>VZSZ01003717.1:219263-247780 GCA_013398815.1 Ibidorhyncha struthersii
CCCGGTGTCAGAGCGCAGCTGTGGCTCTCCTTGAACGGAAACCCCCGCCGGGGCTGCGGCGGCAGCCGGTCAGCGGCTGTGTAGCGGGCTCTGGAATGTTAATCCCGTATCTTATAAATGTCGAAGTCGCTTTAAAAATCCCGGCTCTGGCAGAAGCGCCTTAATTTGGCTTCCAAGTTACTAATTCACGATTTCCAAGTTTTCGCCTCGCAGTCCCGTGCAGCTGCCGTCAAGCAGGACTCCCAAGCAAGGCAGGCCCGGCCGCCGGCTAGAAAATGGCCGTGCCGGGGCTGTGGGTGCTGGTGGAGGCGGCTGGCGGAGCCGCTGGGCGGCTGACGTGGGGGTGGCCTGAGCGGTCCTGCGGTCAGCAGTTTCGGGAGCGCCGGTTGCACTCTGCCCCTCTGTTGTTTTGGGAGCTGTTTGTTTGTTTGTTTGTGACCCGTTTGCTTGTTTGTTCGGGACGTGGCTGGCGGGAGGCGCGCTGAAGGCGGGCTGCGGGGCGTTCCCTGTGGGGGCTCGCCGCCCCTCTGCTTTCCCCGCCGCTTTCCTCGCCTTGGCGGCCGGCCGGGTAGCGCACATTGCGCCGCTGGAAGAAAACATGTCATTTAGCTGCTATTGCCATCTGCTGACAAAAATGGGGGCTAGTCTTGGCGTCATAGCTTCACGGGCTAACGTGTTGGCCGGGGACCTCTGGAGGGTCACGCAGTCCAACTTTCTACTGAAAGCAGAATGCGGTTAGATCAGGTGGCTCAGGGAGTTGTCCGGTTGTGTTTTGAACAGATTTCACAGCCTCCTTGGACAAACTGTTCCACTGTTCGGCCACACTTACAATAAAGTGTTTTTTTCCTCTATCTAAAGAGATTTTCCCATGTTCCAGCTTGAGTGCGTTGCCTCTTGTGCTGCCACTGTGCCTGCCTGAGGAGAGTGTGGCTCCCCCTTCTCTGCATCCTTCCATGGGGTAGCTGCTGAGAGCAGTAAGATGTCCCCAGAGCCAGCTTTCTGCTTAGGGCTGAGCAAACACAGCTCATGTGCTCCAGCAGCCCCAGCCATCATGGTGGCAGTAAACTGGACTTGCTCCAGTATGTCAGTGGTGGTGTTTTTTTTTTTTATTCTGGGGAGTCCAAACCTGGACACAGTACTCCAGATGTGGTCTTACAAGTCTCAAAGAGAGAAGAGTAAACGCAATGCTTGATCTACTGTCTACCCCCTTGCTGATACAGCCCACTGACTCATGTTCAGCATCTCGCCCAGCCCAGCCACCCTGTTCTTTTCTGCAAAATTGCTTTCCACCCAGTCGCTACCCAGCTTGTACTTTTCCATGGAGTTATTCCATCCCAGGTGCAGGACTTGGCATTTGGCAAGTGCTAAACAAAGCTAGAGTAGCTAAAGTTAAATTGTGTTTTAACTTTGAGGTCATAAATAAAAAAAAAGTTATCAGCGCTATACAGTGTGATCCTAAAAGCAGGGAACCGAGCTGCCGTATTTTCTAGGCACTCTGCGTAGGCAGAGGATGCAGTGGGCATAGCTTGCATATCTGCAAGTTAAAAAATGCAAGAACCTTGTTTCAGTACTTGTGAAAAAGGTGAAGGATAGCACAACTGACTAAACAGAAATGGCTTTTCCTTTCTGAATGAGTTACACAGAGAAGTTATTTAGGAATCACAGGTGAGAGAGGTGAACATAATTCATAATGTTGCGAAACAAGCAAAAGGGAATCTATTGCAGTGAAAACTTCCTCCAGAATCTAATTAAGTCCATAACATCACACTTCTCTACCACCTACAGTACAAACAGAAGAGGTAGTATTTTAATATTTATCTAAATCTCTGATGGATGCCTATATTGAGATGGCTGTCTAAATTCACACTGTTATTCCAGTGCAGTCCCTCAGAGAGCATTTGCCTTTTGGCACTCACAAGCTGAAGTCAAGTGGTATAGGTATCAGTGTAAGACTGATTAACAAACACTAATCAGACTAAGCTTGTCTTCGATCTTAGAGACTTCTGAAATCTTGCGTAACGGCAGATGCAGAAACCCAAGCACGTATCTCGTTTTATGTCACCTCTGTACGCTGGCAGCCAGCAGACCAGAGCAGGCTACTCCTTCGGTCCTGCTGCAGCCTCCAGTCTTCATCGTGACTGTGCACCCTATTCAGAGGGTGAGGATGCTGAGCTATCCCTAACAGCTCCCAGGCATTTAAGTGTAGTTGCGTGAGTGTTATTGATTATAAAGTTGGCACCGTTGACTATGTCATCTTAAAGTTATCTCTTTCCTTCCAGGCAGGGAAAAAGCAGCCCTGACTAGTTAACCCAGATCAACGCTGCCAATAGCTCATTGTCTGTGGTACACGTGGCCCAAAAGAGACCATCCCCACCCCCAGCTGCTCTCGCTGAAGGATATTTATCTAGTTGTCTTATAAGGTTCCCTTTTAAACACAGGATTATGCATAGCTGTTAGGGACTGTCCGCTTGGAAGGCTAGTGGGGAATACTTATTCTGGTTTGCAGCAGCATATACAAAACTAAATTTTGCTGTCTGGAAGAAGAGGCCAATATTAATTCACAGCTTAAGGTGTCACTTGTTGCCTCCATTGCACCAAACAAGTCCTTTAATCGTCCATTAGGATCAAACAAACTCTTTCTGTCAATGGATACCCTGAATGGTGTAACGGTGCCTGATGGGCAGCTCGTGTAAAATAGCTGCCTGCTTTGTTCTGTCCTACGTCTTTGACGGAAAGCCCTGAGTGTTGGTTTCAGAGGTGTGGGCTTTACTCTGTTTCCATCGCTTTGCTCAATGCAGAAGTGAAACCTGTGTTGCCACTTCCACTAGAAACTCAAGCACCTAGTGGTAATAATGAGCTTGCAATTTTTAGATGGCAATCTGTCTGAAGAATTACTTGCACATACAAATGGAAACACAGTACGTGATTGGTTTGCAGCAAAATCAATTAAAATGTCCATCTCTGTTTATTCTCCATAATTTATTATAAGCCTTTATTATTTCTATTGCAATAGCACCCAGAGGCACTTGCAAAAAGTGGGAGCTACGTTAAGCAACACCGTGCACAAGCACGTGGGAAAGCGGGATATTCTCCTTGGACATCTTGCAATCTGTGTGAAAACAAGCTGCAACAGGTGGGTGAGAAGTTTCACCCAGTTTCTCACACCTCCATTTTTTTTTTAGAGCCAGCCCAAACCACTACAACTTGTTCCAAGACTGTTTTTCCAGCTAAACCAGAATAATACTTGTACTAAACAAAGCTGGTGTTTCCTATTTGGTGTTGTAAGCAAATCGTATGCTTTTCATCAGCTCCCATTTGTCAGCCTTCCTCACCTGTGGTGGCCTGCTTGTCTTTTAATTATACCCACCGCAACGTACCTATTACTTTGGTCAGTTGCTCTTCGCTTCAGACTTTCCACGTGGGATCAAATCAGACTGAGGCGGCTGATGGCAATCTGCCTGATGCTGCCAGTACCCACTTAAATATACATGTAGTATGTCAGGTGATGCTGAATCAAGCCTTTTTATCTTTTCATCTTTGTATCTGCCCTAGTGTATTGTGATGGGTGCTCTACCAACCTGTGCCAGTGTGTCCCTGTCTAACCTTAGAAAGTCCTATAGTTACTCTTTAAGATCCCATCCTTTCTGCATTTATCATTGAAGTCCTTGAAACTTGTTCATTTTTATTACAATGAGGCAAAGTTATCCATTGCCGAGTAGTGAAAGCTTGGGACTTGAATTCAAACAATTCAAAGTTTCTTCCAGTTTTGTTACAAACTTGCTGGATGATCTGGGAGGTCCCAACCTCTCCAGTGCAATTTCCTCTTCTGTAAACTGGTGCCAATTGTATGGTAACATATGGCCTAAGAACTCCAAAACCGGGTGTCAAACTGTGAGCTGTTGAAGGAAAACCCTGTAGAAATGCAGCTTATTATTGTAACAGAGCCTGGAGACAAGCTGCACTTATTGCTGTGAGCTAATAGGTGCAGTGCGTACTTGCACCAGATACTGTGCATAAACACTGATATGCTAACAAATTCAAGGTTTGACCTGTTAATGGCTGTGTATGGCTCCTGGTTTGCATTAACGTGGGTTTACAGAGTCCCTTTGAGGACCATGCTGTCACTTGGTGAATAACTCAGGATTTGCTGTCGAAGTGGAGAATATGGGCAGAACTCTCAGGGGGGAGTCCCTGAGGGCTACCGAAATCTGACTTGGCAAGAGGAACAGGAGACAGGTTTATAATCCACACTTCACCTGAGGAACAGGTTGTTTATAGCTGGACCGGAAGACATTTTGTCAGTTTTATAACAGTTTATCCCAGTGAGTAGGGTCCAATGCAGTAGCAATGGCCAAGGGAGCGCCTGGAGAGACTGTTCTTATTCCTCAGAAAATGGAATAGTTCTGCCCTTTCATGTGATACAGTCGGGACAAGCAGACCACAAGGTTCTGGTATCACCTTTCCAAGGTGATTATAGGAGCCTATACCCATATGCTGGACACAAAGTATGCAGGCATACGTGTACCCGTGTATACCACCCAAGAACACATCTGTGCAGTACTTACAAAATTGCATTCTGCTTCGGGTCTGCGTTGTAGGTTAGTGTCATGCTCCATCTGTGCATCCAAGCCAGTGAAACATTTGCTATAACAAAAAGTTGCATCCCTTGTTCCTTCCTGACTTAGCTGTGTTCCCCTCTGGCACATCCCTGGTTGCTCTGCTGATCCCTGCTCCCTGGCAAGGTGCAGCACTACGCAGCCCTTGTGCCAGCTCTGAATGAACTGACTCGACGTTAAAAGCAGGACTTTAAAGCATTAGTCCAGTTAAAATGCCTTGTCAACATTGTGAGAGTGAAATGGATTATTTACAGACATCTTAGGTATGTGTCTCATATTTCATTTTGCCATGCAGCTGCAGCTACAGCCACAGTTGCTAGGCATATGGTCTTGTTATTGATCTCATGAGAGTTAGCATCTCTTTAAATCACTGAGGAAATAAAGCAAAAAAGGTATTGATTCATATATTTTAAGATTAAGGAGACTATTATGATCACATAATGTTAGTTCCTGCATATCATATAATTTTGTCTAGTAATTCCTGAATCAAACACGAAGTGTTTCAGGTGAAATACATCATTAAGAATGAAAACTAATTGTTTTTTTTTGTTTTGTTTTTTTTTTTTAAAGTCAAATGATGAAGGAATCATCTCAGCAATTTTTTCCATGGATAATTATCCTCACTCTTGAAAATTCACAGCTTGAAGTTTGAATTTGTGTAGTTTTAGTCTCTTGACACTGTTTTGTTATGCTTTCATGTGCAAAATTAAGGAGCTTTCCATCACCAGAAATCATCCTTTGTAGTGATTTAGGCCATGAACAAGTCACAGCACTTCCTTGATATTCTCTGAATAGATGGAGATGCTTTACTGAGTTCTGGCTGTAGGAATTTTTGATGACAATTTAAAATGTTGCTCAGCACAATAGAAAATTGTAGGAATGAGGCAAAAAGCCTTGGATGTCAAACACAAGGTCAAAAATACGGTTTTCAGTGTAGACTCTTTCCCCTTCTATAACGTTCATAATCCACTGCATACCATAATAAGCATATGATCAGGGTGTAGACTTTTTTTTTAAACTGAAGTAGGTCAGATCAGTGTAAGGGCCAGTTTTACGTTTAGGAATAATAACAGAACCACCAAGACGTGTTTGACTAACTGAATAAAAGTATAGTCTTATTCCTTTGGTTCCTAAGTTGCTTTTTATAATCTTCCCTTCAGATCTGACCTAATGGATGTTAATGTCAAGGGGAGTCTGTCAGTGATGTCTGGATCTTTGAAACAAACCTTGTTATGTCATGCTAAATTAAGTTTTCCTGTTTCTCAAGCCAGGGCATTGGTTTTATTTGTTTTGTGATTGCTATCTCATCTGTAAAGACCTGGAAAATAATAAAAGTCTAATCAATCAAGTGGAATAGAACAAAATGGTCTTTACCTAAATAGGAAGTTAATTCTGCTATCTTACAAAGACAAAGAGTAGAATTCAGAAAATAGGAAATAAATATTGGAAGTATGCAGACAAGATAATCCCAGTAGTATACTATTTTTTATTGAAATGATGGTATGGAAAAATGTGTCTTAGCAAAGCAACATTCCTGTTGCAGAATATTAGTCTTACATGGAGTTGCATAAATTTATATAGGTTTTATCAAATGCATAAAAGGGCAGGCCAAAACAAACTGTGGAATTGATAAAAGTATGAAACTATCATGATGTTCCCAAGGACCAAATGCAGAGCTGCACTGAGAAGGCACAACTTCATTTAGTCCTGTGGGTGCAGTACAATATTCTGTTGCTGAAAAAAGAGCCTTGTGTATAATCTTTGTTTGGACTCATAGCAAACATTAACATTTTAACACCACTGACTCAAGGGTTCCAGACAAAGGCAGTATTTTATGTCTGTTCAGTGTTCATATTAAGTGAAGTACAAATGGCCCGGGGTTTGTGCTACCTCATTTTCTGTACAACAATTCTGAAATTTCTGAGATAGCACAAGATTTAGCTTACTTTTGGATTTCCCAATAGTCACCATAACAGGCTGAATAAAGACCGTGAATTATTCTTGCAATTAGGCTCTGACTCTGAGGCAAATATTAATTGTTGTTAAAGGGCATTAAATATGACCTGCAGGTGTTTGATGTGGTGCTCTAATCCTCTCAGCTGTTCTAAACTAAACAAACGTGGGTGGATCAATAGTGAGATGGTTTTGCTCCAAGGGAAGAACAGCATGTGCAAGTCAGGAGGTACAACATTGACTTTTGCATCATTGCTAAATAGATGTCCCTGCACAGTGCACCGCAGTGATCATCTTAAATGAGGAACTCCATGTGTTTGGGACCTCTGAGGCTGCACCATTATGATGTCACTGATGGGATGCCACTTCTCTCTGTACTCCATGGGCCTTTCCTTGTGCTCACCCCCATCCTGCAATGGCTTGATACTAGTAAAATAAAAGAAAGACGCCCTATACTCTTCCTTGACTCATTGGTGTAGCCTGTTCTTGGTTGCACGTCCTTCATACTCACTTGCAGCTGATAGGAAGTCACCAGGCTATAGCACCTGCATAAATCCCAGGTGGAGAGGACAGCAAGCTGGGCCCCTGGATCTGAATGTGCAGAGGGGCAAGCCTAAAAGCAGTGTGCTAGCAGAGCAGATCTTTTGGGGGTGTAAGATGGATATATATATATGGCACTTTTGGGGGAAAAGAAACCCCCAAACCCAACACAAACAACAATTTGGCCTGTTACCCTGTTCTAGTTCATGTCATTGTATGGTACCTACCTTCACCGTGCCATCTATGAAATGGATTTGGTGCCCTTTAATTTCTAGTCTAAATTTACCCTTGTCTATTGACATGAACTGATGAACAGCTGCTGCATTTCACTGGCGTGTGAATTAAATAATCTATTTCCCTACCTCCCCCAGCAATGCATTTTGGAACTTACAAAGGTAATAGGGTCCGCAGAGCACTTTGAAAGCCTTGCACAAAAGGCACAACAACTATGCAAAGAACTACTGTCAATATTAGTGAATCACTTCAGCCACAAAGGGAAAGCAGGTTTCCCTTTTAGAACAACAAACAAACCACAGCAGTATTTACTGAGCACTTTAAAGATAACAGCAGTTACATAAATACTAAGAATTATTAAGGTTTCTTTGTGAAAAGGTTAATTGCATGGTGAGAAATGATATTGCAACTTTCAAGGCCATCTACAGGCAGAATAAGCACCTTTCAGTTACAGAGAACCCAAAACTAAAACCAGCCCTCTCTCCAAATGCTCCGAGATGAAACAGATGCTCCCAACGGGAAGGCTGCCATGCCTAAAAATGCCATGTTGGCTGAAGTATCTTTGCTGAAGATAGACTGAACTTCAGCCTGAATGAGGCAGAGAAAGACTTCACTGCCAGTTCTCCACCACGGAGCCCCACACAGACAGCCTGTGTGCCGTATCAGCCAGCACTAACGGGAGCTACGAGCCTCTCCCTCAACCTGTGCTAGCCCCACATTTCAAATTCTGTTTAGAAATAAGAAAAGCCAGTTATAGCCCAATATCACTAAAAAAAAGAGGATCTGGTAACTGCCATCTGCTCAGAAGGTGGTCAGCAGATGCTCTGTATGGGATGCAGCATCCGAGGTGCTCTTTGCTTGTTGCACAAGAGCCCTGGCTGTGGTGGCCAGGCACGGAGGCAGCTGGATACACAACTTGGAAAGTCCTACTCTAAATGGTCGGGAGCAGACATACATCTTCCCATGGACAGGCAAAGTTCAAGAAGCAGCTCTTTGCTGAGTAGCTGCCCCCTTTGGGGTGAGACCACTCTCACAAGAAAATACACCTACCAGAAAGGAGAGGCCACCTGCAGATACTGGCCACCTGCATGGTGTTTCAGCTGTCACAGGACCACTGTTGGCTTGTCCCGTCCTCTCTCCTATGCTCTGCTGTCAGGAAAAAATAGGAGACCTTCACCAACAATGGATGCTTCCACATTTTTCAGGAAGACTGCTTGATCATTACAGCCTGTCTGATATTAAGTGTATTTATTGCTCATCCAGGATGACTACTGAAGGCCTTCTAATGATTATCCTCCTCCTTTACAACTGGGAAAGGACTTTTCATCTTAAGAATGTGGCTGTCCCTAGCTGTCGATCTGAGGAAACATTAGGGAGAAAGATCAATATTGAGGCCAGGCTGCCTAGAGTCCCTCTAGCATTCTCCACAACAATATGTTCATCTTCAGCCCACTGGGGGCTCCAAATAAACCTATCCTCTCCAGTGCTGCGTGTTGAAGAAGTTAGAGTCCAGTCCCATGACGTGCTCTGCAACTTAAGTTCCCAATAAGGCTCTTGAGATTTCTGCATGCTCAGTATTTTTTAGTCTTTTGCAGAACTTAACCCTGGATACAATCATCCTCTAAGCATCTTGCATAATTCTTTGGTTCTGTACCAGTTTGTCTGCAAGTTTCTGCTAGGCACGTTATTTTAATTTAAAAATAGAGCAGCATGAATTACCTGAACAGATAGATTTTTCTGGTGTCGTCTTACATTGTTGGGAAACTTAAAGCTTTCCTTTCTAATACTGAATAGAAATTGAAGAGCAATTCCAGCTCACAAGCAAAGGTATGCCCACTTCTGTTCTCTTCACCAGAACCCTAACTTCTTACCTAACTTATTCATAAAAATAATAACTTTATGATTTGGTAATATATATGGCTATTTTGCAATAAGTAAACTACATTCATTTGTGCTAGCTCACTAAAAGATTTTAACTCACTTAAGCAAAAGTGCAACAATTCAGTTGAATCCTAGGCAGACATTTTTTAAGCATGGAACATTTTGTTTCCTTACAATCTTCTCTGTCCTCAACTTTTTACACAATTTTTCAGTAATTCGACAAGGTTTGAAGGCAGATGAAGTGCCTGGATTTATGTACCGAACTAATGCTATACCTCAACTCACTATAAAATAATCTCTAATGTTTTTGTGGCGAACAGGACAGTATATACTGTTTATAGAGCAAAAATGACTGGGTTTTAATGGGGCGTCTTCCAGCAACATGGTTAAAACATAGCTGTTCACAAACCATCTACAATTTGCACTGCCTTCCCCATACAGGCACTAGTAGCATGTCTAAGCATCTCAACCACAACAAAGGCCAAAAATTGCTGTTGAGCGTTCATTTCCCATGCCTGCATTAATTAGTGGGCCCGTTTGAGTGTGGCTATGTGTAACCCGCTCACCAGCTGTTGAAACACCTGGACAATGTGCACTTCTCTCTTAACTCGCATCACAGACCTGGGGAACAGGTGCATTGCATAGTAGCTGTGGGTACTAAACCATAGTGTCACATATATGCCTGTGCAGAACATACATATACCGCTTGTATAGCATCTGTGGTGTTGCGCCCAACAGCTAAATTTTGGATGTACTTGTGCCAGTGAATGATATACCCTGGTTGGTTTGCTCAGTAACCGGTCCTCCCCTACCCACAAAAACACATGTATGTAGACTGTAGGGTTGGGGATGGATCCCCACAGCACTGCGTATGCAGCGCAAAATGCTACCAACTGCGCCACTGTGTTTCTGTTGCCAGACAGATTGACAGATGAAGATGCTACAACTGAGGAGGACATCTCCTTGCTTATTGTTTGGTCGGTAGCTTTTGGCATAATTTGTAACACTCTGGATCATTTTTTTATGGAGCTTCATGTAGTAGCCAAAATGTTACCAAAGCCTTGGGCTGGCAGGAGTTATTTCCTGTTGGGATGCTGCAGGTGGGATTTCACCTCTAGCCCCATGCGGCACTTGGAGGTAGAGAGGAATGGTCTGAGCTAGCTCTTCCAGCAAAGGGAGGCCAGCAGCACCATGGGGCTGCTCCAGGACCAACTGCATCCAAACAGCTGTGAGATCTGGGCATCCTTTGGCACAAGGGCTGACTGTTCCCGACCCACACGGGTTCCCCGAGGCACCCGTTACAGGTGTGTGGCCATGCCAGTACAGGGACACGTGTCTGAAATGGCGGGAGCACTTGCATGTGCAGGGATGCGTACACTGCAGGCGCAGAGGAGCAAATGTCGGTGCTGGGACCGGTGGGATCCTGGAGTACAGGCAGGGCTGCAGTGCAAACGCAGCTCCCAGGACAAACCCTGCTCTTGTCACAGTCCTTTTGCATTCAGCGATGCCAGGTGGAGGCCCTAGCCCACGGCAACCCCGCGGCAAGGGCCTCATGCATCCAGGGAGCATGTACTGGAGAGGCTAATCAGTTCTGCAAACTGTTCCAACAAGCCCTTCTTGGGCAACCTAGGTTTACTGTCATGCTACTGTAGTCAGGGGGCACCTCTATCAAACCGCATTTGCTACAGGGCTGCATTAACTTTTCCTTTGCTTTTCCTTCGTACGGAGGAGTCGGAGGATGCGTTCATTTTTTGTTAGTTCTGCTGGCAGTTCGTTTGCCTGGAACAAAAAAACCTTCAGGTTAGCAAAAATGAATGAGTATTTCCAAACCACGGCTTAAAAGCATTAAGCTCTAAAGATAGATGGTACTGGGCATTATAATGACATGCTTATTCCAGTGCTTTCTCCACCACTGTTGGAGATATCTTAAGAAGTCATCTTCCCACACAGTTTGCAAATCTTACTTAAGTCTTCCAAACAATCCTAGCATGGGATTTGAGTGGTTAGCTCATTTTGTGCTACTATCCAAGCTCAATGACATCCCTTGGGCTCCCTATGCTACTGTCACAAAATTAAAAGAGTACATAGCTGCTGACTTTTTGGGGGACGTGAGACAGGTCTTTAAGTACCAAAGTCCATAAAAATCCAAAGAAAGACTTTAATTGCTGTGAAATAGTGCAATTCTGTAGGATTGGTAATAGAACATCAACATTTGGTCTTCTGCACTTACTGAATACAATAGCAGGGCCTGTTGCAATAGGACAAGGGGTAATGGCTTTAAACTAAAAGAGGGAAAATTCAGACTAGATAGAAGGAAGAAATTTTTTACGATGAAGGTGATGAACCACTGGCACAGGTTGCCCAGAGAGGTGATAGATGCCCCATCCCTGGAAACATTCAAGGTCAGGTTGGACACGGCTCTGAGCAACCTGATCTAGTTGCAGATGTCCCTGCTCATTGCAGGGGGCTTGGACTAGATGACCTTTAGAGGTCCCTTCCGACCCAAACTATTCTATGAGTCTATGAATTTTGGTAACATAAAGTATTTATAATGAAGCTATTTGTGAAAAATCAGTAATTCTGTCCTGTAAATGTATTCTGTTGTGCCAAATTGCATGTTGTTTAAAAAAAAAATCAGTAGGAGAGGTTACAGCCACAGACTTTCTTATACTGCACACCCTCCTGCTGCAAATCACCATCAGTAGCAGAAAAATCGTGCACATTGTTTGGATGGTAGTATCAAAACAAAACGCCTATTAACGCGAACTACAGTATGAGCAGCGTTAACTCTGCTGCCATCACGTGGAATGACACAGAAATAACAGGCACAGATTTTGTAGTAAATGACCAAAACATTCAGAAGGTATATGCTGGATTACCTGTATTACAAACTTTCATTCACCTAATCATAAATCAGAAGTAAATAAAAGACCGCTTATTCACAACTTAACAAACCCAGTTTGATGTCAAACACTAGCGGGAAATAGTTCATAAACACAACTCTGAGGAAGACATTTCCATGGAAATTATCAAACATGTAATATTAAAACACTTTACAGAATGAAAACAAGACAAGTTTTCTGCAGAAAAGTTGCTGCCATAAAATTAATATGAAACTATTTCAATAAACTAACAGATTAATGTAAGATATGGGAAAGACGCATGTAATTTGAGATTTTTTTTTGCATTAGCAACGTGGTGAATCCTCAAAGGCACCAGATAGATATTTCTCTTGCTGCTGAAATATCTTCCTTGCATATTTCTCACCTGAGACACAAATATAACTTATGACTTACCAAAACCAGTAACGGACTACTATTTCCCTAAAATGCAACCTAGCTAGCTCATGACTAGCTATAGTTAATAATTTAACCTGTGGTGCTTGAGTGAGTGCATGGTTTGATTATTCTCAGATTGATGTAACTTCACAACTACCAGCACCACCAGTGGTACTGCCTAGTACCCTGATAGATGCTTGTATACAGAAACGAATGGACCAAACGGTGGTGCTTCAGGAGAGGATCAAGAGGCAACCATGGACCAATGCAGAAACACGGACTGCCACCACCCGTGTGGCATGCATGGCTCCACTGCTTGATGCTCCCCACCTGCTCCTCAGCGGGGACAGCGTGCCGGGACGTACCTTGTTCCTCAGGCATGGGTCTGCTCCAGCTTCGAGAAGCAGTGCCACTGTCCTCGCGTTGCCGCTCAGGACAGCCGCATGGAGAGCAGAGGTCCCATTCTAGAAAATACCAATGAAGATATTTGTACCGTGCAGAGGAAGAAATCAAAAGGCAGTGAAACACAAATATTTGCAAAGAACAAGCTTACAAACAAGAAAGAAATAAATCAGAAGAGGTTGGGTTATCAAAGGTATACGGTCTTATTTAGACAGGGTGCTGGCAGGCTAGTGGGCTATGAAGGAGGTGATTTTAAATGCTTTAATAAAAATGAGAGTCAAGTTCACTTTACCACAGCAGTATTTCCTTTTAAAAATTACCCTTGTCAATAGATTAGAGGGGGAGTGAACACAGCACGTGCTTCTGCCTGGCAAAATCAGCCATTAGCAAGTGAAATAGAAGCATAAGCAGTAATGGAAACCATCTGTGCATTTTATCTTCTTTCTCTGAAGATTAATGATCTCAATGCCAGACAGCTGAGTGGTGATTTTTTTATGGTTGGCCTTTTGTTTGTGGCTGCAAACTGACAGCTCAAATAACTGTGGAAGCTATTTCATACTTGTAATTAACAACTAAGTTAATACCACCTGGATTTTCAGGTACATCAAAATTGCCAGTTAGTTGCATGCACAGAGGCTATCAAAGTATGTGATATATAGGCACATAAAATTAGATCAGCTATTAACAAGAATCTTCCAAATATCTGTTATTTTTCAAGTCACTTTCTGAATTCAGAGGAAAACAAAATCAAGTAGAGAATCTGCTCACAACAGATCTCTTAGCATACCATTTTGCTGACTAAATGCTATAGAGGGCATGGTATAATGCTATGGCACCATCGAGAGCAATCTATTTACTGTAGAAATAAAATCAGATGACAAAAAGCAGAATTCCTTCTACGACACAATGTGCTTCCTCACTCCAAAAATAAAATTCACAGTTTCATTTGAAAAGATTAATTTGTGTGTGGCATTAAAGGCTAAATAACATAATTTTATTTTTCTCTTTACTTTTTTGGGCTCAAGCTTGTTATTGACTTCCACTGGCATAGTCATTAACGTCAGGTCTTTCATCAGACCCTTTGTTTTCTTGAGTTTCTGCCTAAAAATCTGTGTGTTTCACTACTAACCTTCAGCAGGCCAAGCGTGGGAGAGAATTTCAGCAGCTCTTCTATCACATTGTTGTACCCTTTAATGGCAGCCTTCAGTAAAGCAGTTGTACCATCCTTTAAAACAGAGAGGAAGGTCAGTTCAGTTGTTACCAATGCTTTACCTGCACTCCCCTCAGCTGGAGGGAAACGCCAGCTCTCCCCCACACCTCTGAGACGAAGGTCTTCTCTGCACATCGTCTCTGAGGAGACACCTCCGTGTATGCTGCTGGTTCTAGGACATCTGGAGGATCGTTCCTCTGGCAGGTGAAAACTTGAGGGTAAAGTGAACCGTGGCACCATATATCGTCTTTGTCTCTCATTTATATGGACTTTTCCACTCCCTTATTCCAGAAGGTCCCTCCAGGAAGCTGTCCCAGACACAATGGGAAAATGGGAGCCCATGGTGGGACTTCACAACCTGGACTCTGGTGACACCAGGCCTCCATTCAGGCAACCTTGCAGCCTCAAAAAAAACCTAGGAGGTGTTAAGCTGCAGACAGAGCGCAGGAAGAAGTGCTACTCACGTCCCGTGCAGCGTCTCGCTCAGCTCCCCGGAGCAGCATTACTCGCACCACTTCGCTGTGACCCATCTGCGATGCAATCCACAGGGGAGCCGTCCCATCCTGCAAACAAAATGAGACCACTGAAGGTTTCACTTCGAGATTCTGTGCTCCCTGGTATTTTACCGCCCAAGTCTGCCTAATAGAATGGACGTACTTCAATTTCTCATTCAAGTCTTGCATTGGAGATAGACATACGCAGAGTCGCTTCCAAAAGCACGTGGGAGCTTGGTGTATCAAGTCAGAACTGTTCCAGTTGTGAAGCAGAGCCACCCTTAGCTGCTTTCTCTTGCATAGTTGGCCTGAAATGTGCTTTCCTGTGCAAACAGTTAAAGCCCTCTTTGGATTACCAGTTGTGTCTGAAATACATAGGGAAGTCCGAAATGTAAAGGCCAAAGGTATCCTGTGTACTTTGAACTGTAGGTGGCTAGACGTGACAGAAGATACAGGTAAATCTCAGCATGCGTGGACAGATTCTGCAGCTGAGTCTCTGTACGTGTGGAGCGGAAGCTGTTTAGAGAAGCTAAGGAGCAATGCAAGATGATCACCAACTTTCAATGTTAAGTTACATTATCCACCCTCAGGCAATCTTGTAGAACCATCTTGCCTTACAGTGATGGTAAGTATCTCAGAAATTTTATCTTCAAGAACTCGGCTAGAAAACAATCACAATCCAGTGTGAAACAATCTGATTTGGAAAAATTGTCCTATCCAATCATTGTTTGAGCAGAAAACCTCAGAAAATAAAATGCACATTCAGTATAATCAGTGATAGATTTCCATCCCAAAGGCAAAGGTGAGTTGAAGCACGCACTTAAAGTATTTCTTGCCACAATTAGAATTTAGTTTTGTGTCTTTTCTTCCTTTTGCTTCTAAATGGCCTGATTCTCCAGACTAGAGGAGGACTCCAGCAGTTAAGTGGTGCCAAACTGATTCTCGTGGGCCTTTCACAAAAGGCTTTGCCTCTATGGTCTTTAACATAAAAGTGAGCCCTTGCATAGCAGGGTGCTTGCTTCTGCCTTCAGTGCTTGCCAGTTCCCCTCGCCACCCTCAGCAGCCTGAAGATTTGGCAGGAAAAAGGAAGACAAAATATACTGGGGCTTCCAAAAGAGTCTTAATGAGAAGTTTCAGAAGAAAACTTTTTACTTTAAATAAGATGTTTCCACCTTGATCAAAGAAGCAATCCCTCTCCTCAGTGCCAACTGAGAAGATTCATATGACTTTCTCATGCAATCCAAAAAAAACTATTGTTGAACCAGTTCTCTGCTTTCTATGGGCTAGTGACTTAATCCATTGGAAGAAACAGAAAAGTTATTTCTTCCTGTGATATAATATTCTGGGCTTCCCTTTTTCTGATTCTGAGGAAGAGCAAGCGCACATCCTGACATCTTCCGTCTTCTCAAATGGTGAGGAACAGGATCTTTACCCACTCTTGTATCATTTCTCTATAAATTAACTCATTGAAATTAGTGACTGACCTCATTCTAGTACATATCCTCTTAATACAATGAGCGTTCTTTATGATTCAAAAATAACAAAGGCTCTCTTGTGTACAGCATATGTGATGTTAGCATGATGGCAAAAACTGTCCCTCTCCAATTTCTAGTGTTTTCCCTGCTAGTAAGCTGACACTTTGTATTTTTTCTAATCTCCTCCCACCAGAGGGCTCTAGAAAATAGCAACAGGGGCACTGAAAAAGCCTGTAAAACTTGGAAAATATCTGAGAGCAGCCTATGCAATTTAATTTGCATGCAGAACCAATGCTATGCAAATCCATGCATCTATTTACACAAGAAATGCAAGCACAAGCACAGTACTGGAACACAGCAGCTTTCTTTTACTCACAGTGAAGTTGGTAAGAACAACTCTTATTTTCAGGTATAAATGGAAAGGAGTAGAAGGAAATGCAAGTGTTGGGTAACATCACTGTTACCATTAACTGTCCTTAATAGTATTGCTGTTAGACTCAGTATCTCAGTTATAGGCTAGAGGCAAAAATACATTGTGAGAAAGAGTGACTGTCTTGGAGGACTTAGCCTGAAGAGAAGAAAGATGAAGAAGTTGCTCTCTTAAGCAGACAGCATCTAATGTGCAGGTTTATGCAAACACATATAATATTTATATGGAGTAGATGAAATTTCTGTTCATTTTCATGCTGGTGTATGGTGCAAAAGAGATATTACATTGTACTAAGAGGCCACATAAGAATTCCTGTGTAAAAAGATAGTAAGGCTTGGAGATGAGTCAGGAAGAAAGTGAGTATAAGGGAAGATGCAGTTCAAAAACTACTTTCCATTCCTTGTCCCTCTGCCTACCCAGCAGCCTGCAGACCATCGTGTTCCTAGAACAACGTTAAATATGCCATTTGTTTTTAAGCTTTGCTTATTTCCGTATTTAATTCCAAGCTAGTATATAAGGACTACATCTCGTTTTAGCCCGCAGCCAGCAGTTCCAAACATACTCTGACCAAAATTTCTGATGCTCTTTCTCTTACCTGTTAACTAATGACTTTTGCTTTGCAGCTTTGAACCTCAGTGTTTGCTTGTGGCTTGGGAGTTTTAGAAAGGGCCAGATTAGGGTGGGAGGTGAAATACCCCTCGAATTCCCGCTAAGGACTTCCAGTGCCAGAGAGCCCCTACTCTCAGGCTGCTCGGCATCATCTCCTCCACTGTTCTGCCCATCAGTCCACTCACACCACTACACCAGCTAAATTCTTGCTAATAACAAATTGCTTGCTTGTCTGAAGTCTACACTCTATATAGGTTTACTGTCTTACATATACGTGTAATTGTCTATCATGTGTTAAGAAAACAACATTAATTTTCAGAGTATTTTGAATCTGCTTAGCCAGTCAGACTAAAGCCTGCTGGGACACAGGCTGCCAAAACAGAGTGTAAAAGTCATTGGCAAATAATCCTCTTGCTTTGTTTTTGAGTTGGAGAAGCAAAGAAACATCTCCTGCACCAGGCTTCAGACAGTGCCCCCAGCTCCGTCTAGACAAACAGACGACAAAAGAATTCCTGCTCAGCTCCAAAATGTCAGAAAGAATAGAAGGCGGCTAAAATCCAAGAGAAATGTCATTGCCAGGGAAGAAACTCGCCAGGAATCTTCACTATTCGGTCTTGTGAGAGCTGAGCTGCAGGGTCTGCACATAGCCAGCCAGCACTATCCGAGATGCTGTATGGTGTCAGGAGCATCCCTGTGGGACTGGGAGATGGGGCACAAGACCAAAGGGGAACAGGTACCCGCTGCAGCAGCAGGAGAAGGCGTCTGAGGCAATGCACACACTCAGGCGCATGAATTAAGCCCCCAAATTCACAAGGTAGAGAGGAAAACCTGGACACCATGAGGAAGAAGCATGAACTCACACCTGGCACTCTGCAGCTCTGTATTCGATGTTACATTGCTTAGAAAAGTTTCCTATAGCAGTGAGCGCAATGTAGTTTGTAAGTGACAGTAAGAGTCATCTGACATGGAAACTGCCCCATCTGGAGCTACATTCCTCATGACCAACCTGCCACCTTCGAACAAAGTACAAATTTGTTTGTTAGTAAGAAAGAGACTGAAGTCCACCCAACCATTACTTTACTAATTAAACAGTAAAAATGTTCCATTTGTTAAGGAAATGTTTCAGATTACAGTGGGCCCAAATACAAATGCCACGGACTTATCCAGGCATAATCTTAGCAGGGATCGGAGGTACCCTGAAGCAAAGTAAGCCCATCCTGCCGGAGATGAAACAGCGCCAGGAGGAACATTCACACAGAGTCAAGTCTTTGCCTCAACTAAGATTTAAAAATGCCTCGTGAAACATTGTGTTGTAGAAATTGGATTAGGAAGCTAAAAAAATATTGTCAGAAAGAATTAGCTGGGACATTATAATTATGGTTAGCAGAATGCAGTTTTTATGGCAACATGGTGGAGCTAAATCTAGGGCTCCCCAACTTTATTTTGGCCCACTCGAAAGGTATTAATGCATACCTTGGTCTATCCTTCTACACTGATCTTTTAGACTGCATTAATTAACAGCTTTTAACAACATTTCTTAATCTTGATCTTGGGAGACAGTTTGGAGGTAGCCTAGGAGCGACCAAAGCATCAGTCCAGGGAGTAGCTGCCAGCACAGTTCTGGTGCTGGAGAGCTGGGGGGAGAGGCAGCAGGAAAATTACTTTAGTTTCAGCACATAAAATGCTAATCCAGTTTCCTTACACCACAGGAGCAGCAGGGAGGCTATGCAGACCTACGGATGCAGCAGAAGTCATATAGATCAATCTCTGCTGCCAGGCTATGATTTGGCAGGTTTTTTTGGGGTAGATGAAAGGAAATACACAAAATACCTGACAAAACCTGTCACATGCCACGTTGTCTGCCGTTATTAGAGTTTTCACGATCATTTGCTCCTGCGTGCTGATTTTTTTACTTGCTGCAGTCAGCGATCACAGCCACCTGGCAGCCACCCATGACTGATGGCAAGGACGAGACCTTAGCCCACCAATTTAAAATGTGCACTGAAGACCCAGGGCAGCCACCTTGCCTGCAGGGCTTCAGCAGACCACAGGGGAGGCTCTCTCAAAGCAGGCAAAGATTCCTGGGAAGCCTTGTCTCTACCCAGACATTTCTAAGTGCTGGGAGTAAAGTGAGCTTTGCAACTCCCACACCTGGCTACTCAAAGCAGCACCTAAATGTGCTCTTTAAGCACTGATTTTAGAGTCAAGAAACAGCTATGCAATTAAGAAATCCTTTTTAGGAAACCAAGAGAGGTTTTATATATGTCTGTGTACATCATGTATGCTTACACATCCCTCAGTTAGTTTAGCACCTAGGAAATCTCTCTAATCCAGTGTTAATTTTTCGTCACTGTGAAATTTAGTAATTAGAACCCAGCTCTTCCCTGAAGTGTTGAGCTCACCTGCCGTGGCTGGTTAACCTTTGCTCCTGAAGAAAGCAGCAGTCGGATGACATCCAGATAGCCTCCTTGTGCTGCCAGGAAAATTGCAGAAGCTCCATCCTAAGAACAAATACATCCAGCTTACTCTGTGTTGAAATGATGCCGTTTTTTCCATTAAAAAACCAAACTGAATCAAGTTCTTCTTAAGCCACTATGCAGTGTAAAAGCACGTATATAGCCAAGCTCAAGAAATAATTACCAAAATCCAAAGTCTAGTTCATAACAAACTATGCTAACATTTTTCATGCACAAGTACTGCCTCCCACCAAACCGAACATTAAATCCCAGGTCTTGAATCCTAAGAGTCTAGTTCATCAAAGCATTGAACCACATAACAAGAAATCCATTCCTATATAGAAAAATGTATTTATTTAGGTTCATTTAGCTTCTATATGTTCATGCAGAAGTGTTCTGCTACATAGACACACAAGGTGAAAACATGTTCAGTTACTTTGCAGAACTGGAGGTTCCGCCATTGAAGTCTGCCCTTTAGGCTAAAGGATTAAGTACTGTACTGCACAGTAACTACCATGGCACTGCCCTGGCACATCTTGCAGAAAAGACTCAACCTGTAATATATATCATGTGAAGTAACACATGCAAGACAGAGTATTGCACAGCTCTATCACAAACCAGCATTTTCCTGCAAAAAACTCATGAAAGAAATGAACAAATGTGGGATTTTTTTTTCCTCAACATGTCTCTCCTGCCTGTGCAGATGTTCTTCAGCGTTTGGCTTTACAGAAGCTTTCCCTTAGGAAAAAAATTTAGAAGTCATATTTCATTAATTTTTTTTTGATGAAAAATTTTCAAACATAATTTGAATCCATCCAACCAACTGGAAATTGAAATCTGAGCTGAAGAAAGTTGTTCATCCATCCTATATCCACAGCGCTCAGCACAGAACATGCTAGGACAAGTTTTCCCAGGAGGTAAAACTCTTTTAGTTTAAATAGAGACATGAATGAATCCCCTTGCTGCATCTCAGATGTACAAGTACACATCTTCTAACCAATTTATGCATATGCTTATCACAAAACACAGGGCATTTTAGTGGAAGCCTGTTGTCGACCTTGTTGGCGTATCACTATGTTGGGACAGAACGCTGTTGTCTGCTTAGCTACTCCTCTTTGTGCAAAACTCAGCACAGGGCTAGTGAAGCATTAGCTGAATATAGTGTCCCAGGGACAGAATTTAAAATGTTTGACCTTGATTTCAAGACAAGTCCTGGTAAACAAGAGAGGTGTCTGCTGGCACTACAAATGCCTACCCCTGGGCCCTCTGGGGGGCTCTTTTCTCTGGTTGCTATGTGAGTACATGAAATAGGGGGATGATATCAGGTCCTTTGCAGGCTTCCTCCAGAGAAGGTATAGCGAGAACACTCCCATTTCGAAAGTAAACAAGGTTGTGTAGTAGTAAAACAGCTCTTTATTATAGCGTCAGTCAAGACAGAGAATCTTGGTTTCCCTGTCGTCCAACCATTTAAAAAATTAGGTTTTTCATACTTGATTTCGATTGATGCTGTAATGAGAAAACTATTTTAAGGCTACAAAATATTTCTGCAAGAAACACTGTTTAGTCAGGGTGTTCTCTCGTCTCCTCCTCTACCCTTCATGTGAGTCAATTTAAGATTAAAACATCTCTTGATGGCTTTGGGAGGATGACCTAAATGCACGCTCAAAATCCCTCTCATTTGGCCGCCTGCCAGTGAAACAGCCAGCCAGATACCACTTTGCAAATGCAGCTTGGCGATGTCCCGCAAAAGGGGCCAGTCTAATGCTCTTTTTCAAGAGATTGTGTCCTTATTTTGTTAAGCAGGTGTTTCTGACTGGTTTTGCCTAATGGCTGTGAGCAATAAAAATAGGTTTCTATTCCCGATCGCAAATATCGCTCATTTCCAGGAGGGACAACAAGGAAGTTATTCGACTGCCTTCATTTCTAGGTAAGTGTCTGCAGGTGTGGCAGCACGGCTATTTTTAAACCGAGTGGTAACCCCTGGGATTACCGTGCAGAGGTATGAATCACTGCCCTCAGATTAGAAAGGCAATCGCTATTTGCGCAGCAGCGAGGGTGGGACACCCTTCTCAAACATCATTGAAACATAAATGTTAGGTGAGGGCAGCACAGAGGCGGGGACCACCTGTGCAACCAAGGCACAGCCCCTAGCATGTTGGTGGCTTCTGTGGTCACCAGCCCTCGATTCCCACCCACGCTCATGGGAGCTGAGTGTGACAGCATCCTGCAGGTCCAAACCTTATGGAAATGGTTGAAAAAAATCGCATATCCCTGGGGAACAACTTCCTTTTTGTCAGTCTTGAGTGCCCTGCGGTAGGAAAGAGTGATGGGAAGTGCAGGGAAAATCTGCCACTCATTTCTGTGGAGTGCTGAAAAGCTCAACTTATTTGTGTCTCTGTTGGAGTAAATTAAATCCAGTGCTTCACTGACTCAATCCAGCTTTCTGAAAAGTTAGCTAAACAATGGCAGTTCAGCCATTTTAACCATTCTTTGCCCAAAGCACTGACAAGGTAGAGAGGCACAAATACCAAACGACATAATTTCACTGATATTTAAAAAAAAATAAAGACAACACAACTTTTACTACTTTTTCTGGCAGAAAACTGGTGAACTGATTCTCTAGTACGTCAGTCAGTGGATTTATAGCTGTTCACTTGTCTGTCTGCAATGCAAATCATGGTAGAACATGACATGGTCTTTTCCTCAAGGGTTACGGATAGCACAAATCTGCTCCAGATTTGGTACATATCCTTCATGCAGATAACAAACCGAAAGGCAGCAAATCACCTTTTCAGATTTTGTGCTTTTTCTCCCAGGATCATGAAACACAGACAGTTAACAAAATTCACATCTTAGAAGAGCAGAGTACTATAAAACTGCAACGTTTGGCAAATGCTTCTCTGTGCCAGTGCCAGAGTATCCGCTGTTGTCCAACAAACAGCACATTTGTTCCACCACCAGTGTTGTCAATATTATCTGCGTCAAATAACTCACATAAAGTTGATCGTGAATGTTGGCACCATGCTTCAACAGAGTGTCCACTACTTTTGCATGCCCATACTGACAAGCAGCTAGAAGAGCAGTACCTCCATCCTGTGAAAAAGCAAAGAATGGGTACAGTCAGGTGAGAGGGCAGGTGCTGGATTAAACATCACCATAAAACATAAGCAAATTTTAAGGCTTTTCAGAATTTGGCACACAGCAGTTCTGTAGTGACTAGCTACTGAATGTTTTGTAATTTTAGTACCAAGTCTTGCCCCATAAATCTTTAAACTTGGCTCTGTCACTATAAACATTTTTCTCCTGGGGCTTTTTTAGCAAGGGACAGGAACCAAGAAAATTCTGCTTTTTGTTCCTTGTCTTCTGCCTTCCCACTAGGAGCTTTGTTCCCTTCACAACTCCAAGCTTCTCCATGTCTCTTCCCTTTGCAGCCAAATCCCCCATTCCTGCGAAACTTTTCCACATATTGAAGGACAGCACACCTTTCCCCTGCCCCAAAGCCTACTGATCATCTACTCTTCTTTGGCCAGAACCTCATGCCCTGTCATGTCGTGCCTCTCACCTGTCAATTGCTGGTCTGAAGAAGAGTAGGGAGGGCACATTTTAAAGCATGTTAACTGTTAACTGTGAAAGTGTGCATCAGACCAAACCCATGACCACCAGTGAAAGCCCCATTACTTCTGAAGAAGTGATCCCTGCAGGTAGGAGCAATCCCAGGCAGATATAGTTACTGCACATCACCACTAAAGGGAGACCTAGGCACATGCATCAAATCCTGCATGTAAAGACGCTCCCCTGGGAGCCATCTGAGAACGGAAACACCTCAGTGTCATTGACAATTGGCTCCAAGCCAGCTGAAACAACTAAGATAGCAAACGTGGGTCTTGCCATCTTGTTAAATGCACTGTGCCCCACTCAAAAATTACCATTATTTCTGACACTGATATGGAGAGGAAGTTTTTATCTTCTGCCTGGGATGGCACCATGCCACTGTGTAAGGATGACACACGCCCCAAGTCAACCACACCAGCGGTCTTCTCTCTCCTTCCCTGCCTTCTCCCAATCTCAAGCCCCTCCTCCACAAGATAAGCTATCTAAAGTATTTCAGATAAATGGTTTCTAGAGCTGTTATTAACATGACCAAAAGATTGTGTTTTCCCTCAGCCTTGTCCTCTGAAACATCTCCAAAGTTCTGTCTGAAATTTTCCACACAGATATGCACAAGAGAAGTTACAGCTTGAATGGCCAAATGGATCTTTTACAATAGGAAGTGCCAATCAAATTTACTAATCTGTGGTGCTATTTCATGCCTATAATAACCTCACGAAAGCTCAAGCTCTGAGATGACTGAACTAACCCACAGGGACTGTCTACAGCTACTCTCAAAACTTCAGATTCACCCTTCCTCCATACGACACTGAAAAGCAAACAAGGTTTGAGTGTCAACAAAGTCACAGATGTGAAGCTGTTATATGACAATCTAAGAATTGCATACTAATTCTGGATTATTTGAGTAAATACAGTGTGTAATCAGGTCAGTGGAATTAAGTTACTCTATAGCTACAATGAGTCATTAGACTTCCCTGTCAAATTAAACTACCCTAATTTAACAGGAACTGCTGGAACAAAACACAAAAGCAACCACAATGGTTCTTGGATTAAAAAAACACCTTATACACACTTAAAAGACAATGGCAAAAGCTAATAGCTTCGTGAAACCTATTTCCTGTCTCCAACCAGCTGAAAGCCATTTTGCTGGATTAGTGAGTTACCAGATCAAAGGGCTACAAACAAAAATCAGAGGCATTTTTAAAGACTCAGGGAACTGAAGGAAATGGAGAGAGAAAGGTTAGTGAGTTAAGGAGAGACACTGTGCTATCCAGATTGGAGGGCCTCTGCAGAGAGGCAGGGAAGGACAAGTTTTAGGAAGCTCAAAAATATTGAGGTTTCCTGTATGGCAGGTCAATAGACATGCTCAACAGACATGCTTAGTTAGCTGTATATGGGAATAGTTTGTTTATTGCTTTACGGTCTGGTTTTTGTTTTCTAAAATTCTTGTGTTCTTAACACACTCCTGTTATTTTAAGAAGATCGTTTGATTATTAACGTAATTTCTGGAGGGAAGCAAATGGCAGGTCCCAAATAAAAGGCAGGCCTGCAAAGCTAACCGCAGTCAGCACAGCGGAGCTGACGCTCAGCACTTGGAGTACAACTGTGTGATCCCATCTTGGGACATGTCACAGCTTGAGGTTTAAGAAGGGAGACACTTCTCACAGGATATGTCCAAGTGACTCAAAATGGGGATCCTGACCAAGTGTTTGGTTGAATCAAATGAACAGGTTTACACAGATATGTTTTTGGAATGAATAACACATTTCCAAAATATATGATTTAAATCTTTCAGACTAGAGTGACCAAGTTTCCTAGATCACCCTGATCAGAGTCTAGGGACCAGAAAAAAAAATAATTTGTTGGTCCCCAGTTCCAGCTGAATCAAATATTTACAGAGCCAGAGAGAAATGGGTAACAACTCCTTGACTTAAAGATTTAGACCCTGATTGAGAAGACAGCTGGGCTCGAAGAACTACTGTGTCTCCTGTGAATTTGGATACATTCAAAAGAAGAGATTGAGATTCATTTGAACGATCTGATAGAGACGGGTCTTGCTGCAAGAAAAAGGAAGTTGGGACCAGAAACCTTTTTCACTGAAAAGGCCATGCAGTAAGACAGTGCTCAAACTGAGGGACCGTCAAAGAGTGTGAAGGTCCATGGTTTCTTAGGAGGATAAAAACTCAGTCCCCTCCCACCCCCACTGAGCTTCTGTTTGGCTTTCTCTTACACTTTCTTCCCTTTTTGCCAGCACAAGAGCCTTTTCTCCAGTACGCTGCAGCTGGAGACCCCAGTGTTTTACAGACCACTGGCAAGGCAGGTGAGTTATGGAAAAAAAAGAAGTAAATGACAGAGTTTTAAAATCCCTTTCAGCCACGTGATTCCCTCTTTCCTTTTTGGCTTCAGCTGAGACGAGTAAAAAGCTGAAGCAGCATCTTTGGTACTGGCAAGCCTCTTGGAAACTCTGAGGAGGGTAGCAAGTGGGAGCAGGGACACATGAGCAACCACAGAGGCCCTCCGAGGGCCATGATGGGATAGGTGGGAGGCCGGCGGTGCAGCTGAGAGAAGGTACACTGCCTTCGGTTTATTTCTTGCTCATATCCTGTTTTCCTGAGACAACGTAGCTCCCTACCCTGCCAACGCTTCCAACTCCGACAGGAGCCAGTTCTCTCAGCTACCTCTGCAATTCTTCATCTGAAACCATTTTTCTTACCTCCCCCCCCCCAGTCCGTCCTCCCCACTGGCAGTCCCATGGAAGCACCTGGAACAGCAGCACCTGATAAGACCACACTATATGGTGTAGACTTCCCTGTCTATTTGCCTACCTCTTCCTTCACCTCTGTCATCATCACCTGAAAGTAGCTTAGAATTATGTGGTGGTTTATGATCTCAGAAATAATGCTACAAGGTAGGGGAACTGATCTTCTGCAGGCACTACCTGCTGAAAAATAGCCTCTGACGTACTGTTTGACCCGCAGTATTGCTCAGAAAACACGTCCCCAGGCAAACCCTTTTAAGAACCCACACACTTATAACATTTCTCAAGAGTAAGAAAAGAGAACATATTTCAGTTTATGATGCATACTTCTAGGGATGTCAGACAATGCAGAATAACATTATTGAATAATATATATTTTATATATAATAACCTTCAACAGTACTATTCATTCTCTTTACAAGATCAGCAATTATCATTAATTATTTCATTACACTGTTTTAGAACATGCTTGCTTTGCCTGCTGCAGTGAATATCGACTCTAATGATACAAGGGGTGACAAGAATTGAATGCTTATATTAAGATAGTTCTTCGTCACTCTCATATATGAGTAACAAATGTAGTAATTACAATTTACAGAGAGGTACATGAAAAAGAAGATGTTGGGCTTTGCATTTCCTTGCTTTAAAGTCCCTGTTTCCTAGGATACATTCAATTTGTTTTCTTATTTCAATTCCATGCCTTCATTTATAATAGAACGTTCTTTGTAAATTGATTAATTTTGCAGTGCCCTTCAAAAAGAGCCAGGATCAGCCATATATTTTCCAGTGCTGCTCCCAGCTGTGTGCCTTAATCAGAAAATGCCTTACCTCTGACCTGAAAAGGCGTATTTTGTCAACTAATTGTTTCTGGGGTCTGGGGGGGATGGAAGACTCTGTTATCTTAGCTGCCTGTTAACAGAACGATGGTTTGATGGAATAATTCCAAGCTACCAAAACCATATTATTAAATCAGAAAATGGAACAGATACAAAAACCCACTAGAAGGCCAATGGAAAATGCATACTGTCAAAGCAGTACATTCTCAGTGGTGCCTTCTGCTCAGGTACACACTGCTGCACAAAGGACAAGGTGGTTTCCCACTCAGACTCAGTCTAAAAATTCAGTGGGTTACCACAGCCCAGTCTCAAAGCTGTAAGCATTTGGATCCCTGAACCAGACCCAGCCTCTGCCATCGGTGCTTTTGGCTATTCTAAGAAGATTTTGAAAAAGGACCTGCCTGGACAAAGAAACAAAAGCTCTGAGGTGCATCTTATCTTGTCACAGATGAGTAAATGGGAATTTAGGGAGGACTGAAGCCGCTATACTCTTACGTATCCTATGGTGGTATGCAGAGATATCCCAATGTAGGCAAAATTTCAGTCATGCAAGTGAACTACATATACACTAAAATGGGATCCTACCTAATGTCTACAAAAAGACCCTTTGTTCTTGTATTGGAGGATGGCTTAAAAGGAAAGACTGATATCACTATCAAGGGACTGATCTTTGATCAACTTATGCCATTGAGTTTAGGTAGTAAAAGTCAGTCACAAGTTAATATTTTGACAATATGTTGCATTACTCCTATTATTCAGAAAATGTTCAAGTGAGGAAATCCTTTTATCATCTTCCTGCTGCCATGTCATGTTTCATATGGATAGGAAAAAACAACCTTGATTGTCAGAATGTATGAGCATGCAAAAATAGACCTATCATCTTACTTTATTCTTAAATTCAGTGGAGGCTCCAAATTCAAAGAGAAACTTCACTACATCGTTGTGGCCTTGCTGCGCAGCAAAGAACAGAGAAGTTGCACCTGACTGTAAGGAAAAAATGGATTAAAAAAACCCCAAACACATAACACACTTGACTGAATTATATACATTTCAAATTAAAATGTATTGAGCACAATCAGTTGAATATCAGCTGAAAAGACATCATGATTTGGAGGACTCCAGAGGACACCAGGTATCTTAGGTCAGTTTTTCTTTCCATTGCACTGAGAAATGTGTCCAGCATCATACATTTAAGCAAAACCCAAGTTTCACAAGGGGCTTCTGCACAGAGTTTCTAATATAGACTAAGGATTCCCTCACTTCTACCCAGTCACCAGATCGGGAAAGCAAGCCCAGAGGGAGAAAAGAACAGCCTTGCAAAACAGAGGAACAGCCAGTTTGAAACCAATTCCTATTCCACCTGCTGCTACAACCTGAGACAAATAGGAGCATGGAATGGATTTGGATCAGGGTGTGGAAAGACCAGGGAGGTGGCTATTTGGTACGAAAAAGCTCCACCTGCCTTGGACTCTCCACTGACAAAATGTGACTGCTATTGGCGTAAGGCATCCTTGTCTCTTGCAGCAGCAGCTCCTCATCCAGCCAAGCAGCCTTCAAGCAGCTGTAACCAGCGCTGCATCTCCTGCTTTCCCTTAACCTCGCCGAAGAACTGAACCCCCATATTTTATACTAGTTGTACAAAATACTGTCATTAACATGTGAGTAAATCAGGACCAAAAAATGGATATGTAAGATTTTAATGGGTGGACAGAAGGAAAAAGGAAGGAAGGAAGGAA
>VZSZ01003717.1:257729-275045 GCA_013398815.1 Ibidorhyncha struthersii
TCTGCTGCTCAGAAGTAGCACTGAAATGGTCTGAAAAAAAAAAAGCTAGGCACCCCCCACCCCACCCCGGGTCCCCTCACAGAGCTAATGTCACCTCCATGGCACCTTTTTTTGGCGTTTCACAGCCTTTTCCCTTCATGTCTAGGAAAAAACTGGCAAAAGGTGTTGTGGTGAGTATACCCACGCTGCAACCACACAAGCACATGGGGGTGAGCGTTCCCCTCGCCTTGCACGTACCCAGCTGCCACCAACGCTCTCCCCCATGGGTGATGCGCTCTCTTTAGGAAGACAGTAAGTTCTTAAGGGCTTAATTTTAAGCCTTTAAAAATGAAGAACCATAAAGTCAATGCATGTCCTGTTTTGCCTTGCTGCCGCAGATCTCATTCAAAGTCTGTGTGATATAAAGTAGGCAAAACAGGGCATGCTCTGGTGGGAGATTCCTGAATTTCTTTGCTATTGTTGGTTTAAACTGAGCCCTTAGGGATTTTCTTCTTTTGATGTGCGCACATAAACCCCATTCACGAGAAAATTACGAGTGTGCATTGAGAGAAAATACTCGCACTAAGATCCAAATAGTTTATTCTACAAATCTGCAAGTGGAGGATTTTCTGCAGAGTTTTGTCCCGAGGCAATAGTCATCTATGCATACAGTAAAACAAACTGGAGGCAAGCAGATGAAAGCTGCTAGTAGCATAAGCTCATGACAGAATGTATGGCCTGGTGTGAACCTCACCTTAACTGCTGAGAAGATCATACAAACATGAATGATCATTCTGATTTTTTCTTAAATATACTGAATAAACTCAGTAGATTGCATGGTTAAGAGTCATCCTGACTCTGATCCAGTTGCACGGTGATGCTTGCCCACTGATAGAGGAAAATATTACTAATCTGTACACACTCCCTGCCTCATCCCTGGAAAATCCCTGTATTTATTGTCTTTTGTGAATAACATGCCAACCTGTTCACATTCATTGGCCAAAATGGTACGCTTTCTGACAAAGAAAAACCAAAGAATTCTCTGGATGAACAACAAAAATGGAGACTAACACAGTACAGTCTTTGGGGGTCTGTGTTTATTTTAGATGTCAAGGGACAAATTTTGAAGTGCCTTTCTTAATTTGCCCACAAAATCTGAAACTGCATCTATTTTCAGTTTTACGTGGTCTCCTGTGATTTTGCTGTTTTATATTCAGGTGCAATAATTTGTCAGAACTGTTGAATGCATATATATGGTATGTTCTTTTTTGGTGACCCTTTGAAAGTTTATCCCAGAAAGCATTTAGAAACTATATTTTTTGGTGTATATCCCTGTCTATTGTTGCACTCAAAATCTTATTTATAGGCAAAGAGGAAACACACCTCATATATATATAACATCAAGAATTTATAGTTAGTATAACTGAATCTTAGCAGTCTAATCCAAGAATTATTACTAGAGCAGATATAATTATTGCAGAAAAAGAAAAAAATAAGTCTATGCAGAAAATAATCAATATTAATATTACTACAGTTAAAGCATACACACTTCATAGCTTTTACTCCTATTCCTGGTCTTATCTTCACCTTTCCCCTGCTCTGCTGGGTCCTAAAGTTGGTGGTTTCATTCTGGTGGTGGTGGTTTGGGATGAGCTGTCAGCATCTAGAGTTGGTTGCTGCAGGGAATATGACGTTCATGTTGATGGCTTCTTCTTTCTCCCCCTTGGATCTGCATAGGGTTGCTTTATACATTTGCTAACACGCTTTTACATATTGCTTTTTCTCGATGGGTCTGCAGCTCCGCATTACAACCAAACTTACTACACGTGGTGGATTTTATGTTTGTTAGATACTATTTTTTAGTTCTTTTTGCTACCCCTAAATTCAGTTTTGTCCAGCTCCAGGTCTGCATTTCTGCACCAGACTATTGACAAGTTGTTTATAGCCGGGGGGTCACCAGTGCCAAGCTTGTGTCCCACCTCTTACCATCCCACGCCCGCACTCGGGTACCCTGCGTCCTGTGTCGCCACTTCTCAGTCACACCAGGTCTGCGTTTGTCTGTGCTGTGTCATTATGTCAGAGTCACAAAGCCATGGTGGTACTATACAAAGGTAAACAAAAGTAAAAAAAAAATTACTTGTAGACACTTGGTCAATTAGAAAATCTGCAGTTACATCTAAACCATGTAAAATGAAGTTGAGGGGAGGCCAAGAGAAGTTTCAATAGAGCAAGCCCGATGAGCCCCAGTCCTGAGGCCTTGCAAGCTCGGTGCCCGTTACTAACAGTGGGAATACAGTATTTTAGGGCTACGTGGTTACACATCTTCCCCATTCTTGATTCTTGGCAAGATATTTAAGATTGCGAGATATTTGAACTGGTTGGGATTTGCTACCTGTTTGGCACAATTAATCCGCAGGGCAGCAGGCTGCACTCCCACCACCTAATAATATTTCATCACAGTGATTATTTCAAATATCCTTAGTCATGTTGTTTTGTACAAATCTGAAGGCATCTAAAATGAGTTGCTGGAACAAATTAAACTATCGCCTTTAAAATCTGATCCAACCATTCTGTGTAAGTCACAGACAAACCTCACCTATGGCAGAACAGTTAGGGCACACTTATATATGGAGAATTAAAAGAAATAGTACAAATTTGGGGTTAGCCAAAACATTCATTTGGTGATCTTCAAGTTTTTATGCAAACACATATATTCATTTCTGTATGCTTTAAAAAATAGTGATCAACAAGCAAATACATGTTTAGAAATGTCAGTGAAGAGCAATACAATTTTGCTTGCTGTGTATGTAAACGCATAAATACATTTCAGCAGAGTACGATGGTCAGTGTATGTTTTGTAACTTCACTGAGCTCGGACATGGGATTCTGCCCCCATCTTGAGAACTTATTGCCAGATTTGGCTGCCATCTTCTAGATTCCAGAGCTCTTTACTGTGGGGTGTATTACACGCTGCATCTGTGTAACTCAGGACATACTGCATTGACAAATATGTTTCTGCAATAACTTTTCTCATTTCCCGTATGGCTGTATGCCCGTAGTGTTGATGCATTTGCTTCCAATATCACCTGTATAAAGACCATTGATGGGAGCCTGTGACATTTAACTGACTGTAACTTTTTTTTCCTGAAGTTTTACAGAAGGTGGAGATCTTACTGGAATGTTGTTGATTTCGGCTGTATCTGCATTCTCTTCTTTCCTGGGACATTTTCTTCCATAAACAGTTATTTAAATATTTGAAAAATGTAAATAGGTTTGTATGCTTTTCCAGAAATAAACTACTTTATCTGAAGATTAAAAAGAAAAGGTAATTTAAAATGTAAATTGGAGCCATCTTCAGCAGTTTCGGTTACAACTTCTGAAGCCTAATTTTACCCAGGCAACAATAGTAATATCCCTGGCTACTGTGAAAAGCAAACTGTATTTCTATTTTGCTAAAGGTATAAATCCTCTTTACTACTCTAGCTCTCTCTGCGTAATTTCAAAAGCCTGGATCATTGCCTCTTAGAGGACTGTTGTGTGTTTCTGCCTACGACCTCCTGTGTGGACTTGAGCAAGCCTTTTGTGCTGAAATCTCCCAAAATGGCCTCGCACTTTGGCTTCCTTACGTTCTCTTGCTTTGTAACTCAAAACGCAGACACCCAGGACAAAGCCTACTTTTGAAAGCATCAGCCTAAGGTTTTTGCACATCAGTTTTTGTCAGCGAGATTCACTATCAGCACACAATAAGACAACAGCTCTAAAACTTCTTTCTCTTTCCCTGGTCTTTGGACCCTCTATGTTTCTAAAATCACTCTTGACCTTGGCTCAAGCCTGCCCTGCACTGGGGAGTGAACTGAGCCGGACAGCTTGGACGCCACCAGCACTTCTGCTGGGCCAGCATGGACATCTGAGCAGACCAACAACTCCAACTGCTTGGCTAGCTAAATCAGTTCATGCTGATTTCTCTGGGGATGTCTACATAAGTGTTTTAGTCTGGATCGGGACCACGCTTCTGAAGTGAATTCCTGGTTGTGTCCCTTTGCTGTGCTGCTGTTCTCATTGCGGAGGGATCTTGTACTATGCAAACTGAATCAATTTTTGAACTAAACTTGAAGTCAATTTCTCCAGGAGCAGAATTAGTGCATTGCAGCTGCAAATGGGTATTCATGTCCTGGGATTGAATGACAGCCAGTCTGAATAAAAAAGACCCACACAAACCCATCATGAAATGGGTTCAGCCTAGAATTCCAGTCCCCAGCACGAACTGTTTGCTCTGCAGATCTACTCTTGTTAGTCTGCACTACTTGCAAATGCAGACAGCCTGTGTTGTCCACAGTAGATTGCTACTCCTACCGTAAGTAGCTTAGATATCTCTACACTACATTGCAGTCTTTGATGTAGAAAAAATACCTTATAATAAGCTGGCTGGTACTGCCATGTTGGCCCACTCTTCTGCCTGAAAAGTAGCCAAAGCCTTGTGCCACCGATCCTTCCCCTTACCTTGTGTGTGCTCTTTCATCCACTGAGAATTTGAGAAGTCTCCTTATTTGCCCAGGACTTGTAGATGTCCTGCAGTACCTACAAGACATCTGGAAATCCTAAGCCTACCCACTGTGATTTGCTGTAGACTTCATGTATGTGTGCTCCATCAGCCCTCTACACCGACACAGCAAACTCCACCTTTTCAGGGTGCACTGCACGTAGGCAAAGTCATGGTACAGAGCATGCACAATAGACGCAGTATTTTTCCAAGCGTGCTGTATCAACTAAGCACAGCTTGTGTCATCAGCTTGTACCTCTGCAACTGGAGTGATACACCCTGGAGTGCCTGGGCATGCCCATCCTCTGCCTGGGAGTATTAATCATTCCTAAACCAGCACGCTATACCACCTGGGAGTATTCTTTTGCCCAAAGGGAATCCTCAGCTGCTTCTTGGTTGCAATTTTTAGTGCCCTTTGGCTCCTTCACAGGCACTTAGGGTGCTTCCTTCTTTCAATGAGAACAGCACTGCTCATCTCATGTGAAACACTTGAACACCTAGAGATAAAACCAGCTGCATGTCTCAAAGGGATTATTGCTTCTGTAATTAGATAACTTTTGTTCACAAAATGCTAGGACACGATGAGGTGAATATTAATTCGAGTGCAATATATTGTTGTTATTCCAACTGTCTTTCAATGTATTTTTAGACAACTACTCTTAAAAAGAGGAATAGTGACAGATCTGAGAGGGGTTTCTCAACTGGTTCGGTGAACTGATATTATACTTCCAGCATTCATTTTTGTGTACAAGGAGTCTTAAATCGTAAAAACACCAGTACTCATCCATCAAGGTGTCCCTGTGAAAGTGCGTAGGCACACACACACACACTTGGAGCCTCACAGTCCTGTTACTGAAGTGGTATGTAATCCCCTAACTTCATCTATTTATGAACAAAAAAGATGCTGTCCATTTCAAGCCAAAATGTTATTCTTGCTAGATTTCAAGGATATAACTTCAGGAAGATCCGATACTTGAGATACTGAAATCAGAAAGTCCTACCATACAGTGACAACTCCTACGATTAATTCACAGGATTTCATCAGGTTAATTCATGCTGTAATGTCTTTCCAATATATGGGCACCCTCTTTCATGAGGTGGATTTGAGGCTTTGGGAAGCACTTATGTGTGATTCTTTAAGGAATCTTACCTGGTTTTATTGATTTCTTTGTTGTAGAGCCTAATTTAATTTGAAAATGGAATATTGCAAAATTCAGAGAAAATTAATCTAATAGATTGAGTGGCTGTCAATTTTGCTATTACCAGGAACTCTATAGTTTTCAACTCAACTTGCATACTGCACTTTCTGTGTAAAGATTTTTAATTTTTTTTTTAAAGTCACACCGGTATCTCTGTCATACGGGTGGCAATGCCTAGGTAAGGGAAGCTGAGTGATTTTTTTCAAGATCATATGGCAAGCTCATAGAAGATTTGGAACTAGAGTCTGTATTTGGCTGAAACATAAACCTCTGAGAGATATCATCAGCATATATTCAGTGTAATATCAGAAAATTAGCACTCATTCAGTCCCAAAGCCAAACTCTAGCCGCACAGTGCTCTCTACATGTTGTCTCCAGTGAGTATAGCTCAGGCTTCTCAGCTAGAGTCCTTCCTTGTGCCAGAGAAATAAATACTATACTGTGTACCTTTAAGAAAGTTGCGTACTGTAAAGAAACCACAAATTTACATTAAAGCTCTTCTGCTAATATCCATCATTAACTCTATCTCCATAAGTAGACAATGCAAGGTCTCTTGTGTACCTAGCGTAGGACATATCTACATTTAATTCCCAGTACCTCACGGAAAAGTGTAACAGCTAGAAGTTCCTATCCCTTAAACAGCACTGGCCTTGGAAAAAAAAAGTGCCATTTCTACCTTGCTTTGAGAGTTGCAGCAGAGGTCTGCTTTGCTAAATAATTTCAGTTCCAGTTGCTTCAAGCTGTGTAACACAAACCTCTGTGGGACACAACAACCCATCCTGACTGGTGTTCACGAGGTCCATTCAAAGGCAGAGCTTCCCATCAGAGCTTCTCCTATGACACTTGACTGCTCTGCCTTCATCGCTGGCCTCAGCCAGCTTCCGTTTAAAAGCTGGGAGCAGATTTTAGTAATCCAGAAAGTAAGTCTGTGAAGTGCTGGCGAAAAGAGGTTCCTCCCAATGGCTGGCTCATGCGATGAATTAAGCGCTACTGATTATTCCTTTCACACAGGTGATGGAGCTCGGGGCTGAAGCTCTCAATGTTCATACCGAGTTCAGACTCTGACAGGTGCCTGTGCAGAGAATGATGCTCTGAAGAGTGGAAGAAATGAATGGCCAGTCTGTCTGTTTAGACTTAGAGCAAGTCAGTATCTCTTTAAACACTTTATGCAATTATTTCATTATAAAAGAAGCAAAGGAGGCGTTTAAGACATGACTTTAAATCATAAAACCAACAAGTTTCACAAGTGTAGAGAGCACTCCTGGTGGCACCTTTCCAGCATGTTATTAGTCTTCTAAAATATATTGTACCTTTTGCTTTACCTAAAGTTGCTACTTTTACTAAACTGAGAGGTCTTGAAGTTTGCATTAGGACTGTACTGGTGAGATTGGTGAAATACTAAAATTTTAAAAGAATTTGACTAAAGCTTAGCTGACTTCATGATCTTAAGGGTCTTTTCTAACCTAAATGATTCTATGATTCTTACAATACAAGATCATAATTAATCTACCTCTCTCCTTTCCAAAAAAAGACAGAAATCATAAATGGCCTGCAAATAAATTTTCTTAGGATTATGCACTGTTGTTTTAAGTTTTTCTTGTTCGAGAAAATGTATTTAAATCATCAGCAATAACTGTGATAAAGCAGTCTATAAAACAAAAGATTTTCCATCTGGCCTATCATTTACATTAATCTTTTCCTTGCTAAACTGTAGCATAAGCAGCTACATGGGCTGTTTCTTGTTTCTATAATATTTACAAAAATTCAGGCCTATTCTACTAAAACTAGTGTATAAAGAATGTACTTTGACTTGCTCTTTATTTTGGGAGATACTCTTAGAAATGAATAGTGATAATAAGAGAAACAGTAGAAATTACTTTAGAAACAAATCCTGCAGACTTCTCAGGAAAACTGTACCAAATATTTATGTATCCCATAAACCTTTAAAAAAATAGAATGGAGAATTTATAAAACTGGACCTGAAAAAGGAGAAGTTTATCTAATAATAGAAATAGTTTACCCGACAGTTCATAACTGTATGCATTCATCCTTCCAGGCAGCTGTTACCTTGAATCTTTCTTTTCACTGCATGGTCCTTTTGCTGAGGCCTCCTATGATACCAAATTTCATATCAAATTTGCTGGTACAAGCCCGTGTAAGGACACCTAGCTGCTGTGGACCACACGAGTGTTACATACTTCCTTCACGTGGACCTTCGAACTGATGCCTGGGCTAGTGACCTAGGAATCAGAGAGAAGTCAGCATTGTACTTGGATAAGTAGTACAGAATAATTTCCACAAATCGTCACATGAGTGTTTCAATGAATTTGCTCTTTTGTTTCCTCTTTTGCATTTGTTCCCAGCGAATTAATGCTTTTAGCCACGGAGATTAAGTGCCACGTCAGGAAAGTCAACAAAAGGACTACAACTACCACCTAAGACCAATTTCCAGCCCAGTATAAGCACCAGCACAGCATCTTCGCTTTAGTCCAAATGCCTTTCAGCCTTCAAACAGCTGAACTTCAACACCTGTACAGGTGCATCATGCTTGAAAATTTTCTGTCCTTCCCCTTCCAGTCTTGGAATTTTGATCACCTGAAGTTTTATTGCTTTAAGGCAGCACGTACAGATTGTGACTATATGTTTTCTTTGTCTACCATTTCCTTTCCCATCCCTGCTTATCCTCTGTATATGTTGATTTTATGACTCAGTCTGAAGTTGACTGTTTACCTATTTGCCATCTGCTCAGCCAGAGAGAAGCCGGTGAGCCTTCAGTCAGGTGCTTTGGGTTTGCAGGCTTTCTAATTCCACGCACGGCACTTACCTACTGACTGATACTGGTGTGGACGATGAAAGCTGCTGTCTGGGTGCCCGGAGAACCTAAACTTGATGGGCAGTGAAGCTCTCAAAATATAAAGGCATATTCAAACAAAATCACATTGTGGCCATTTTCCCCGGGCATTGCTTGTATATTTTTGTATACAACTCTACTGTTGGAGGTGATGCGGGTCTGAGAACATACGTATTGCATGAGTGTGAGAACAATGCATGATATATCCCATATGCTACAAGCGGTAGGAAAAAAAACATATTATCTAGGGTTTTCTGTTGTTTTTTTTTTCCACAGAATGACTCCTTTTCTTGTAAGTGGAAGTTTTTTGTACGTTCACTAACAAATACAGAAAAAAAACTCAATATAAGAAATCGGGCCAAATTCTCGTTATCCTCCTTAAGCCTAAGTAAACAGGTATGTTAAAGGGGGACCCACCTCATTAGCACAGCACAAAACCCACAAAACTGCTCTATATTTAGCACAGAAGTTTAAGATTCTTGCCGTCTTGTTCACGTGAGGCATTCTGAATGGCAGAACCATACGGGTTTGGATATTTTTTCTCTGTCCCAAAAGCCTTGTCTGAGAACGACAGATGCCACGGCAGAGCACAACTATCAAGGTCCAGACACTCTGAGATGGCTCCCTAGGAGCTTACCCCACTCAGTAAAAGCGACCTGGTAAGTTGTTTTTATCCTCACTTGGAGAGAGTGGAAGCCCTCAAAGGAAGGGTCTGAGGACCTTGGGCTGAGGGTAAGGATAACGGAGCGTAAGCAAGTTTGATAGGAGTCATCTCTATACATGCGAGATGGAAACTCCTTACATTGCCATGTACAAAATTTATTTGAGTTACCAGCTACAGCTCAGTCTGTTCAATTTCTCTGTCTTATGTTCTGCTGGTCAAAAAAATCAGTCCACTAACTGAAAAGAAAGAACTTGGCTAAAGAACATGGGGTACAACTGTATGATAAAATGCCCAAACCACAAAATAATATTACAGCAGTGCTAAGAAGCTACAGCTACCACATCTCCTAACAAAGTGTCTGATAATTAACATGGCTGAAACTAATTGTTATTAACACACAAAAAAAAGAGATTTATGAATTATAAGTCTCATAAATATAAATCTCTCTTTCACAGAGAATTTTGATACTGTATTCTATCTGTGTTATGGAAATATATAATTGTGCTAAAAAAAACCATAGCAAAGGTATTTTTCATTACATTTTCTGCACTTTCACAACGTATTTGTTCTAAATTTACTATACTTTCAAAGTTCCAAAATTAAAAATAGGTCAATCTTAATGTTCTTTAACTGTATCTGTTTGAATTCTTAGTTATATTTGTCACCTGATCCTCAGCTGGAATAAAATGATGTAACACTGGAGTCCCCTCAATTTATAGTGCTGGAGGTCTGGTTTCCTGCCACATTTAAACATAAGGTTCAATTTAAAACTTAAGAACTGATGAGACTCTGGTCAGCCTAGAGCTGAGGTTCAAGTAAACCTGAGGCAGTGTCTAAATTTGTAGCAGCAGCCCTACCTAAAAATACAAAAACCTTGCTGGAAACAGATCCCTGAAAAAGCACTACCTTATTAATAGACATCATATCATAGAAAATCCTTGCAGAGAAAACTATGAAATTCAGGTGCCAATCCAATCTAACCAATGGTTTGAAAGTCTGTTAAGAAAAGCAGTTTACAAAGAAGTGGTTTCCATGAGGAGCTGCTCAGTGTACTGTGGTGGGAGTCTGTGCATAGTGCTTTTCCCTGATTATGATGGCAAAAGCAGCAACAATAGCACCGATGTCAGCAAATAAAAAATACAATGTGAAAAATACAAGAATAGATATTTTATTTTTTCCCGCATGTTTGACTGACAAGTCACCAGGTACTGACCAAAAGGAGCACGTGCTTCTGCACAAAGAATCAGGCATTATATGACCAAGACTTGTTTTCGTATTCTTGAACTTTAAGTCCCTGAGTGACTCTATAAAGAAGTACAGAAAAAAACAGAATAAAAAGGAAATCCATTAAGAAGCAAAACAATAAAGTGGATGGATTCCACTGTTGCCCATTAGGAAGTTTATTCAGGTAAAAAAAAAGAAGATACATCAGGATCTGTAGTCAACATAGTGGAGAATGGTCAAGTGGGGATTCTTAGCGATTCTTAAATTAGCTATACCTTTAGGTGCAGCATGTTCCTCTTGATTTATTCTTTGCAACTGGATGGCAAAGAAGTTGTGTCTCACTTCCAGGGTTGCCCTAGTCCCTAGTACACTCAGCAAGTAAACATACAAAGATCAAGACTGGGAAGGACTGGCATGACCTCTACACACAGGCTACTGACGAGGACTCATGTTTTTGGCTTGGAAATTTTCCTTCTCCTAAACGGGGAAGGTGTTTTAAGGTACCAAACATTCAGCTTCCCTCCTCTTCTGGCTTAGTACTTCTCTGCAATAAAAGGGTGTGAAATACCAAAGCCAAGCCTTGCATCAACCACATGGCCATTTTTAAGTTTTTTGTCCACAGTCCCATCGAGTCATGACTGCACGCTAGGAAGACGTTTGTAGCTAAAACATTTCAAGAGAGATCAAAAGATATAAAGAATTGCACTTCACATGTCACAGACTCGGAAAAAGCTCTAACATAGTTTGTTACTAGTTGTGCAGTGTGCCAAAGGCATGCGTTTGGGTATCATGCATTAGAAGAGTGCAGCAGTACTGAGAGGCAGTTCAGTGAGCAAGTCCCCCCTTACACCGACTTAGCCTATCTCTATTCGAAACTGTAATGACTGGCCTGATGCGGCGAGTTAAGGAAAAGCCTTTTCTTCACTTTTCCTATTACATTACAGAGCAAAGATAAAGATGGAATATCTAGAGCAATCAAGAGCCCCTTAAGAAGACAGTGGTTGAAGTCAGCCAAAATATATGGTATGCTTCACTGAGAAAGACCATGAGAAACCAGCCAAATTTGATGGTACTATTGTAAGTCTATACAGGAGTTTAATACTTCAGGGTTGAGCTATGATAAGAGTGTGGCTGCAGATTTTGCAATTTACCTTGAGAGCCCTGTTGGAAAGTGAGGGAATTCACAGTAGTTTTCTATGATAAGGATATGCCAAGTAAACTTAAGAAGCATAATGTGCAGGAAAAATCTTAGTATATGAGATTGCTGGCTGGCAGAAGAAACAACAGACCTGATATCAGGCTGTAGAGGGATGCTAAGTAAAATGGTAGCTACTAAACTACTACGCAACAAGTACAGTTACACAGTCCCGCAACAGTATGCAAGCCACAAAACAGCAAACTGCCATGAAAAAGCTGAAAGAGCATCAGCTGAGATACCTGAATCACGTGAGATGATAGGACAGAGAATAAGGGAGGCTCCAGTTGGATGGAGAACAAGATCTAGTAAGTACAGCACAAGAAGATTCAGAAAAAGATGGTCTATGGAGAAAGTTAGCATCATCTTAGAGTGCACATCCAGATAGAAAGAGCTGAAAGAAACAAGAAAAGAAGAAAACAAACAACAGGACAAAACAAAAGTGCAGTTCTGAATAATTTGGTTCTGCATTACATTAGGAACTGTAGGCATCTAAGCTGTTTCTGCTGACAGAACTGCATTTTTAGACCTGGGTCCTAGCTCCTATGGACCTCAATATTCCAGTTATATAGAGGACAATTCCTCTTTTTCAGAGTTATATGGTAGGTTCCTCAAATACTGTGGTACAAGAAATTTCTGCAAGATGAAAAAGATTCTTCCATTGGAAAAGCAGAGACAAAAATGATCTTAACAGAATGCATCTTTCCTGATGAAAGGCAGTGAAGACATAGGACTTGCCAGCACATAAATGTATACTGCACCATTTTGCTGTTAAACCAGAGTGTGAGTAACCTTATTTTAGCCCAGGTGTACCGCAAAAAGGAAAACTAATTAGTAAAATAAATGAACGTTTATTTATAGACATGAACTGAATAATCACAATGCATAAGCATTTATGACAGGAGGTGATAAATGCCTTTTTTCTTTGATAAAAGTAGGGAGCTTTATCTGAGTTTGAAATGTTCTGGTTGTGTATTTACACTGTAGGCCACTAACGTGCTCAACTGATTATAACTTTGAAAGAGCGCAGAGAGCTCCAGTACATTGCAGGAAGACTCTTCCACAGACTAAAGCTTTAGGATTGGCCTCAACACAATGCCAGATAAAAAAACTTTTATGGAGGCACAAGATGCACAATTTAATATTCAATAATCACTACATAGACACTTGGATCTGTCTAATCTAAGAGACTTCCCAGCTACCTGGTAGCATATTGTTTCCTTATTATCTCAAAGAAAGAGCAAATTCCCACATCACCCGGTGTGGAATGTGGTGCCTGCACAGGAATCCTGGGGTTTGTTCCTACTTTTTCTGCTGACCTGCTGCGCGGCTCATGTAGCACAGTTCACAAGTCCTCATCTGTGCTAGGTTTGCTGTCTAAGTTCTGAGGTACTTGGTGCCACCTTCCAATTCCCACGGTAAGTCATATCAAGTAGGAGCTAAATATTACCACTAGTATTACTTGCTGAGACTGTTTTTTGACAATCTCATTTTCACTGCAGTTTTCTGGTTGATGAGCAGAATATGTCCTGTCCAAAATACATTATGAAATGGCAGTGTGAGGTGAGATGTGCTATACTACGCATATCAGTAAGAGAATGAAACAGAGAAATTATATCAGCAAGGCTATTTTGCAGCAAACATTCCTGAACTGAAATTTTAAATCCATTCTTAAGTGAACATCTTTTAAAATAGAAGGCACTGAACACAAAGAACGATCTATAATGATATTAGTGTAAATGCCACTAATGTAACGTAACCTGTTTATGTTAAAATAATACAGATCCGGTGCCTATATTATTCAGTAAAGCACTGGACATCTGTCAGGTAACAAATTCTACTCCTTGCAGAGAGGAAGAAACAAGGAAAGCAAACCTTATAAAGTCTGAAGGAAAAAGGAGGAGAGGACTTACTGGGAGGAAAAAAGGGCAGGTAGCTGGAGAAGAGGCAGAGGCCCACTGGCTTATAAATGCTGATTCCTGAGAGCTGCCAGCTAACAAATTCTTATCTGTGTTTCCAGAACCTGTAATTACAACATAAGATGACAAGAGGGGCAGATAAAGTATCATACCGTGAATTATTGATACTGACCTTTTATACAGGATGAAGTTCTACTTTAGACAGGATGAGCTGAAGCGTGATGAAGTCACTAAGTGTTTTTTTGTGGGTTTCTGCTGGCTTTAGATTTGTCTTAAAATTTATTAAAAAAAAGAAGAGATACAAAGTTTATAAATTTGGAGAGTTGCATTAAAAAAAAGAATGTTTCTCACTCCTCTATTCTCCTTACTCTACCCATCCTTCCTGTGGTCCCAAAGCCCTGCAGAAGCCAGGCCAGACTTGTGCCTGCACATGGCTCTACCGCAACCCTCACAATGCTGTCGGAACAGGAGGACCAATCTCCTAGATAATTTCTACCTCCTAGTGACAGGCCACTCTGTCATCTCCACATATACGCCCACAGTCCTGCTCCTGGCTCCTTCCTCACACACAAGATTCACTCTGGCTTTACATAGCTCCAGGGTCTCTGCGTAAAATTTTTGATCACTTAGGCTTTTTATAGAAACCAAGTTATTGAGTACCCATGTTGGGAATGCTGCTATAAACATTTTTTTTTCCAACTGCTTTAAGTCAAAAGCAAAAGTCGCCACAAGTTTTTTCCTAAAATCTACCCACAACTTTAGGCACCTCTAGAGATTTTTCAAGAAAATCTAAAAGGTGTCATTTTAGTCTCCATTTCTAGAAAACCCACTGAATAAAAAAAGCTTGTTTGGCTTAAGCGTTTAACAAAAGGACAGAAAAATCATAGAATCATAGAATCGTCTAGGTTGGAAGGGACCCTTAAGCTCACTGAGTCCAACCATCAACCTAACACCGCCAAAAGCACCACTAAACCATGTCCCTAAGCAGCACGTCTTACCCACCTTTTAAATCCCTCATGGGATGGCGACTCCACCACTTCCCTGGGCAGCCCGTTCCAATGCTTGATAACCCTTTCTGTGAAGAACTTTTTCCTAGTATCCAATCTAAACCTATCCAATCTAAATCACCCAGAAGGCCAACAAAATCTTTTTAAATCTAGCTATATATTAAGCAAAATGCACGTAATTTTATGAGGGAGGGAACAGGAGGATTTCTTCTCCTCTTTTTTCTATCTGATATGCTAATTTTCTGATGATTTGCAAAGTTGCATCCCTGGTTTTAACTTTTAGGAAACCAGATCCAAGAACAAGCAATTATTTTACAAAAATATTAGGTTATTGGTCACATAAGCTGTGTTTTCTCATGTGACACTACCCAATAAATTCACTGATACTCCCTGTTTGAGAAAGGACATCTCTTGTGAGCAAGGGCTGCCTTTTGTGCTGTGCAACCTACCAGACAGCTCACAAGAATCTTCTCTTTAAAGTGAGATTGTAAAGGATCTCCTGAAGCTGGATTCCTTACCTGAACTATCTGCAAAACTATGCCAGAAAAATTTGTCGGGCATTACTCTACACAAGTGCAGTCAAAGAAAATCTGGAGCAGATTTTAGTAGACACAGGATTTAGCTTTCCATCTCAAGTTCTTAGTTTAGACACTAATTTTCTATGCTTTCACAGTATATTCTCTGATTTTTTTTAAAGCTTCATCAAATGTATTTCAATCACCTGGTTTGTTTTCTGCTTATTCTTATTCTGGGCTCATGCTTCTCAGAAAACCCTTCCCAAGCGTTGATTGTGGAGACCCGGGACAGAGGTGCAGAAGAAGAGTTCAAACCTCAAAACGCAGAAGTGCTGCTCCCAATCCCCACACACATACAGGCAGGGCTCTGTGCAAGAAGGGTGTCCAGACTAACTAAAGGGCATTTCTTTTGCTGTTATGTGAATTTGAAGCACTCATAGCAAAAGATGCCTTGTTGTTAAAATCCACAGTCCCACCACTGGAGTAGGAATGTACAGGGTTACTGGAGTAAACTAATTTCGGCAAATGTTGTACAAGACACGAAGTTTCTTTTTTGGTTGAAAAGGAGAAAAACTTCCATGGATTGTTATATATGTATAGAAGCCACATCTTTCAGAGATTGCTAACTGAATGCCCAGCCTGGAGATAATCTGACTATTCAGGAAGAGTACGTGATGATTTTATAATCTTCATAATTGTAATCTTCATTGTTTCCTCTTAATACTGTACTTTTAAATGGTTTTCTCTTAAAGTACCCAAATGTTTCTTTTCTATCGGGAACATGCTCTGCTCAGCTTTTATTCAATTTGATTTAACTCCTCTAACAATAAAGAGGACAAGGATGCTCAGCAAGTTAATGGATGGCAGGTCTTTGTAAGAGCTTGCTTGCCCTCTTAAAGGCCACTTACCTCAGATACTTCCAGATCTCCATTTGTAAAAACTGATATACTCCAAGTGTTTTAGGATTTAACAGGTTTTCAAGAAATAGGTTGAAGAGACCAGTGGATATCTATTAGGTACGGGCATTTTTTTTTTTAATGGAACATTTGAAGATGGTGTTGCTTGTTTGTATTCAAACCTCTCATAGTTTTTATGAAGTACAAACTGTTGTAGGAAGTGACATGATGGACATGTGCAGTAAGATAATTTCCCTTCACAATGTCACAGTGGGAAAAGGAGAATATTTTTAAGTTGCTGTAGAAATTGAAAGCATTTATGGATAGAAAAGCCAAATCTGATATATTTGAATTGGCAGCATGCTACATTTATAAAAGCCAGCTTTTACTATGGAGGACATTGTCTCCTATGGAGAAATTGTCTCCTACAGATATGCCTCGATGGCGTGCTAGAGCCATAGTGGCGCAAAACCAAGGGTGGTGATACTTCCTTGTAGACGAAAATCAATAGTTTGCGCCTGGTGCTTCCTGAAACAGGATACCAGGGATCTCCCTCGCTAGTGCTGTGTGGCATGTAGCAAAGCCCTTATAAAGTTGTGAAATACTTTGCTACTCACATGAATCACTATTAAAATATTGGAGGTATGTGTATCTAGCCATGTCTCTGTGCCTGAACCTGGCAAATTTTATTGAGAGAACAGAAGACTGGATGCGTGCGTGCGTGCGTGTGGGTTTGGAAATGTGAATGGATATGAAACTTCGGATAGCAATGCCATTAAGCAGTGCAACTCCTGATACAGATGACATGCTGCTTAGGCCTCCTTCTCCCTCCCCGACCTTCCCCCCCAGCTTCTGTGTCATCCAAAGCCTGTGCCAAATACCTTGAAAAAGACAGGATCTTCATTGTCTTTGCCCTGGATGAGGAGGAACACCCATCTCACAAGGAGCTGAGGGCGCCGGGTGCGTATTGCAGCGGGGTGGCCTGCGCTGCACGGTTTCCAGCAGCCTCAGAACGCTGAAAATGGCAAAAGGCGCTGTGATTTCTGCAGCAGGGCTGCGCAGGTGGCCTTCCCAAGGACCTGCAGAGCGAAGCAGGGTATACCTTACGTGGAGGTAGCCCTGCGTGAGGACAAAGCTGGGAAACCTGAATTTTACTGCCAGTGTGTGACGTGACAGGTCACGGCTCACGAGGATGGATGCTCCGAGATTTCTTCACGGTCCGTTAAAAATATTAACCCGCGTGCTGCTGAGGGGGGAGGATCAGAAAGCTGCAGCGGAGCCCTGGGGTGGCCGTGGGGTGTCACCCCTCGGCACGCCGGCGGAGCTG
>VZSZ01003717.1:275525-415023 GCA_013398815.1 Ibidorhyncha struthersii
TGGGCCGCGCCATCCAGGTAAGCGTGTGGGGCCGCAGAGGGGTGGCGGCGCCGGGACCCCCTTCCCCTCGCAGCCCGCTCCCTGTCGTGTTTGTGATGTGTGTCCTTTAGGGGCGTCCCGGCCCCTCCGGGGGTGCTGGCGTTACCCCGGGGTGCGCGGTCTCATTAAACTGAGGGCGTCCTCCCGGCTGGGCTGAGGATGCTGCAGAGCCGTGCGTGGACCAGCGGGACCCCACGGGGGGAAGAGCTGAGAGGAGTGGAGGCGGGCAGCGGGGCTTCTGCCCGCAGGTGTCCCGGCACCTTCTTGGAGGGGTGTCCCCTGCCACGGGGAGCGGCTGTCCCCCCTCCTCCGGCCCCGCGCTCCCCCGTCTCCCCCTCCCCGCTGCCCCGCTGCCCCAGCCGCTCCCGGTCCCCTCGGTGCTGCGGCCGCTCCCGGGGATGCGTGAGCCGCCGGTCCCGCCGGGCGCCTGCAGGTGGCTTTAGGGAGTACCCAAGCGGTGTTTTGTGGCCTCAGCGCTCGGCCGCACGGCCCGCGGAGAGCAGCGTGATGCTTCTGGCAGTGAAGCAGTGAGCTTGGGCGGCGGTGGGGGGAGGGGATGAACGGGGGACGCACCGCACTGGTAACCTCCTCACCGGAGAGCGGGCATCTTCCCAGGGGCGGTGGGAGAAATCCGGTTTTAGCCAGGTGGCTTTGTGGCGTTTTACAGGCACTGAATGTGAGGCTTACCGGCTATGCCTGGCATGGCTTGTGGGGGGAAGCCAGAGATTCCTTGGGACTCTGGCAGGGAGTATAAGCACACAGGGCAGTGAGCATGATGATCACAGATTCACAGAATGGTCAGGGTTGGGAGGGACCTCTGGAGATCATCCAGTCCAACCCCCCCGCCAGAGCAGGGTCACCTACAGCAGGTTGCACAGGACAGCGTCCAGGCGGGTTTTGAACGTCTCCAGTGTGGGAGACCTCACCACCTCTCTGGGCAGCCTGTTCCAGTGCTCCGCCACCCTCAAAGTAAAGTCCCTCCTCGTGTTTAGATGGAACTTCCTATGTTCAAGCTTGCTCCCTCCTAGCACAGCATGAGATTGTTACACACATTTTGTGCCAGTCACAAGAAAGACAACAATAAACAGCAAAGTTCCTGGCAAAGGGTTAATGGAAATGTATTTTTCCTTTGGTAGAAACTTGTATGAACATGTCTGTTAGCGGGTAAGGAAGGAGTAACAAATGCAACAAACTCTGTGATGTACTGCAGTGGATGTTCAGTATCAGTTTGATCAGAACTTTGTTTGAGGGGGGACTTTCCTAAAGCCTCAGACCTTCCAAAGTTATTTTATTTGTATTCTGTCTTGGTGGGAGGAGAAGAGAGCCAGAATGAATCTGCAATTTGAAAGGGATTTCAAAAGCTTTAAGGTCCACTTTCTGACTCCAGGCAATACAGAAGGAATGCAAGTAAATTTTTAGCATCTTGGAAGAAGGGTTGGTTTTCAAAGTCTTATGAGGTGTTTGTATGTTTTAATAGTGCAATAACTCTTCATATCTGGTGTCAGAAGAGGTTGCAATGGATATGTGAGTTTTTCTTCTCATTTTTTAATGGGGACAGATGCTCAAGAGAGGGGGAGAGGGCCAAGAGGGTGCAGCGTATGCACTCTGTCCTGTGCCAGGAGGGAGCATGCACCATCACGCAGCCTGCCCTCTCAGTTCATTAGGCAGCCACAACCAGCAGTGTGCTTTGCCCTGAACTTCTCTCTGAACTTGCCTCCCTGCTTCACCATGAAATCTGTTTACATCTGTGTAGTGCCCTCCATCATAAAAAGCTCAAAGTGCTTTGGAGATTACAGGCTGAGTAATACACGGTTTTACTTTACTAACAGAAAAACTGGATCACAGGCATTGCATGCTTAAGCTAAGGTTACAAAAAAAGGTTGTGATGATCAGGAAACTGCTTGGTCCTCTGTTTCTAATGCAGCTCTGAAGTTTAGGCATCCATCCCTCCATACTGAACACAACACCCATGTCTAAAGTTGCTGGAAACAACCATGAATCTTGAACAATCTTGAACAAGCAAGATCAGTAACGTCTCAGCAACACACTACAGACCACGGGGCTGCAGTCAAATCTCATACTAACCTGCCCTGGAATATCAGAAATCACAGTGTAACAAAAATCAGCCAACGCAAACATCAGATAAACATGTCAAGCAAGCGGAACGAAGCCTGGTGTGTGATGCACATTGTCATTGATGGTTTTTGTAATTGTTCCTTTTATGTACTAACACCCACCTGGAAATGAGGGTTTGCTGTGTATAGCAAGAGGCTAGAAAAGGAGTTCCTCTTGTTAAATATTTTCCTTACAGGTCTTAGGTTAGAGGGCAGTTGTGGTTCATGCCTGATTCAAGTTCCCAGAACGACTACTGATAGGTCAGCCCTGTCAGCCCTGGCACAAGGAAGCGTGTTGTGCCTCTTGCAGCATTTGTGTAAGCGCGGATACAGAAGCATCTCTCTCCAGTTTTAACAAAGCCCCATTGAGATACAGAACATGAATACTTCTGTGGTTTACCAGTAGTTGTTGTGGTTCAAGAAGGGTTTGGAAAGTCTTTTAAAAGGCCAGGGAAATCCAGCCACAGAAAATGCGTTAACAACACAATGTATTATCAAGCCACTCCACCTTGCAAGTTCAAAGACACTGAGAGAATCTCTTCTTTCGTGGAAAATTGGAGAGAAGTGCATTAAACTCTTACAGAATCTGAGCTTACGTAGAAGGATTTTAAATCAGCATAAGTTTTCAAGTGTTTTTTCTTAAGATTCTGAGGGAAGGTCATGCGGCTTTTACATAAAGTGATAGGTGTAATAGCCACCATGTCAGGCCAGTTCAAGTTAAAGCAACGCTGTACACTTGAGTGACTCACTTTTGGAGTCTCTGCAAGGCTGGATTGCGGCTGTTGCTCTGTGAGAACAGGGAAATTAAAAAGAAGGTGTGAAGGAGGATCTTTGTTCAGATGAAGGGAGCAGGCAGTTCTGTTCCCAGTGCTATCCCAAGCACTGAAAAGAAGGCAAAAAGAGCAACCCCAGCTTCATTTCCTCTGCTCTTCCATTGGGCTCTCTTGTTCAGCTTGTCATTTGGTCATGTGTCTTTTAATGATGCCTGTAGTACCCGGCAAATCCAGAAACAGCATTTGGAAGTTGTTTAAAGCCCTTCCGAGAGCTGATCGATGGGGTGGACAGTCCCGTCACGGGCAGCTCAACCGAGGCTTGTAAGGCAGCGCTGGACGTACACTGTAGAAAGCAGTATGTTTCCCTTAGTTAGCACACTGGCAAGCAGGACAATGACTTAATAAGAACAGTGTTGAGTGAAGAGATGCACTGCAGTCTAATATGTTTCAGCGACTGATAGATGAATGGCATGCCTGGCTTTGCCTGCCAGTCTATTCGCAGTGGTGTGCGGGTGTGAATTAAAGTTTAACTGCATACCTGTCCTGCCCTGCCAGCGGGCGCAGAACTGCTAGGTATGAAATAGTGAACAAACCCTTCATTGTTGTCGCTTTCTATAGCTTACAGGCAAGACATTTTGATCCCTGGGTGTCTCTGGTCCACACCAGCATATTTCAGCAATGCAGTTCCACTTTTCTCCTTCACTCAGGAGAACCAGGGGAAAGGAGGGTAGCAAGGTCACCAGCAAATGCGCACCTGCCTGCCTGATGAACTGCAGCCAAAATCAAACAAAGTCTCAAGGCCCAGTCTCCTGGAATGGAGACAAGTCCTGCAGCAGACAGGCTGATCGTGGCGTGCCTGAGATACTGCCAGTGGGAAGCAGGGAACGCTGCTCTGTCCAATAATTTATTTTCTTTCATTTTTTGTTTTGCTGCCTTGTTGGCAGGGTTGTCGGAATGTATTTTAAATAACTGAAACTCCAGCTGCTGCAATGAAATTCTTTGAATTATGTGCCCCAAAAGAAAAAAAGATGGTATCTTGAGTTCAGATCAAGTGCTCTGGTATACTGAAATCACATATGTGTGTATAAATGTAACGCTTGCATTTAATACTCATTGTTTTCTGTTCATTCCGCCTTTCTTTGAGGCTGTTTCCAGATCAGCGCTGAAACTCCTGCAGCAGCAACTTGTTTCCTGGGTATTACCAGCCTGATCATTGTGAATGTGAATTTAGATCTAAAGACTGTGTTTCAATGCACGTTATAAAACTATTTAGGGAAGCTTGCACTGTTGTAATATGTGTGTCAGAACTCCAAGTATGCATTTGTCAGGAAAATCTTAACCGGGAAGATGCTCTGAAGCAGCGGTAACTGCAGTCGTTGGTGCATAGATTGATTTCTCAGTGTATTGATTTTGCAGATAGTGACACAATGTTCCCTGTCGTCACTGCAGAAACTGGCCACATTGCCTGTAGCTAGCATGGGCTGATGTGCTGTCCGCTGCAGCAAACCGTATCTGAATCCAGCAGTGTCCTGGCATATTGAAGTTTGTATGAAAATCAGCCAAACCATCTTCTCTAACAGAGCTGAAGGAGAATCGTGTTATAACATGACCCCGGACATAGTTAACCAACCTATGTACGTGAGGATTTAGTAAGTCTCAACAGCTCTTTGAATTCTCAAGAGTTAACCCTCAGCCAGGCTGACACCTGCAGTGCTGAATCAGAACAGCCAAAGGTAGCCATGTCTTCTGGAAACAACATCATATTCTGGGCTTTCTGGAAGAGTAGGATGAGGATGGAACCATCGCTAGATGCAGATGCTGAAGTTTTTACTAATGATGCAGAAGTACTGAGTGAACATCTACGTTTTGTATTTGAAAGGCACAAAATGGTGTATTTGTATCACATGAGAATGATGTAGTAGTTTCCAATCCATTAGTAACTATGGCAGATGTTAAACAAATTCTGCTAGAGATAAACATCTTAAAATCACCAAGCTTGCAAGACTATACCCAGCAAGAATGTGAGAGCCCTCATGTTATTCCGCTGTTAAAAGTGGACCAGTATGATCGCTCCAGTTACTTTACACTGGTTAGTCTGACAGCAGCAACAAAATAATGGCGGTTATATGGGATTCTGTTAATACTTAAAAGGTAGGAATATACTTTGTGCCAGGTGACATGGGTTGTGGAAACACCAAAAGATTTGTCACATCTTTTTGATGAAAATATGCTTGGTTGATAAGGAGAACAGTGCACATATTACCTTATTTAAAACATGGGTCCAACAGTGTCAGGACCTGACAGGCTGAATGGATTGAGCAACTGTCCGACTGAAGTAACCATTAAGAGGGTACTGCCATTCAATGAAAATGTCATTTTCATTTTTGGGGTTCTACAAAAACTGTGCCTGGCACAGTTTTGCATTTTCACTGATTATCTTCAACCAGTGACCGGAGTAAGAAGTGAATGGGACACTAAAAAGATGCCTCGATAACTAAATGCAACACTTCAGCACTAATCTTAGTAGACTGTAAAAATGCAGTTTCTTGAAGATAAAAATAGTACTTATGGGGCAAGCCAGGATACCAAATTAAGAGACAACTAAGTTTCCTGAAGTTTATTCATCATTATTGTACAGAAGAGTACAAGGAGTTTTAGAGACTATCAAAGAGAGATTATCAGGGCATCTCCAGAGTGTAGCTTTAGTTGTGGACTGGGATTTGGGTGGTAACTTCTGCAAATGAAGATACAATGGGATTCTTTAAAGGAAGGCTTAAGGGGAACAGTCTATGGGATCCATTGCATTTTCCACAACTACGTATTGTTCAGAAGTCTCTGATTCAGAATGTATTATAAAGGCATGAAAAAAATGAAAGCAGTATTATAAAATTGTAACACCAAACTTGCAGGCAAGTAATGGACAGAGTATTTTTATTATGGTTTTATTAATACCAGGCTATGTACATATGTGGGTATTTCATGGTCTTTTAGGAGAATTGATGATAATTTGTGTGTTGTTCTTAAGCCGGTTTTAAGAATCTTTGTTTCATTAATTCCCTGTAGACACCCCTGCAGACATAATATAGGTAATTTTGCCAAAGTCTCAATAAGTTCATTAATAAAGAAAGACTTAGGGTAGTTTCCTTAAAGAGATTTCTGAAATTTTAGTTTGTAACATAAAATTTAGTATGTTTCAGGGTATAAGTGTGTAACTTAATTGCCAGGGGAATCCCTTATACATTAAAAATGGCACTATATAAAAAGAGAAGCAAAATTTAACCCCATTTTTACTCATCACTCTAGTTCAGAATCTCAGTTAACAACAGTATGTGTCTGCAATGCCTAAGATTTCAACTGAGATTATCTTTTTAATTTGTTGTGTTTCAGGGACAGTTTTGTGATTATTGCAATGCTGCTGATCCCAGTAAAGCTCACCCGGTAACCAACGCAATTGATGGCACGGAGCGCTGGTGGCAAAGTCCTCCTCTTTCTATGGGCTTGAAGTACAACGAAGTCAATGTCACTTTAAATCTGGGACAGGTAAGTGCATGAGCTATTGGGTGCGGTTTGATCATTTCTTTCATTTATGTACCAGCTTTGCAGTTGGGAGAGGTGTTTGAACTGATGATTTCAACTTCCAACGCCTTTTTTGTCTGGTTTAATGTTCTGTATTTTTTTACCAAGTTAACTTTATTAAAGTGGTTATCTTCCTTGGGAATTTTGATGATGTGGGTTCTTGCCACCAGCATAACAGAGATTCAATGACTTTTTGCTTTCTTGCACAGATACTGTAATTTGTTAACCTGAGGTTACCGGGGATATTGGTCAGTTGAAACTGGGGCTCTGCCATCCATTTCATGTTCTCCTTCTCTGTGGGCCCCACAGAGAGAGGTATTTCATGATCTCTCACCATACATATATTTTGAGGATAACGTTCGGAGTCTGCTTTTGCCTTGGGGGTTCTTCTGGTTTCTCTGTCATCCAGCAAGATCTTCAAGATAGACAGTTTCTTAAAACAGAAAAATAATGATAACATGGTCTGAAAGGGAAGGGACAGCAAAACCAGTGTAATATGAATTAGTAATATGACAGTAACATGAACACCTGTATTTCCTCTGCAGGCGACCGGCCAGTAGCTAACAGTAAAGCCTCTGTATCTGTATTTTAAGTCACAGGGATGGATTCTCAGCTGCCATAATTGGGCACCGATCCAGTGAAATTAGTTACGCTCTGGAAGTTCACACCAGCTGAAAATATATGGCTATAAATATATATTGGGGGCTGCAAAATACACATATGAATATCTATTTTGGACAGTAGTAACAGTTTATTGACTGATTGTATAGGACAGGATTTTTTTAATAGGCTTTGTCAATTTAGTTGACAGCATGGGGAGAAACAACAAAGCAAAAAAGTTTCTCTGTGAGACTTAGCTGCCATAGTGTTGGGGATCCAGGTGCAAACCATTTTACCTCTTCTGCTACATGGGGTTTTAATGCTCCTGTCCTTCACGTGACCAGAATGGTTCTCACTTGAAGGGTATCTTAATTCAGTGGTTTTGGATCCAGTATACCAGCAGTGCAGAAATGGTAGACAACTTAAGATGGAGAATATCAATAACTAAACTAAACTAACCTACTGTGATATTTGAATTTGCATTTCTATTAATTAAATTAATAGCCTGCCTGTTTTCTAGGTTGCTTTTCTCCACTGTACCACGAAAGAAGGGAGAGCTATGTTGAAGCTGATGATTTTTTTAGGCCGTAGTGTCCACATTAGCCTAGCACACAGTGGTCAGACCCATCTCTGAGTTGCTTTGCTCTTTCTGTTACTCTGTACAGTTGAGAGGTGTTGCATCCCCTGATACCTTGTGCTCCTGCGAAGTGAGTTGCTCAGTCATTCTTTCCCAGCAAACTGTAGGGAAGTGTGTCTTTCAGGCTGGGCATACGGAGTAGACACGCTGAATGCGGAGCAGCGTGCTATGAATAGGCATGGGAAGGCAATCGCCTCCCAGTAAAGCAGACCTTACCTTCGGAGCTGCTTGCATCCTCCGTGGTCTCTGCAAGAGGCAGAATTAGGTTGCAGGCTGTAATTTGTCTGGTGGTGTAGTCCAGCATATTTGTGACCAACACTTGTGCATCATCATCATCCACTTCTGTAGCACATTGCTCCATCCAAAACTTTTGTTCCCACTGTGTACTTGTTAGCTTCTTTGGAGGACCTATTGACAGACACCTTATCTTTTGTGTGTTGAGTAAACTTGTGAGAAACCTCCTTCCTTCAGAGGAAAGATGTGGACTGCATACCCTCTTCTCATGCGACTCCTTGGAGACTGACCACTATGTGCTAAAATTCTTGTAGTTATTGACGGATTTCTCAGCAGGAGGCTGTGTGTTCCTCTTTAGTCTGGTACCACTTGGAAAGGCGACTCTGAACTCCCTTACTTGGAAATGAGGGAAACCCAAGACAAAGGTCAAAATGACTTCAGGTCTTGTGATCAGGAAGGGATAATTTTAGTTGGTGGATGGATGAGGGTTTAGTAGGATTCATGTGTATTTTACTTTTTTTTTTTTTTCACTGCACAGACGTTATCTCATAGCTGCGTTCAGTCAGTTAAACCTTAATCTCAGAATTTGTTGGAACTTGAGATTCACTTCTGATACTTTGCCTAGTATTCTCACACCCCAAATTCATACAGTAGTGCGCAATACTGATAATGAAGAAAAAAAATTAAATACTGTGACAGAGTAAGTCTACTAAACCAAACAGGTAAGCACTGAGACCCCAATTCACCTTACCTTATTTCAGGGTCCTAAAAATGAAGAGCTTAGTATGTGTTAGTCATGCAGACTTTTTCAGCAGTTGACAGAAACAGAAATTTTCAGGGTGCAATTCCCCCTCAAGTGAGCTGAAATGAAGGTTTTAGTTTTTAAGGAAAAATAAATGTTGTTAAAGTTAGGTATGTGCCTAAATACCTTGCAGAACCACAGGCTGTGATATTGAAAAGAGAGCGGGGTTGTAGTTTTCCTCACCAAGTAGTTGTCCTTTATTTTGACACAAGGCACCTTCTTCTGCAGACAAAATATGGAAAGGTTTTTGCATGTGCAAAACATGACAAAGAGTAAGGTACAGATGTGTGCAGGGAAGCGATGGCTGAGTTGGTCATGAAATATTCACAATTAGAGGAAGCAGAACTTAGTGTAATGTCAAAAGCTTTTAATTTGCTGCGTTCCTGCCATTATATCTTTAAGACTGAGAGCGGACCCCCAGTGGATCCTTTTGCCGTGGTCTGAAGACAATATTTGATTGAATAGTCGCACCATGATAGAAGTTTGAGTGTTCGCTAGCACGGCATTGGAACAGAACACCCACCTGCTGCTCTTTCTATTTCACAAGGGTTGGGGGGTGATTTTGAAAGTCAAAATCCCTTCAGGATGTGAAATCTTTCTGCTAGAAAAATGCTCATTTTTCCGTACTTTGTAATATGAGAAAAAGCAAAAACCTTAAAGCAAAAGCCCTGCTTTACTTCCCTTGCTGACTTTCTGTGCTATAGTTACTTTTCTAATCAATCACAGTCCTTCTGAATAATAATTATAATGTTGATCCCTGAGGCAGTCTCTGCACCTTGTTAACATACCTGCTTATACTGTGGCTATTCCTGACTTGTTTAAAATATTTGGATCAAATGAAGTCTCATTTATTCCTTTGGTCCTGATTTTCCCAACGTAGTTTTCAACATATTTTAAACTTCTGAATCCAGCAGGTATGACTGAAGTTCATTGCCCTTCCCCTGACTCTTGGGATTGCCTAATTTTAGCAGGTGTGCCCTCATCTTTGTCTTTCTTAATGCTCAGCAGGTATTACAATAATACTCCCCCAGGTATTTTTTCTGAACTCTGTCTTCAGAAGTAGAAGATGAAGGTTCAGGATAACATGATAGCGTATGATGAAAAATAAATGTTACACTTCAAAAAGCATAGTCCACAAATTTTATTGTTGCTTTTAGTTATGTGTCATTTCTTTACTGTGCTTTTGTGGCAATAATATAGTGTTGAAAGGCTCAGGCTCAGTGAAGTCTTGTGCACTGTCATGTTGAATAGTTTCTGTGTAGCAGTATTATTAGTCACTGTTGTAAATTAAAGGCGCACAGTGGAATGTAATGTCCAAATTAGTACTTTTATTAGGGAGGGAGGGAAAGTCAGCCATAAATTTAAGATAAGTGGTATGGCCTGTGGAGGACTTTCTGCTTTTATGTTATCTGCCGATTAAAGCATGTAAACATTTGTAAAAAAGCCTCGCAGTTTGGCAAATCTTCTAAGTTGCTTTTATACGGGAGGTATTTCTTACGAATTTAATTTTTATATTTGATAGCAATCCTTTATGTCCATATCTTTACAAACAATATTTGTTGTTGGGAATATTAATCAGCTTTGGTTAATTGTTGTTATTAAAAACAATTGTTCTTAACTTAGAGAAGATTGATGTAATTTCTTAAAAGTGTCTGAAGTTACAGTTAATTTAACTGTCATTCTGTAAAATATAACGTGTCCTGTAGGCCCTTCTCCTGTAGGGAGAAACTGTCAAGGTGGTGGGAGATTTATCATAAGCTGCATTGAACTGGGCTTCCGAAAAATAGTCGTTGCATTCGTTGTGCTTGAGTATTGAAGTCTTTATATTACCACTGACTCTGAAATTAGACTGAGCTCCGGTGTGGAATTGCGTAACCTCTATAATAACATCGAGAAGTCCTACAAACTGGGACATGAGAACCACTGCATAAAGCTTTTGCGGTCCTACAGAACTGCCCCAGCAGTGAGACAAAGCCTTTCCTGTGGAACCCCTGCACAGCTCTGCCTCCGCAGCAGCACCGACCCCTGCTCTGCTGGTTTGGTTCACACTGGGGAGAAAAGGGGCTTTTAGGTCTGGGGAAGGTACAATATTGTCCCTGCAATATCCAAAAATGGGGATGCTGACATCACAGAGAATCTTGCACTACTTTGTATTAGAGAACTATGGTTCTGAGTATTTCAGTTTGTGCAGGAAGCTGATTTGGGATCATGCCACAAAAGGCTATGCTTTGAACTTAGTTGATTTTGGCTCATACCACAGTAAGGTGAATCTGCTTGTGAACTCTAGATTAACACAGCTTCATCTGATCAAGTAGCAGCTGTCTGATAAAAGTTTCTAAAACTTGTATCAGGTAATGGAAGCTCCATTTGTTCCTCAGTCACAATACAAGCAGCTAATTCTGACCTGAGCTGCCAGCCCTAATCAGGGAAAAACCCTAACTACATCCTTTCTTGCTCATATACCGTCCTTTAAAATGTAGTCAATGTGTTGTGTTTTCTTAAAGCTTTAATTAAAAACCTTTTGAATGGCTCAGTAATTTTTTTTCTTATGTTTGCATTAATAGATCTATGTCATTGGCTTTAAAATGTGTTTTGGTATTAATTTTGTATTATTCTTAAAACGTACAGAAAAGAATCTTTCAAGTCTTGCTCTTCTTAGCTTTTCTGCTGCTGTCTTCTTCCAGTTCTTCTTTAGTATCCCTTTAGGAAGGTCTTTGTTCCTGCTCTGATCTCACTTCCCTCAGTATCTGTACTTCTGCTTCTCCCACCTCCCTTCCTATGCCCATTCCTACATGTTACTTTCATTTTGTGATATGTTGTCCTAAATACCTCACTTTCAACTCCAAAGAGTAAAAGCAGAACCTCTGCTGATAGCCTCCAACCCTCCACACTTCCCTGTGTTTCATAGAATCATAGAATTGCTGAGGTTGGAAGGGACCTTTGAGATCATCGAGTCCAACCATTAACCTAACCTGACAAAAACCACTTCTAAACCATATCCCCAAGTACCACGTCTACCCTTTTTTTAAACACCTCCAGGGTTGTTGAATCCACCCCCTCCCTGGGCAGCCTATTCCAATGTTGGATAACCATTTCAGTGAAAAATTTTTTCCTAATATCCAACCTAAACCTTGCCTGGCTTAACTTGAACCCATTTCCTCTCGTCCTCTCACTTGTCACTAGGGAGAAGAGGTCAGTCCCCATCTCTCTACAACCTCCTTTCAGGTACTTGTAGAGAGTGATAAGGTCTCCCCTCGGCCTCCTCTTCTCCAGACTAAACAACCCCAGTTCTCTCAGTCGTTCCTCAGAAGACTTGTCCCCCACATCCCTCACCAGCTTCATTGCCCTTCTCTGGACACGCTTCAGCACCTCAATGTCTTTCTTGTAGTGAGGGGCCCAGAACTGAACACAGTACTCGAGGTGGGGTCTCACCAGTGNCCACCAGGCAGCTTTGAAGCCTCTCCGCCCCAAGCGTGTAGCGCTGCATGGGGTTGTTGTGACCCAAGTGCAGGACCCGGCACTTGGCCTTGTTGAACCTCATACCATTGGCCCATCAGTCCAGCCTGTCCAGATCCCTCTGTAGAGCTTTCCTAACCTCAAGCAGATCAACATGCCCACCTAGCTTAGTGTCATCTGCAAATTTACTGAGGGTGCACTCGATCCCCTTGTCCAGGTCATTGATAAAGATATAAAAGAGAACTGGCCCCAGCACCAAGGTTTCCATCCAGTGCTGACAGTATGACTGTGTTCTTTTCCCTTTGGACTGCAGCCCTCATAAGGGCATGTTTATCTCCTGGACAACTGAGGTCTGAATCGTACAAATCCTTTCCCATATGAATAGCTTCAGTGTTCTGTGAAGAAATAGGCCATATGTAAGAAATAATTATGAGCATTGAGTTGGTCTTTGTCCAAATCCCAATGGAAAAGTGGCTGCATGAGAAATTTCAGGATAATAACTGACAATCATTGATGTATTTGCCTGCAGCCTTGGCAAAAATACCAAGGACTGATTGAACCTGGACAATGGACTACCCTTTCATTTCTGGAAGCGTTCGTTCCTTCCTGAATGCTGCCTGTGAAGTATGGAGAGCTTCTCCCTTCTGCCCATCGACTGTGACAGAGAAAAGACTTAACTTCTCCAGATGTGTCAGTGAGGCATATGCACAGACGCTGACTTCCATAACTAAATCCACTTTTTAGCATCGGTGGCTAGTTAAATGAAAAAGTGATATGAATACAACATGTACAGTGCTAACTGGACAATGTTGGAAGTCCTGCACTTATTCCTGGGTTCTGAACCCCAGACTGTGAAGCTGGCATGCAAGGAATGACTTCAGCTACCCAATGGGAGCCTCTCCAGTCACTGTTACTGTTTACGCACTCTTAGCATAGCTGTATACAGGTGTATGCAGTTAAACTGGATGGGACACATTCAGTGGATCTAATGACTCTTGGATACTACCCACACAGGATTTTCTCTGTACCTCTGCTATACCTACTGTCCAAATACCCAAAAGAGTAGCTGGCAACTGCCAGAAAGGCTGGGTTGGCTCTCCCTAGTTGGCATTTTTTTATATTACAGTTTCATCTGCAAAATATGTTGCTGGGGATTGCCAAATACTGACTGTCAGGAGTGTTTTATTAAGTCTCTGGATCTACAGAGGTGCCTCATTTCCTACTGAGAGGCTAATGAAGAAAGGGGGTGCTCACCTCTTTGCAACCACAAGAAATCAAAGCCTTTCATTTTAACCAGAGTACATGGGATTTTCATTTCATTTAAATAGATTGTTATGTTTATGTCTTGGTCTTTGAGGAAAATCAGTGCTCAGGACCTTAAGGCTTCATTACATTAAGAAACTAAAGGACATGCACACACCAACCCTGTGAAATCAGTGTGTTCTGGAGAAGGTGCTAAGCACGATTTATATTTCCTTGGATCCCACTCCTGCATCGGTCCACATCTGAGAAGTTTAGTTTAGGTACTGAATGATCATCAGATTTCCGTCTCTTTCTCATTTTCTTTATTAACATATCCAGCAAGTAAAGAAAGGTTGCGTGTCTGCTAATGCAGGGCGTCTTTCGCAGATGTCCTTCAGTGCGGGGACCTCACTATCTTCTGTGTAATCTGCAATGCCAGCCCCAGTGACATCATTCAAGATAATGCCAGAAGCCTAGAAGAACAGTCATTATGTTAAAGGAAGTTTTGGTGGTGTAGATATATCTGCTAATACAGTCTGAGGGAATACTACTGTGCTGGAAACAGCCATTCTCTGTACTTCTACAATTCAGATTACATGAAGAGAGGTTGTTGTTGGTATCTCTTTGAACATATCTTGAGATATATAGAATGCCTCAGATAGATGATCTACCTGGCTCTAGTTGTGTTCTTGTTATTACCACACTCGAGGAATTTTTATTCTTCACGAGCCAAAAAGGGAGAACAATCCTTTGCTACATGTGCAGCACGCGGCATAAAGATTGTTCAGAACATAGTGTGGTTTTCTTCTGTACTAGTTTAAGTCCAGCATTTAACTAACGAGTCATTCCAGTATTTTAGTATTCTGTATTGAGTCTTTGGTAGTGGGAATAGAGGAAAATATGCTATACTTTTGTATATGCACATCTTTCTTCCATTTGCATATGTATTTCAGGATTCAAACAAACCTTGGCTATTTCGCTATTTAAAGAGTTGTTTAAACTTTTAAGGAGAAAACAGAGAAGAGATTTTTAATTACTATCATTGTAATTTTTAGAATTCTCATGATAATGCAATGGGTCATAGGAAGTTTTCTTTCTGGCAGGTTAAGATAAGTAGTATGCATGCTGATAGAGATCATGAATATTGTATCAACAATAATGGTACAATGCGATTCTCATTCAATTTAAATGAGGTTTTTTTAGACAGTCTTAAATTCACCTGTAAGGGCTTCTATAGAAATGTTTCTGTCTTTATAATGTAATATCAGTAATTCCTAACACTGAATTATAATTCCCATTCTCAGATGAGCAAGACATTTTGCTCATTCTACTGGATAATTTTTTAAAATTTTATCCATTTTTTTATACATCTTCAAGGCCACTGCCTGCAAGAACTTGAGTGAACAGGAGAAGGTCATGTCAATATGGAACTGGTTAAATTCCAGCTGTTGACAATCCATCATGTTTGACCCATGCTGCTAGATTACAGCAGGATATAGTGTTGAGACATTTACAGGAATACATCCTCTTTCAAGAATGCATTTCCAGAGTGGACTGTTTCTATTACTGGAAACAAAATACTGTTTCTACTTTTGAACTTAATTCTTTATTCATATAAGAAACCTGTCAGAATTTTGATTAAGCCATATTTCAGATTTTTTGGTGAATTTTTTTCTTTACTGTTATATAATGGCACCAAAAGAGATGTTATTTTTTTTTAATGCTTACTTACATTTTTAACACTCCTTTTGACAAATGTTTTTTTTTTAATGAAAGAAAATTGACTTTAAAGCAACCAAATAAACATTTTTTTCAAAAATGAAGAAACTGACTTCCTTTTTTTCCAAAAACTGAATGACTGAGGAAGAACACTGCTTTGAGTTTATTATGCCTTTATTTCAGGTTAGGTCTCATTTCTGTGAGTGCAATGGGATCAAGATTTAAATTAGTGAAATGCCAGCTTAGAATACATGATTAAAATTGGTTTTAATGGTTGCTTTTCTATGTCTTATGTCAGCAAGGTTTCTCCTCTGTCTTTAGCTAGGAAGAAATATTTTTCTTCCATTGTTCCCTCATCAGATCTGGAGAGAGACCATTCACCAACTTGGTCAGTATTCGACCGTGGTGGCAATTCAGATTTTCAGGTGCTATTCTGCATCCTTGATCCAAGTCAGGACCAAATCATTGGCAAACGAATGAAGTCATAACCCGGACAGCTGGTAGGATTGGTGACTGTGTTTTGGTGATATATCGGCATGAACTGACACTAATTTAATTTTTATCAAGCCCTATCCTTTTCCCCTTTCCGAAAGTGACTGTGCAAACCCGAGCAGTATTTCAGACTGTGAGATGTAAGGTGAGCTGCATGGGAATTGAAGGTTTTCATATATGCAACAGTAGTTTGAAGTTGCTGTGCATTTTTTCTTCCATTTTGTGGTTTGCATGGAATTATGCAAAGTGTGGTGCTGGGAGACAGTTCTTGTACTGGCAGACTTGGTAGAGGAACGTGTTGTGGGAGTCCTGATATAGTACATATATTGGACAGTACTTCAACTTCACGCATATTCACAAGTAGTCCTAGGCTTAAGCAAATTCCACAGCTGCATATGAGATGTGGCATACAGGTGTTTGGCAGGTGCCACATGCTGATTCAGCTGGTTTACTGTTGTGTGCCTTCATTTTCGCCACTTTATCCTTTAGATGCTTTTGAAAGCAGATGCTTATAGCCCAGGGTGACACTGATGTATAGTGAGCATGTCTCATATTTCTTCAGCAGTGTGGAAACACTGTGGAAATGGAATTCACTGCTACTAGTTTGCTCACGCTTATGAGAAGGTATGACCTGTTATGAAAGATGAGATGAGACTGGCTGTGTCAGCACTTTGAGTAGCATCTGAGTAAAAGAATATAATAACTGTTTCACAAGCTGAAACAGATGTCATCTGCTTTTTTTGGACAGTAGGTTGAAGGTCATTTTTGTAATGATTCCACAATGTGACTACAAGCAATGGGGTCCTGGAGAACGACTTTTCTATATGCTTCTTTTGTTTACTCTTGCGCTTTCTAAACCATTTGTCTTGATTAAATCTGTACTGATCAACACGCAGAGTGTTATCCACACTTGTTAACATGTATGTAAGGATGGGACTCCCAAAGACCTTAAGACATGGGGGAAGCAAGAATTTGAATGGATAGGCAGCTGCCTGCTCAGTCCAAACCTGATTTGAACAGGGCAACGCCCCTTGAGAGATTCAACTGGCTAAGAGCAAGCACATGCAGCATTTTATTTTTTTTTCAGGAATTTCAGAACTATGATGCTTTCCTGGGAGGGTACCAGTCTTTGCGCTGAATGGCCATACTGGGTGACATGTAGGGTCCATATGGCCAATATCCCTACTCTGAAACTTGCCCATCACATAGCAGAAGTTACTTAGGCAAAGAATGTCAGAAACTCAGCAACAGCAAATTCTGCCAGGGTCCCCAAAGTATTCACCTGTTTGTGACAATCAGAGTAGAGACTGTCCATTGGTAATTTAAGGGCATTACTCCACCTGTGCAGTGGCTGTGCATAGTTCTGGTTCCGTCATGGTTCTGTCAACAGAATGGCTGCCACTTACTTTGCTTGATACTGTCATCTAGTAAATCATTTGCCACACGTAGATACTGTCTGGCTACTTAGGCACCCAGTTTAGTATCACAGGAGGTGAAGTTGGTGCTTTTCAGGCTGTGTTAAGTAGGCAGGGTAAATTCCAGCACTAACACGAAAGGTTTTTTTTCCCCTCAGTTATCTCTGCACTGGCCTAGGTAAGCAACATTCAGCAAATCAACAGTTTCTGAAATAGGTTTTAATGTACGACACCTGCTGCAGTGATGCCTTAGTGTGTGTAGAACAGGCAGTTGCCCTGGGTAGTTGTTTCACATACTGCATTAAATGAATGCATAATGAAAAGTCTTCATTTTTTTCTTCTGGGACGTGAGGTATTATCATGAGAGCAAGCTCCACGAAGTCCCTGAGTTCCTCCCATTTCTCCAAGAGAAGGTTTTACTTTCTTCTGTTAATACTTTTGATATTCAGAAGCTGATGTCTGAAATAGATGTGTGAAGACTGAGGCTTCATGTAGCCGTATGACTGCAATGAGCATGTAGCCATGGGATCGGCTTGTGCAGTACTGGTTAGGGACAAATATTTCCAGGTATCTGCTCCACTGCCTTGTTCCCCGTTTGCATCTGGCTTTCGGCAGCCCCGGCTGGTATGACAGCCGTTGCATTGGTCCTCGCTGGCAGCTGAATGGGCCAGGCATGGCAACAGATGCTGTTGCCAGTTTGTGGTTGGGAGCTTGTATTCACTTGTGATTTGGGGTCTACTAACCTGTGCAAAGTATTAGCTTCAGGGTTATGACATTTGTGATGTTTGAGCGAAGATAAACTGCATGGGTGTATTTGATGTGAGGGCTCTGGCAGCAGTTACTTGACAGACCGTTGACTATAACTCCCTGCCTTCCCCACCAAAGTAAGAATCTCTTGCAAGTAGGTGGTTCTGAATTGAAGTTGTTGAGTGGGAAATTCCGGTGCAGCTTCACTTGAATATTGACTGTACCTCAGTATCGGATCACTTTTATTGACAACTCATATCCATGTTGTGGTTGTCTAAATTCTAAATGACCCTTAGAATCAATCTGTGTTCAGCCTTTTGTGTAGAGGTTATTTATTGATGTTCTAATCTTTATGCCTGTGGACTATCCCAAGAGGCTTACAGTAATATTTCCTTTCTTGTCAAATCCATTTTTGCTCTAGTGTTTGGGAGCTTTATGTCTCTGTGGTCTATCACTGCGATATACAGTGAGCACCTAAAGAAGGCAGATGGGACTCTTGGCCTTGGGAACCTTGAGCTGATGAAGCTTTTTGAGCTGTTTCAGACAATGAATGAGCTATCAGTTATAAGAATCTCTCCTGTGTTACTTGATACCCACAAAGCTCTGGGGTGGCTTACTTCTGTAACTTGGAAATTCTGTCAAGTGGCAAAATTATTTAGAAATATTCTTTAAGTGAGGGAACAGGTGGCTTAGATTACTATCAAACACAGCCGAAGGAGTCCCAATGTAAAGGGTGTGTGCAATTTCTCTTATGTCATGGTGGTTTTTCTTGACTACGCCCATATTACATGATTGGAATGCAACATGGATGTACCAGGATGCAGCAAAAGTATCTTAGTTCAATGATGTGTTGAGATGCTAACTTTTCAAGGTTAAGTACTATAGCCTTAACACACCCAAGCAATCAGTCATGTGCAAAACAGAACTGTTCTGAAATGTAAGAGATGGCATTTAACACGGTCCTATTGCAGCTTTCTTAATGTGTTGGAGCACGTTGCCAGGTGAGGTAGCCAGCTGAGAGTCTGGCCTATTATTTTAATGGGAATGAAACTGCAGAAGATAACCTTCTCACTGTACACTAAAGAAAAGGTGTTTGTTTATTGGCATTAGTTTCAGTATTGTTGTACTTTTATAGAGTTCAAAAAGCTTCTGATAAGATCTATGTATATTCTGTTACCAGCTCTTCCATGTTGCATATATCCTTATCAAGTTTGCAAATTCTCCTCGTCCAGATCTCTGGATCTTAGAAAGATCAGTGGACTTTGGAAGAACTTACACCCCCTGGCAATATTTTGCTCGTGAGTATCAAGCCTTGTGTCACTGCTCTTTTGTGGACAGGTTTCTTTAATCATTCGCCCAGTAGCAGGAAAATCACACCATGGGGCTCACTGAAGATTTCAACTGCAGTGAAGACAGTGAACGTCAAATACATTTCTCCTCTTAGTTATCCACAATAAATTAGTGACAAGAGTGTAACTAAAAATGAGCATGATGCTTTGAAAGTGTAACTCAGTACATCAATATTTTTCAGTCTGTTGGGAATTTACCTGCTGTAGGTACACCTGCTCTGGCAGGGGGTTGGACTAGATGATCTTCAGAAGTCCGTTCCAACCCTGACGATTCTATGATTCTGAGAATTTTTATTTTGTTTTGTTTGTTTTGTTTTTTTTTGTATGTCAGAACTACAATGTCCTTCATCCCATGGGACCCCAGCATTCCTTGTGAATACCAAGGTGAAAGACAAATGCAAAATCTTGGAGTATATATATTTATAGCTTTTTTGTGATGATAAGAGAAATATTGTGCCATGTTTTGTCAGGCACTGCAGAACTGCTTAGGATGAGGAATGATTTTTTTTTCAGGAATTTCCATTTTCTATGCTGAGCAAAGCAATCGCTGTTATTATTCAGTTACGGGGGAGAATTTATCTGAAAGCACAGTGGATACTTCTTCGTTAACTTAAATTAGAACAACAGTGTTTATTTTCACATATAAAAATAATTTTGTTCTCACTTGACTAGATTCCAAAGCAGATTGCTTGGAGTGGTTCAGAAAGGAAGCTAATCTTCCAGTGAGGAGGGACAGCGATGTCCTTTGCACCACAGAGTACTCTCGCATTCTGCCTCTTGAAAATGGAGAGGTAAGTGCTTTTAGAAAAGTAGTGTGTAACACTGAAAGCAAACAGCATCGGTTTCAAAAGTTTGCTGTTTCAATAAAACCCTAGAACGGGAAGTAATTTTTCAGCTATGACTGCTTGAATCTACATGAATAAGTCTATAACTAAGCACTTAAGTAGCTGGTGAGATTTTTGGAGGGTGAGCTGGCTCCTTCAAACTTTCACTGTTCCTCCTAACTGTAGAGGTAGAGGCTGCACAGGGCTACCTGTGTTGATTTTTATTATGATTTCGATGCCTCACTTCAGCCATATGCATCTGAAGGTGCTGAGCGCATTTTCTGAATAGTTCTAATGTACATAGCAGAACTTACTACATCAGAATTGCTCACAGAGTAAAATGCTACATATTTATAATAGAATAGATGTGTTTGGAAAAGCGTTGCTCTGATTTTAGCAGTTCCTTGCTAGGCAGAACTGTAGCTTGTGTTGTTTGAATGAGTATTAAACTCCTGGCTGTGCTGGTGGCTCCTGCTGACGTTCTCCTTTTATGCCTGATGTGGTTAGGATCCAGATCCGAACTCCTCCAGAGTTATCCAGAGTTTTGAGCATATGGATCTGGGGTTGTAGTTTCATATTAAAGTAGAATATGTTTATTAACCTATCTGTAAAATGTTCCTAATAAAATATTGTGAAGAATAATTTCCATAGAAGAACACTGCTGGTCCCATCCCCTATTACGTGCTGTATGACTTTTCCTAAAGGAATTGTGCTGCAATCAGAACTGTCACCATTCCCTTGTTAGATACTTCGGATTATAGGAGCCATTTGAAAATAGAGATCCATTATCTGGTCGGTTATAAATAAATGAAATTCTCTTACTCAGTTGTGTACGTGCACACTGGATTGTTAGTTTAATGGAGAGTCATGATTGCAAGGCTGCTGGCATCTGTTTCTTTAAAAAATAAAAAAGTACCGGAGCCCTTTTTTTGAAACTCAGATAAACCTCCTTTCATGTGAGGGGATTTTCAAAAGCAACACTGTGTACTTTCTTCCAAAAGACCATTAATATGCTCCCAGGCACTGGACCTGGTAACAATAATATTTTCCAGGAATGTTTGTGCCTTAACCCGAAAATAAATGTGCTTTGGGAAAGAGCCAAAACCTGATGGTTTTTACTCAGCCAAAACTCCCACTGACACTATCAACTGTTAATGTAACTATTTGCAACTATTCCTATTATTTTTACCTATTAAAAAGTGTACCTTTTGTGTGCTGTACCCACTGTTTTCAAAACAGGTAGAAGCACTTTTTTTTTCAATGTGCCATATGGGTAATGAGAATTCAGGAGGGTCCAAGACTAACAACACTGTTTTTCCCAATGTCCTGGCTTCAGTATTAAATGTGTAGTTGTTACTGCAAATAGGCTGAGAAATGACAGTAAGTTTTCTGATTCTTTTATTGATTTTGCTTTGTGCCGCTCTTGGTATGTTTTAACAAAAATGTGCTTCCTTCTTTGTTAGATTGTAGTATCTTTGGTAAATGGCCGCCCAGGAGCAAAAAACTTCACGTATTCCCCTGGTCTTCAAGAATTCACAAAAGCAACAAACATCCGCCTTCATTTTCTCAGAACTAATACGCTTCTTGGACACTTGATATCGAAAGCTCAGCGAGACCCCACTGTAACCCGTAGAGTAAGTACTGTTTTCACCGAGATATACTCAACAATCATATTCAGCAAGTGAGAGACCAAAAAATTGTCTGAATGTTTTAAGTTTGTAACATCCTAACAATCTAAATTTGTAGTGACCCTTTTGTAGTGACGTCTTTAAATCCCCATATTTTCTCCAGGTTCATTTGAGACAAGAAGGTAACTGGGTCAACACAGATTTATGGAGGGGAAGTAATGATTAATGATTTTGTAACAGCCTGTCTTCTTTCCCTGTTTATGAACATGGAAGGAAGTTGGGTGCATCAAGGGAGCTATAAGGAGCCGAAGCGGAAATCTTCTAAACTATCTTACGCAGCTGAGGAACTTAATCCCTTCAGCTGTCTTTGACACTACTTTCCCTTATTTATTCAAAGAAAGATTTTCAGGAAACAGTACCTGAGTTTCTGAAGGAGCAGGAATCAAAGAGCATACGCAAAAGTTACTATCTGTCCACAAATCGTTTGAGATACATAGGTGTTTTCAGTGGATTTTGGGCTGTCCAAGGGCCTGAAAGCCAAAGTCCCACTCCCATTCAGTGGGGAGATGTAAGGAAATTCAGCTCCCTCAAGGGAACACTGCAAAGAAATTCATATACTTAGAGAGATTGCAGACTTCATGTTGTATTGTTATTTTTAACCTTTTCATTTAAAATGAAGATTCAGTAACAATTGGAGGAAACCCTGGGGTGAGGCACTGCACAAATGTGTGTGAAGGTTTCTGCAGTGAAAAACATAAAACTATTGCAGTTACTTGACAGCGCTCCCATTAAGTACCTTTATTGTCTTAAGTAAATTTTAAGATGTTGCTCATAGGCAGATGTAAATGCAGTATTTAGTTTACTTGGCAAGCAGCACAGCTTTAGCGTAAGAAAATTCTGGTGTTATCATAGCCATGGGATGTGGGACAGATGATTAAAATGTAAGGTGTTTTATTAAATTGTTAAAAGAGAGCACAAGTTTTCATTGTAGAGACCTTTGAAGTCTAGAAAAGAGTTAATATTCTTAAGGAAAATCTTTGTGTTAAACTTATTGTAGAAACAGATGAAAACCAGACCAGTTCTGTTCTCCTATCCAAGTAACTGCCTGGCTTGCCCTGTTAGTGGTTTGAGTGCACAACACATTGAATTACATAGAGTATGTTTTATGTCTAAAGTGTGGCAGTTTGGCCTATTAATTGTGTTTGCCTATTACTAATTTGTCTTATTACTAACCAGTGACAATACATTTACTGTTAGAAATAAAGCGTAGCTCTGCAAAGCTCTATGAAACTACAGATTGGGTTGTGAAGACTCTTATACCAAAAAACACTGTCAAATATGTTGGCGAGTCACAGCGATCATTTCTAGATGTGCTGAAAACACTGAAAGTTTTACCTGAAAGTTTTTACTAGAAAGTTTTACTTACGGTATGAAAATGGTATGCACAGTTAGAAATGAATGTGTATATTTGAATAGAGATAGTTCAGAAGGCAAAAAGTATTTCCTAGTCTGTATATCCCACCTACTGTTCTTCACCTGCTTAGAGCAAAGAGAGCTAGTTGGAAAAGCTCTCTGCCTTGGGGAAGCATCTCGTCTGTGCCCAGCCGACTCCACCTACATAAAAGCAGAGTGTGTATATGCAACCAAAATGAATCACAGAAGGGCTGAGGTTGGAAGGGACCTCTAGAGGTCCTCTGGTCCGACCCCTCCTGCTCAAGCAGGGCCACCTAGAGCTGGGTGCCCAGGCCTGTGTCCAGCCAGCTTTTGAGTATTTCCAAGGAAGGAGACTCCACAACCTCTCTGGGCAACCTCTGCCAGTGCTTGCTCACCTTCATAGTGAAAAAGTGTTTCCTGATGTTCAAAGGGAATCTCCTGTGTTTCATCTTGTGCCTGTTGCCACCGGTCCTGTCACTGGGCACCACTGACAAGAGCCTGGCTCTGTCCGCTTCATGCCCTCCTTTCAGGTATTTACATACATGGATAAGTTCCCCCAGAGCCTTCTCTTCTCCAGGCTGAGCAGTCCCAGCTCTCTCAGCCTTCCCTAACAGGAGAGATGCTCCAGTCCTTCATCATCTTTGTGGCCCTTCGTTGGACTCTGTGAAGCCTGTCCGTGTCTCTCTTGTACTGAGGATCTCAGAACTGGACACAGCAGTCCAGGTGTGGCCTCACCAGTGCTGAGTAGAGGGGAAGGATCACCACTGAGAGAGGCTATATACACCACTTAGAGGGGCTGTACTGTGAATAGAGTGAGCACAGGAGACATAACTGCATAATGTTCTGACCCTTTTTCTCTTCATCCCCCAATGGCATTAAATCTGCCCGTTTAACTTTTTCTGTGGGTACGTAGAGACTGAGATTTACAACCAGCTCTCCGTTCTGCCTGGTGCTCTAAGGAGACAAGGAAACAACTTCTGAGCTACAAAAATGTATGCAGAAGTTACTATCGATATGTAATCAATGCAGTAATGCAGTAATGACATTTTCACTAAGTTGAACCGATTAAATTTTTATCTTCTGTTGTCTGGATGCCTGCAAGGCATGAGGATGAGACACAAAGTGTTTCCACTTCAGATCACAATTTCAAATCCAGCTTGAGTCATGAGTGATTTTGACCAAGCTGGTGGCTTCAGTCTTTTTCTAATATTTAGTGATCATGTCTGACTGAATGGGGAGACTGCACTGCCCATACCAGTGTGTCTGGTTTGTTGACCAGACCAAGGTCTCACAAATTGGTGCTTTGACAGTACATTACATCTCCATCCTCAAGCTGTCTTTGAACGAGCTTTGGGCTTGGGTACTGGTGGCTGTGTAGCTGCTGGGGAATGGAGAGCTACGGCAATATGCATTTGGTGTGAGCTGCACAAGCCTGTTGCTATGAGGCACCCCGTGGGTATTCACTTTGGTTTGCTGGTACTTGTACTGGGACATAGACATCAACAGAGGTTTGACCATTGGCTGCCTGACTTTGGCCTTTTGTAAAGGCATGCCTTTACAATTCTGATAAGATTTAACAATCTGATGTTGATATTTCTGACATAACCCAAGTAAGGAAAGATCTATACGTACTTCTTGTGTTTGTTCTATAGTATTACTACAGTATAAAGGACATCAGTGTCGGTGGTCGATGTGTTTGCCATGGCCATGCTGAAGTATGTAATGCAAAGAGTGCTGAAACCCAATACCAGTAAGTAAACAGACCGTAACATTAATTTAGTATGAGAAAAACAATATGTGAATGTTTTCAAATGACCTTTTTTATCATAGAAGGATATAGTCTTACAGGGATTTTTCATTATATTTAAAAAGCTAGAATCTGGTAATGATTGACAAGAAAACATGTCAAGAGCTATAGTGTGTGAAATACAATAATAAAAAGTCTCAGATTTTTCTTTTTAATTCAAATAAGAGTTTGGCAGATTGAATGATATTTTAGAAACCCTTAGTTCTTTTTGGAAGACATGGGTTGTTATCACCTTCCAGCAGCAGGAATTAGAAAGCCAACTCAAGAAAAATGTTAGTGAACTTCCTGGAAATATTGAGCATTATAACTGAGCTCAGCCAAGATCCAATGGCTTCTGCTGTAGGGAAGTGACTGTCAATAATCAGTCTATCTAAAAGATATTTTTAAAACTTGGTTTAAACCAGCTGTTGCCCTTATCCATGATGGTATTGAAACAAACTTTTATCAGGACAATGCAATATTTTCAGTTGTGTTTTAATGAAGAATAAGTGAAGAGAGAAAAGTACAGAAGGTGTGAAATCTGGAAGGTGTGAAATCTATGGGAATAGGATGGTTATACTCAAAAACTGCATTGCCCCTTGGTTATTAGACTACACCGATAACAGAGGAACATTGGAAAAGGCCTCTCCCGTCTCAAGGTCTCTTTGTTCCTCCCGGGATACAGTTGCTATGCATGATAGTAAGACCTAGCCCATAATGAGTCTGCCCTTTAAGTAGGCTCTTCAGCTAAATCAAAATAAATATGAACTACATTTTCTTGATGAATAGTGTGCACTATCTTAAAAATAGCAAGATTATCTTGGTTTATTAAAAACACTAATAAAATTACTGTAAACAAATGTAATGAGAAAATGATGAAAGCGTGCATATAAAGGTGATAAATATTTTGATTTACTCTAGGTCAACAAGCTCGAGCCTTGGAATGAAGCTAAAATAGGATACATTCTAAGCTGTTATATATCATCTTAATTTAATAGTGTAGAATAAAGTTTCATAATCCAGTCTGTTGAATCTAATTGTAAATATTCTCTATAAGTAATTTGTGCTAATAAACTCGTAATCACATGATTAAAGTAATCAATCATGAAGCACTTTAGGAAAGTCCCAAAATGTTCTAGTATTACTCTTTGACCTCTTTACATTTAAGCTTTTGTCCTGTCCTTTTCACACTACGTGTAAGTCTTGGACTGCAATAAAATGAATTTTAAAAGTTTCTGTTCAGCCTCAGTAGAATAAGAGGCTTTCGTTTCTGTAGGTTTCAGTGTGAATGTCAGCATAACACTTGTGGGGAAACCTGTGATCACTGCTGCCCTGGATATAATCAGAAGCAGTGGCAACCTGCAACAGCTGGGAGCACAAATCTATGCGAACGTGAGTAGCCTAAAAGACGCCAGGTTAAAGGGCTGTTGACAAGTGGGTGGGAATTAGCCATAGCGCATGTGTTCATGGAGCATAACTAGCACACTGCATGTTTTAACCCCTTTTATCTTTACTGAGAAAATTCTTACCGTACAGCAATAAGGAACAGATGGTGCAGTGAATAGTATTTATGTTCTTCTCTCTTATTAAACAATGAAAATAGTCATTCATGTGAGAATGTCACATGAGAAAAGTGGAAGCCTTTTTGTAGTAGCTTGAGTCAAAATCCCTCCCCGGTCATAGCTGTCTGCTGTGACAGGCTGTGGATCCCCACTAGCACAGCAGAGTCTATGGGCATCTTGTACAACTTCAAGATTTGCCTCCCCGTCACCCAGCCTCTTGCTGTTCAGATGGCAGAGAGATTGCTCAAGGCTGCCATTGCTTACAGGCACTTGAGCTGCTCTCTGTTCTCCTGCTGGTGGTCGCCCCTTGCTGACCATACGTAAGGGGGCACAAAGGCATTGCTGGTGGGGAGTCCTGGCAGTTCCACACTTGCACCCCTTTCCATGCTCGTAGTTGGGAGTTTGGAGTGCTTTAGACCCACAGATGGAGTAGTCAAGCTGGAGAAGCCCATTGACCTTTCTCCCACCTCCCCTGTGTTTCATTCACACAGACCCCCTTTTGGTGGAGGGGTATGTGCTGTCACACAGGGGTGTTTTGAATCCTTCTGGCCAGAAACCAGTGCCTGTGATACAGACAGTGTTCCCATCTCTGTGCACATCCTATTCTGAGCAAATGTGTTGGCAGCCTGCAGTTTCCTTTGTGTCTGGCCTAATTTATTTTCCTTGTCTGCCGTTCCTGAAAGTAGTGTAGCCAGTGGGTACAAACCGTTAACAGGGGAACCTTATTTGAAAGCCAAAGAGATGCACCTATATAATTAGTTTGAGGAATAAAGAGATGGCTTGTTTAATCAAAAGTGCAGTACTAAGACCGAGCGTTGGGCGGGGGGGAAGCTGATTAAAACGTTTGATAGGAGATAGGCATGTCAGGACACAGTTTTTGGAAATATTTAAATTCCCCTCTTTGAAAGGAAAACATTTTTTGCCAGGAAAGAAGTAGACAAAGAGCATAAATAATGTCATGTTTTTTAAAGAATGATTTTACAGAAGATCATCTACAAGATTCTGAGCCAGAACAACTTTGTCTCTAACTACCTCTGAAAAAAATACTCTTTTTAGTATGTATTGCTCCTAGCAGTTTGAGGTGATTTGTTGAGAGTGTTTGCCAGGTGCAGAACTCTTTTCCTGGCAGCCAGTAGTGAAGGAATTACAGCAACTTCATTAAGCTTCCCAGAAGCCTGAGGTCTCTTAAGAGAAACTGATTGAAAGAGGTTGGTGGGAGCTTGTAGGGATAAGTCCAACCTTTTGCTATGAGTTTCCCAGTACTGTATGGGTCAGCAAATAGCCCAAAGTGGTAAGAAGATGCTTGGTGAGGTAGAAGGGATTTCTATTCCCCTGTGAGAGAAAATGCTACTACTATAATCGGAGCAAATAATTTCCTGTTGCTGTTTGAAGACATACTTGTGAGCTGTAGCTCACAGACGGTTTGGCCCTAGAGGCAAGGAGTTTTTATTTATATTGTAAATACATTATATTTTTTTGGATGTTCTCTTCTTTCCTTTTCTGACTTAGTATCTTGAACCAGCATCTCATTTGTGCAGTGTTTTATTTTCTTGAAGAATTATATGAACAAAAAACTTCAAAGACTATCAAAACCTGGCCAGGGAACCCTGTCTCTGCTTGTCTGGTTCCTGTCAGCAGACCATAAGTGAACCTGATGGTAGGCCACCACCTCAGCTGCATTGTTGGTAGTTTCTAGGAAAAGGCTTCCTCATCCAAAGCTATTCAGATATAAAGATGTAGAGGAGATACAGAGAACGGTCCAGTTTCCCTTCTCTTGTCTGGTTGTGTAGCAAGGCATGGAAAATCCGTTGTCCCTGAGTTGTGCTCCCAGTTGCACCAAGTACTTGGAATAGCGTTTGGAAGGATTACTTCCCATATGCTTCCCTCATCGTGAAGAAAGTAGGGCCCGGGCCCTTAGCTTCTGTTTTGAGGTGCTTTCAAAAACCCATTACCTTCCACAGTATCTTATCCCCTGGTCCAGATGAAGGGAGGATTTCCCTAAACATGAAGTCATAGCTTTATAAAACCTAAACTTCAGGAATTTCCTGTGAAGGCTTCCCTGAAGTGCTGGAACATCTGTAACTAAAAGCTCACCTAGCACCCTGATGCTTGGGGAAGCCTTTTTTGTTTCCTGCGTTCTTTCAAAAAATTTCCAGTGTTCTTCTCCAGTGAGGAAAGAAGATCAGGTCAGAAAAGGGAAAAGGACATAAGATCAGTTTATGGCAAAACTGGGGTTGTTGTTAGTATTGTTCTTCATACCATAGTTCTTCAAACCGTACTTCTTTTTGAATCCACACTTCTCAGGGAGTAGAATGAACTCGTACTTAAAACATATTCATTCAGAAGACAGCGGCTGGGTAAAGGTATAGCTAGGTTTGTTGGTGTATGTGTACCTATGGCTGAGTGTGAGAGTTCCTTGGTGTAGGTTTTTTTATTTAAATGTGTATATCTTATCTACAATTGTTAATTTTAAATAAAGATTTAGGGTACACAGCTTCAGCCCAGTTGTATTTTTAGACATGGAAAAACAGAATAAACATTTGAACATGTTCTTGATAATTTTAAAAAACTGCTGAGACCATTCTTCTGGAGCTTCCTAGTTCTGCATTTATGCATAAATATATTGTTTTGAGATGGTACAACTGTTGCCTCCTCTGCTAAGCCTAGCAGCACGTTTTCCTCATATCTAGATGATCTGACCATGCCTCTGGTATGAAAATCCAGTTGTTGATAGGTAAATACGTGTATTTGAGCATACTTCAACATACTACCTGAGTGTATCTATAATAAAAATATCTAAGCTTCTTTTTCACCTCTGCTACATTACTGAATTCCAGCATTGCAATGAAAGCTGACTTGGAATATTACTTTTTCAGCCTGCAATTGCCATGGGCATGCCACTGATTGCTACTATGATGCTGATGTTGATCAGCGTCAAGAAAGCTTAAACATCCATGGGCGTTATGAAGGTGGAGGAGTCTGCATTAACTGCCAGGTAAAAAGGTCATTTTGGTCAGTTTAAATAAATGACATTTGAAGAAGGGCTACTGAAGTGGGACTGTGTCTAGGTTCACCAGTCTAGATAGCTTCATTTCTCTGATGGTGTTACTTGTACTCAGAGCAGGGAAAAAAGTATCTGAAAATAATTTACACTGTACAGCATTGCTTGTTAATGTATAAAAGACAGACATAAATTATATTTATGGTCTGTCCTGTGTGATTCAAATACAGACACACAATGCAACAATTAAATCAACTACAAAAAAATTCTCTTTCCTGTTATTACAAACTCTGCCATTTCCCTGCTTAACAGAAGGAAGTAAAATTAACCAAATAAAATTCCAGCTCAGACCAACTGGTTCCTTACTGCAGCAAAATGCAGAGGGCTCTCCCTCATCAGCAGGAGTAAAGGAGGGCATAGGCTTTAACAAGAAGGAAGCTTATGGGTATTGAAAAAACATAGAATCGTAGAAGGGACGACTGGAAGTCATCTAGACTAGTGCTCGACTCAAATCAAGGCTAGATGCAAAGTTACATCAGGTTGCAGCAAGAAATGTCCAGCTGAGTTCTGAAAATTTCCAAGGATGGAGATTACACAGACCCTGGGTAATCTTTTACAGCACTTAATCACTCTCATAGTAAAGAGATTTTTGTTACTGTTCAGTAGGAATTTCCCCAGTTGCATCTTGTGACAGTTGGCTTTTGTCCTTTTACTGTATGTGTCTGAGAAGGGTTGGCTCTGTCTTCTGTGTAAACCCCTCTTAGACAGTGGAAAACTGCTGTTAGACACCCCTACGCACCTTGAACACTTCTTCTCCAAGCCAACCAAAGCCAGTCCCTCAGTTCCTTACATGCCATGTGCTCCAGCCCCTTAACTGTCTTAGAGGCTTGGTTGGCTTGAATAGGCAAATGTAAACTTGGGAGTCAGAGACTTAACACTGTATCTGTCATTAATGAGTGTTCTTGGAAAGAGAAAGAATTAATATCTCTCATCCTGAGTAACTTTTGTTCTACTCTGGCTAATTCCTATCAGGAAATACCATACAAGGCTCTGATCAACTTGAGCTAATCCTGGACTTGTCTCTGCTTTGAGTGGGATTGAACCACCTGACCTCCTGAAGTCCCTTACAACCTAAATTATTCATTGGTTCCGTGATCTCAGGGTTAAATGCGGCCATATTTATTTGGAAGTCTGTCTTCCTTTTGTTGTCAAATCATCTGAAGTACGATGATATGCAGCTGACCAGAGCATAATTCAGAGGGAAAATTATCATCAAGCCTATGTTCCTACAAAACCTATGTATCATGATTTGTGTATTACCATGCTGTGCATTTAAAAATATAGCTGTATTTAAGCATCAAAAAAGGGAAATATCCAGTAAAATTTGTAGGCTATGTTTTCCATCTTATTGCCACAATATAATCAGATATTGTCCAAAAGGCAGTCAGAAGAGAGTAGAGTTATTTTTACTTGCACGAGTGGAAGAAATGTTCTTTGTCTTCCAAATGACATTTCTGTGCAGAACTTTGCTCATGCAGTCTGGTAAGATTTATCATGTTGGTCCTTCCAGTCAGCTCTTTGTTCATGAAAGAACATTTGTCTTATATTGCTTCCAGGATAGAAAAGAGCAAAATTAACCTAAATCTATGAATCCTGGTTATATGGCTGATATTAATTGTTTGTAACCTAATTTTGTGGAAGTTATGCCTGATTAAATGAGTTTACCATAAATCTAATTATAGCAATTTTTTTTTTTCATGGATGAAACACATAGGTTTTAAATTACTTTTTCTGTTTGTGTCAAGGGAAAAAAAGTGTTAGGAATGGATGCCCAAAGTGACAGAATTGAAATGTTGCATACAAAGACAGATTCAGTTCCTTTAGAGTCTGATAACAAGGGGGCTCTGGAAATCACATAGTCCAACCCCCTACTCAGAGATGGTCTAATTAGATCAGGTTGCTCAGGGACTTGTTCAGTCAAGCCTTGAACACCTCCAAGGATGGAGATGCCACAACCACTCATGGCAATCTGTTTCAGTGTTTGACCACCTTCATGATAATTTTTTTTCCCTAATACCTAATTGGAATTTTCCATGTTCCAGTCTGTGCTTGTTGCCACTCATCCTATTGCTGTGCACCTCTCAGAAGGGTCTGGCTCCATCCCCTCTGTGTCCCCTGATCAGGTAGCTGTAGATAGCAATGAGTTCTCCCTTCTCTTCTTAATGCTGAAGAGACCCAGCTGTCTCAGCCTCTTCTCAGATGTCATGTGCTTCAGTCCCTCACCATCTTGATGGCTCTGACAGCACCAGACATCTTATCACAGAGAGCAATGAGGTTGATTGGGCATACTTTGCCCTAGATAAATTTATGTTGAATACATCCAATCATCTTCCTGCCTTTCATGTGTTTAGAAATGGCTTCTAAAATGATTCACTGGATCTCCTTCCTCACTGAGCAATGGGACCATACTCCCATTAGCTTTTCTTTTGCTGCTGATGTACTCCTAGAAACCTTTATTTTTGCACTTCATTTGTCTTGCTAGTTTTGACTCCAGCTAAGCTTTGACTTTCCTAACTCCACTCCTACATGTGTAAGCAATGTCTTTGTATTGCCACCAAGTAGCCTGTTCCTGCTTCTACCTTCTGTGTACTCTCTTTTTGAGTTTGAGATCAGTCAGGAGCTCTGTATTTATCTGTGCTGCCCTTCTGCCATACTTGACTTTCTCCATATCGGAAAGAACTGTTATTGTGCTAAGGAGGCTATCTGTGAGAATCAACTAGCTCTCCTGGTCCTCCTTTCCCTCCAGGGCAGTTTCAGAAGGGATCTTGTCAAGCAGATACCTGAACAAGTCAAAATCTGCTTTTCTGAAGCCCAGGACTGTAATCCTGCTATTTGTTTTGCTTGCTTGTCTCAGGATCTTAAAATCCACAGTCTCAGGCTCACTGCAGCCAAGGCTGCCCTCAACCTTCACATGTTCTTCCTTGTTAGCGGGTGTCAGTTTGAACTGAGCATGTCCCCTAACTGGTTCATGAACCTCTACATCCAAAAATTCTTTGATACACTTGAAATAACTTCTGGATTGTTTGTGTCCAGCTGCATTGTCCTTCCAGCAGATATTGAGGTGGTTAAGGTCATCCACGAGTACCACGGCTTTCTCTAGCTGCCTAAAGAAGGCTTCATCTGCCTTCTTGTTCAGGTGGTCTGTAACAGACACCTACTGCAATATCAGAGCTGCTGCTTTGTCCTCTGATCCTTACCCACAAGGTCTGCACAGGTTCATCACCTGCCCCAGCCCCAGGGAGAAGCCCAGGCACGCTCTGCAGCCCCAGACCAGGACAGTGGCATCCATCTCCTGGAGCTCTGTCTGGGGAGAGGCCTCTGATGTGTCACGGGCATTAGCACCAGTAGTCTCCAAAGAATGTGCCCTGCAATATGTTGAGACCATCACTGCACCATCTCCAAGTAGCCCTACACAGTTTTGAGAGAGATGCTGGACCCCTCTGTGCTCCTGCCATGCTAAGTGCTGCAATGACCACTGCATCTCCATCTGCTGTGCGACATGAGCATCATCCTCCCTGATCTAGCACCAGCCTTTCCCAGCAGTAGCTCAGATCTGAAGATGCTAGAGGAGGCTCCTGGAAGAGCTGGAAGCAGAACCCAAAGCTACTGCGCAAACTGAGAGCGCCAGTGGAGAGCAGCAGCCCCAGCAGTGTCCTGGGTGCCCTGCTCGTGAACTGCCCTACCAGTCCCTCCATTAAATGCTGGGTCCCTGCTCAGCCCTGAGTTGCAACACTCCCTAAGGAGGAACTAAACAGTGAGTAGGAGTTGGGGGAAGCTGCTTTGGTTGCTCCAGGGCAAAGCTTCTCCCCCACCTCCAATTCTCCACTCATGAGACTATAAGCACACCAGAATGCCTCATGATTATGATTTACTCAACTGGCGAATGCCGTCCCCACCACAGGGGAGGGCTTTGCTGCACAATTTGAAATAAACTCAGGACTGTGTTCACAGGGGATTTAAATATTTTTGCTGTGGTTAAAGTTACTTATGATATTTTTTCTGTGTGCCTAAACCACATGTTTATAGAGAGGTATGCTTTTCTAATGGAAGATCTGTTTTGTGCTGACCTGACTGATGAGGTTTTGGTTTATTTTGATGTTGCTGATCTTAGACATAGGGTATTCAGAAAAGTAATATGTAGTATGAAGAAAAATTAATGATGCAGTTGCCTGAATGCTGTATACATTATGATAAGAAAGTAGTATAGAAAGAGATAAATATTATGTGATAGTGAAAAGTTTTTTTTTCCTAGATTTACCTTTTTGTTGTTAAAATAGCTCTTTTTTATCATGCTTTAAAGATAAAATTCAGCTGCTTTATGTGAGAATACTATGATTCAGAAACCTGTAGAGAACAGCAAATGATGAATGCTGTCTTTGTTGCAGTCATATTCCATTTTTTCCTGTGCTGATCCTATTTTAGTTGTGTATGGAAACAGTGTAAAGGATGTTATTGTTTCTTAATTCTTCCAAGTTCCCCTTTTTATCTCATCTTCTCCTTGTGTTTGATTTTGCACAGCATAACACAGCTGGTATTAACTGTGAAAAGTGTGCAAAAGGTTACTATCGTCCTTATGGTGTTCCAGTGAGAGCTCCTGATGGCTGTATACGTGAGTTCTTTTCTATTAACTATCTTCTGGTAGTGGCTTGGGGTTTTTTTTTGTTATAATGAAGGCATGGGATTCATCTTCTGGGGAGGAAAAATGAAAGAGTGGCCAAAAGATGGAGAACAACAACAAATGACTTTCTGTGTTGCTTTAGATCCTTTTAGACCCTTCTCAACTTACCTGTCATGAGCCTAAATTTTCATACCAGCAGCAGGACAATAGGAGGAAGTAAGGCAGAGAAGGCTGCTGAGTTGATAGGATCATGTAAGCGCAGGGTGCTGCTGCACACCCCGTGGTGAGGTGCCATGACCTCTGAGAAGCCACTCTCATCTCCTGCCCTCATGACCTTGCTCCTCTTAGCTCTCTTGATTTATATATGAGATATCCTTTGGCTCTTGGTCACTTCAAAATTTTATTCTGTAGCTCAAAAGGTCACGAGGGTCACTACTCCTACTTTATGTAGTGCTGAACCTAACATCTAATAAATAATTCAATAGGATAATTAGTAGTAATCACTAGTAACAAGTGATAGGACAAGAGGAAATGGCCTCAAGTTACATCAGGGTAGGTTTAGGTTGGCTATTAGGAAAAGTTCTTCACAAAAAGGGTTGTTAAGCATTGGAACAGACTGCCACGGGAAGTGGTAGAGTCGCTATCCCTGAAGGTATTTAAAAGATGGGTAGTCATGGTGCTTAGGGACATGGTTTAGTGGTGGTTTTGGCAGTATTAGGTTGATGGTTCGACTTGATGATCTTAAAGGTCCCTTCCAACCTAGACAGTTCTGTTATTCTATGATTCTATGATAATATAACATTTTAAAAAGAAGAACTGATTATAGGTAAGAGATAAGATTTGAGTTACCTACAGGCTGAAGGAGCCTTGTGACAGGTAGGAGGAAACTACAGTTTGTTGTGTTTGGGTTTTGAAATGAATGGGAAGTCAACAGAGCTGTGACGTGCTGCCTTAATGTTGCACCTGGTGCGTAAGGGAAGGTGGATGGGGCGTGGTGCTTGGCTTAGACCATGGAGAGAAATGAGCAGAAGCCACAGAAAAGATAGCTGCTGCAGTGCTGTGGAGTAACGTGCAGTTTTCTGAATTAAAAAAAAAAATTAAACACTGAGAAAATAATATAGGTCTTACTTCTAAGGGATATCACAAATATTAATTGGTTATATCGAGTACTTGGAAAATATGTAACAGTATGCAAATTTTAATTCTTTAAATAACGAGACATTCACAACTGCAAATGAAACACTATTATAATGCCACTGTGCACTGCTGTAAAAGGCAAATTAATTATTTCCCCAAAAGCTCCTAATTGCTGATACTTACTTAGTCTGCAGTTGTAACTCGGAGCGTGCAGAGGGCTGTGAGGAAGGGTCTGGCCGCTGCTTCTGTAAGCAGAATTTCCAGGGAGAAAACTGTGAACGCTGTGCTGATGGATTCTATGATTATCCATTTTGTGTCCGTAAGTATATAAATAAAAATGCCTCTTTTCCAGTATTTTATCTATGCATTAAAGTATTAGCTGTTTTCATGACACTTGACTTGGTTAAATCATCTTGCATTTCAGCTTCACATATTTACACATTCTGATAAATGAATTGTCATAATACTGAAGAGAGCCTGGTTTATTTTACAAAATGATGGTTACTTGAAAATCAAATAGATTGTGCTTCATTCTCACAATTCTGAGTTCACCTTCGTTAAGGCTACAGCCTATCTCTCAGTAAGTCATGAACCCCAGACCCTAAGCCCTGGACAAACTGTTTAAATGTGTCTCCAGGGTCTTTAGGTATAAAGATGACTTCGACTGGGAAATGGAACATGACTGTAGTGAGAGAGGGGGGAGAAAATGGTTATGTGTTCTCGGCACCTCCTAGGGTTTGGAACTTGCATCTCTGATAAACAAAGCTTGTGGATTGTTGGTGGATTCTAAAATAATTAAAAATAATTCTAAAATAGTGCCTGAGAAATGTTGGAAAGGTCCTCCCGGCAGAGCATAACACTGTCAGCCGTGCTGTCTTATGACAGCAGTGACTGCAGTTACGTGCAGATATGTGGGCAAAGGAAGGGTTCCAGTTTGTTTCAGATTTTTTAAGAAGTGGTTGAAGGAAAAGTGTTTGTAAATCCAGAGAGAATAAACATATTAGAAAAAATGATGTGGCACAAATGTTGAGTGTTTCTGCTTATTGAAAATGGTAACAGAATGCCATCTAATGCTATTGATTAATTAAAAATTAGGTTTTTACTTTAAAATAAAGAGACTAAAATTAAATGTTGTGAATTCAGCAAATTAAATGCTTTCTCCATAAACAAATTATATATAAAATAACTGAGAAAAAAAGTAACATCGGGATTGTGCTTGCTGAATAAAAGCTTGTGATTCAATGATCAGATTCTAAAAATGAATCAGAGTTCTAAAAATGAATCAGAGAGTGGCAGAGTTTTGTGCCCTCAGGAGAAGCGTGTTTCTGATAACCGATAAAACAGGTGTTGTTCTGGGGCAAGATTTGAGGTCTGACTAAAACACAGGTACTATGATAAAAATGGAAGAAGATGGACATCAATACAAAACAAAGAAAAAAAACAGTGTAAAAAATTGAATGTTGTTTGAATTCAATGGCTGTGATAGAATAAACCCTCTCTGTGCTCTAGATTATCGCATCTTGTTCATACTCTTGTTTGTAATCCAACGTTTTCAAGTAAATTCAGCTCAGGTGGACTTTGAGCTAAGTCCCACCGATGTTTGTAGCACGTCAACTTTGGATCCCATCTTAATGGAGGAAAGTTTGTTGGGATGTCTTTCCCATTCCTAATCTGGAGGATTCCCAATTAAAAAGCTCCCAAAATGTAACATACATGTCAAGAATTCTGGCGGTTGAGGTAGCAAGTCGTAATGGCACATTGCAGGAGATGGACCTTCAGCTGGCAGCAGGGAGCGTGAAACAAATATGGAGCTCCCTAGGCAGCTCTCATAACACCATCTAGCATGAGAAAGCTTTCTGCACGAAAGGGTGGGGAGCAGGGAAGCAACCTGGTAGCATTTCCAAATGGTGCCTGGCCTTTCACGCTTGTTCTTTTGAGAAGGGATGTTTGTACCTGAATTGGAGAACAAAAGCAAAGTGTTTCCTATCCTGTTCCTAACTGAAAGGAAACTAAGCTGAGGTTGGTTACTAGAGTCACGTGAATATCGTGCTCTCTATTGACGGATCACTTCATGGTTTGTCATGATTTTTAGGGAGATAACTGTGTCTGTTTCAAATAATACATGTCATTGTTTCTTTTGTTTTAAAGGTATTCCTGTATATCCTTTTACTTCTCCAAATCCAAGGGATGCAATGGCTGGTGACATAATCGGCAAGTTCTTGGTGGTTTCTCATCCCCCCCCCCGCCCCCCCCCCATTTCACTGTGTTTCCCTGTGTCACCATTTTTCACCATTTCGGTGGCACCTGCTCTTTCATGGAGATTTATGTAGTAATTTTGCCACTGTTGGTATTTATCTTTCAGAGAGCCTTTGTTCTTGCCAGAAGTTCATCATATTGTCACGTTCACATTGAATAGTTTAGTAGGCTAGTTTCAGAAAGAGTTATGGATCAAAATAAGTTTGACCAGCCTGCGGCAAACATCTGCAGAAAGGGCTGACCATCTTGTTTCGGGCTCTTATGAACAGATCCATCAAGACTGGCTGACATGTACAACTTGTCAGCTGCTTTGCGGTGTAAATCTCTTAAAGCTAACTGGCCTCTGCTTCTGGACTGTCCTCTCCCACCTGGCAAATTGTACACTGCCCTTGGCAGTGGAGGACTTTGATTTCCCAAAGCGCCGCTACATATTTCTTATTTAGCTCACTGCAAAGCTGCCTGAAATCCATATAATGATTTCTTCAGTGGGCTGATACTTTTTAGTATATATTATTGTACTACAAAACAGAGGCATCATCACAGCTAGTGCTTAATCACATACATATTTGTAATGCATTTCAAGATTAATAACTTTAAAAAACTTCGAAACCTTTTTCCTATCCTAAAATCAACGGTCTTCCTCTTTATTTCTATTAGCTTTAATAGAACTGGAGTTTATGTTGGCAAATGAAAAAGTGTTTTCTTCTGTGAATGTAGTAGGCACTTAGATATAAGCAGCCAGTACAAATCCATATATGTATTTACAAGTCCCAACTGTTTCTTTGAAAGTGTCTGCAGTCGCCACCGCAGCCCACAAAGCCTCAGTCTCCTGTACCACTTATCTCCTTCATACAGCATCCAAAATAATTGCCCTGGTAGGCCTCTGGGTACGCTGTGTTGCATATCCCCTTCTCTCATGTATTTTTAAAAGCAAGAAGAAAGAAAACTCGAAAGATAAAATGTGGAATTGTAAAAAGGAGAAAACAGATCTTGAGATGTTTACATTTTCAATGAGTAGCATCTGAGTCTGAAGGCATGAAAAAGGCCTCTAAGTGGAAGCTTCTCTGTCTGTAGAAGTTCTAAATTTGGGCTGGTAGACTATGCACAATTAATGTTTTTTTTAAAATGAGATTTGTGTGTAAGCATCATACAAATAGTTTTGTTGGTTCAAGAGTAATAATTGCTAAGTACTGATTTGGTTTTCTCTGCAAAAGTATGAGGAGTTGTGTGATTTTATGCACTAACTTTGTTCCTTTCTTTTTTTTCCATCCCTCTTGTAACTAGAAGGTGGCTGCAAACCAGGGTATTTTGGCCCCCAGTGTCTGCGTAAGTGCCGTAGTTTCTTTGACGCTTGGAGCCTGCGCTCCAGTGTAAATGCCAGAATTCGGCTTCCAAGTGAAATAGGAACTTTAAGATCATAACACCGCAAATGTTTTCTTTACAAATGTGCTCTTCAGCGTGCCAGTGTCACGGCGCAGGAGTGCTGGGCGGTGACTGCGATGGAAATACCGGACAGTGCAGATGTCGAACTGGATTTCAAGGGTTTTCCTGTGATACCTGTGCAGCTGGGTATTTTCATTACCCCTTCTGCCAGGGTAAGCCTAACGATCCCTTTTGGCAAGCGTGTCCAATATAGAGACCCAAGTTTTATACTGAAGGATGAAGTTCTTTTGGCACTGAGATGTGTTCATAAGGGGCTCTCCCAAAACTCATAGAAGTCAAAGAAGGAGAAAAATGTGATGAGGGGAGATTTCTAACTAAAAATGCCCCTATTTCCTTGATTGCTGTCATTGATGAAATTTAGAATACCTTTGGGAACATTTCTGTTACTTATCCTTGTTTTTTAAAAAAAATATTTGTGCTTAATTTGAGTTTCCAACCTCACTTTGGTGCACCAAGCCGCCTTTCTAATCAACACTAGAAAACTGACTGTCTTTAAACTCTACCAACCATCTCTGTACTGTCTTTTTAGGCATTTTATTAACCTCTCCTACCTGAGATTGTAAATCAAAACCACAAATTGTTTCATTTTAGTCTTAAAAAAGGATGGAACTACTTTCAATAGTTGGCATACCACTTGGCATCGATAAATAAGACTCTGAGTGGGGACAAGCTAAGTGTAGTGCAGCAACCCTGATATTGAACCCAGGACTTACTTTGAGCCAGATTTTTTTGCCTTTCATCAATGTCTCACTTGATGCTGAATTACTACTGATGTGGGCAATCAATAAAAGATGTTATGAATCAAAATAAATCTGATGGGAAGATTTTGGTCCTGTTGAGGATCAGGGAGCTGCTTTTTCTTTTCTTTTTGTATTGTTTTTTATTATTATTATTTACAGAAAGGTAAGAGAGCCTGCGCAGAGGCTGCTTCTGAAATGTCTTTTGTTGTTTGCAGTGTGCGAATGTAATTTGGCGAGTACCCAGCCCGAAGTCTGCGATTTTCTCGGGAGGTGTCTTTGTCGCTCCGGGGTAGCTGGACTTCAGTGTGACAGCTGCCAGCCTGGCCACCACTCTTTCCCTGCCTGTCAAGGTAAGGCTGCCAATCCCATGTCCAGCATGGAACAGGCCCCCGAACGGGCAAACTGGAGTGCTTTTCAGGGACTGTTTTTGCAGTGGCTGAAGCAATGTTCACAGCAGTAAAGGGGCAAGGGACTTTTGTTCTCTGCAGTGAAAAACTCGTACATTCTTATCCTCCAAGCACTAATTCCAGGCATGTCTCCATAGTAGGGAAGAATTATATAGTCTGTTTTCTCACAGGCTTTTTTTTCGCATGGTCAGACAGTTTGATACAACCTCGGTCAGCACGGCTGTCTTACTAATAACCAAAGGATTTGAAAGCTGTTTTCACATGGAGACCTACAGTAATAGAGTATGTTTGACTGCTAAGGAACTGGGGTAGCAGCGCTGCGAAGCACTAATCTACTTTAGCAGAGGGTCTTTGTTTGGTACCTTGTAAAATGTGTTGTGTTCTGTAAAACTGAAAATGAGAAGCTCCCGTTTTGCCCTTCACAGTGATTTCTCACTCATTTTAAGATCATACAACAGGCACAGAGCCAACCTCTGTTCATGTACTCACGAAACGTGAATGATCTCCACAGGGTTTCAGCAGTGTGCCTGCCACCAAGGACTAGCCTGCCTTTTACAAGAGAGGCAAATTTATCACCACTGATGAAGTATAACCTTGAATATCATTATGGTTTTGTGTGTGTATGAGGAACCCATCAAGTCCTATCCTAGGTTTTGTCTGCCTTTGCAATGTGTGAGAGAGAGGCTCTTAATCCTTACTGAATTTTACAGTGAGAAAGAATATAGGATATTGCTGAATTGTGGTATGCACTTTCCTGTAGAGCATAGCAAGATTTATGTGGAACATTATGATTTACTTTCTTCTCTTCTTTCTATTTTTGTTTGTTTGCTATAGCAGTCCTCTTCCTTTTGGGCTTACGTACTTGTTTATGTCCTATAAATAGACAGCAGAATCCTTTATGCCCTTGCAAAGTTATATTATGTTGTGTTACCAAACACAATGGGTGGAATAAAGAAATACCACATGACTGTGTTTTATGGTCTGGAGTAGATTAACGTCTTTTAATGAAAAACATAAAATCAGGATTCTGCATTGGTACACACTGTTCAGTGGTTTTAAAACACTCTAAGCATTTTATTTTTCTTAGAACCGAATCAGGTAGCAATCTTAAAGCAAATCAAACCCGTATTGAATGCATTTGAACTTTTAACACCAAAAGCTGAAAGAGACATGAAAGCTTAGAAGAGCATGCAAAAACAAATTGTAAAAGACAGATAAAAATAGTTGAAAACCCAGTCAGTGGGATTACTCAAAAATGCTGCAGTTCACAGCTTGTTCTGTTGAGATAAGCTGCCATGGGTTTAAAATAAACTTGCCATGGGTGGCGGAAAGTGAGCAGCTCAGCCTGCTGCTCCTGTTTGGAGTTGTTATCTTCAGAAAGGAGGTAGATCTATAACTTTTTGGCTGCTGCAGCTAGACCTGATCTCTCTGGTCTTGCCTTATTGAACTCAATAAAAGCTCTACTCAGTAGGAGTAATATCTAAATAAAGCCTTTAAACAAATCAGTGTTATTAAAATGAGGAGAAAATGCAATATAATGTTCAGCTGGGGCTGGACTGTAGTGTAAAGGATGTTTTTGGAAGCCTCAGTATTTGTATTTCTTTTATACTAACTTCCTAGCAAGCCCTGCGTCTTTCCAGGCATCTTTGAAGTAAACACAGCAGAGTCAGATGTCCTTGGCTGCAGCAGAAAGAGGAACCGAAAGGGGGAACCATGAACATGAACATGGAACAGAAAGACAGTGTTTGCTTTATATTTCTGTCAGTCAGCCATTTCTGTCAGTCATAAAACCCAAGTGATTAACTGAAACACTTCGGCTTGTACCTGGGGCAGCTTGGATTCGCAGGTGGGCTCCCATTCGTGTACCTATAGAGTGTGACCCTGTGTAACGTCCAGCATCATTTCAATAAAATAGCACATCTTATCTGTGTTAGAGCTGTTAGCCTGAAATAGTGGCAACTCCAAAAGAAGTTTGTTGTTATAGCCTGACAATAGTTTTTGTTATAGTCTGACAGCGCGCCTTGTGTATTACATGCAGATTCCTGCAGTGCACTGCTTGCCAGCTTGTAGGATTAAGATGTCAGCAGTTTTTACCTTGTGCATCATTTATTTGTGCATCATGAACTTGTGCTTATGAATCATTACTAATAAGCTTTTTGTTAGCCGTTAGACCTAGCCTAGCTTTGTGGATGTTGTTTCTCAGAGGTTATTTTTTTAAAGATGTTAAGTACTTCTCTCATGTGATGTTCCTTCCATTGTAAGAAGGATTTCTGTCCCTTACACATGTTTTGTAAGGCATCGAACTAAATCTCTAAACTGCACATTATAGAATTGCAGTGAGACCCTGGTTATCAATGGATGAGGAGGCAATTACTGAATAAACATCTATTTCAAGACATTATTTTTGGTGGTAAATTATGGTTTGTCTGGTTTCCTCATGATTGCTTTACATTCAGAGGTAACTTTTTTAGCAAATTCTGGTTTAAATAACTGCTGGCTTAGACATGTATCTGTCAGGATAGTTATTTTTTTCCTCTGTGCAGAATGTAACTGTGATGCCGTTGGCTCAGTGGAGAATACATGTGATCCTCGAGGTCAGTGTCTGTGCCACAGTAACTACGCTGGACTTAGATGTGACCAGTGCGCTCCAGGTTATTACAGCTATCCCAGCTGTTTGCGTGAGTAAAAGCTTTTCTTCCTTTTACTGGAGTTACCTGTGTAACTACGTTTGTTCCATCCAAAGCTGGCAACAAAACCACTGAAGATCCAGCCAGTGGGCAGGCTTCCTGGCAGGCACGTGCTCTGGTAGTTCTCCCTGGCACATCATCGCGGTTCCTGTGTTAGTTGGGTTAATGTGAGCATGGCAGCATTTGGCCTAGCCACAGTTGTATCTCTCTTTCAAAATATGAAATCTAAAGCTTAGGCTGGGCAACGGGCATGTACCTTTATGAGTTCTGGCTCAGTCAACTTAGAGAACATAAACTGTGTTTCAACTGGTTTGGGCTTCTAATATTTGATACACTGTCCTGTAAACTTTTCAGTGTGTGCTATTGACCTGCACCGACATTGCACCCTAAATTCTCATCTAGAAGGTCTTGACTCTGCAAATCTTCCATCGTATCACCAATTTTTCCTGCCCATGGGGATCAGTTGATCAGGTCCAGAATGTGTGTATAAGTGTTTCACATCAAGCAGAGGGAAACGTGCAGGCTCTGTCACTAACGTCAGCAAGCTATTTGATCATCATGAACAGGACTGCTCTTTCCCAGAAATCAAAAGATTATTAGTGCTAAAGAAGGAGTGTATGCTCAGAATTCTGCTACTATTAATCACTAATTCTACTACTACTAATCAACACAGAAAAAAATACTCTGACAGGTCTGTTCTTTCTCTTTAGGAGACTGGCTACTACTTTGCTAAAATAATTGTCGTTAACCGTTTCACCCTTAGACACTATCTGAGCAAAGATTAGTCCCCTGGGCTGTAGTAACGTTCTTTTTGTGGCATTATTCCTATTTACCCTTTGTGTGTGAAACATTGCACAACTGAGACCTTACGTGGGAATCTGAAACAGTAAGACTATTGCATGTATTTCAAAGCTTGCTTCTGCCTCCTCTGCCCTCAGATCTAAAGGTCTAATAGGCATACAGTTTTATACTCTATATTTCACCATCATATTTTTAAGTGCAGGTCTAATTACAGAATTTGCCCTGTGCTTTCTGCACCATAAGAAGATCAAGAAAGTAGAAAGCGAAAGCCAAGCCTGCTCTTAGGATGGGACAAAAAGATTCCAAGCAGGGGTGAGGACCCTGTGAGTTATAGGAGGACCTTGTGAGCTGTTTATTGGAAAGAAAAATGAGAACCCTCTAGACAAATAGTATTCAAACCCTCTGCAGTGTTAAAGTTTTGGAAAGCTGTTGCTCAGTACCTACAGGGTGAACTCTCCCACCCCTGTCTATGTTTGTTGTTGCGTAGCTTGTCGGTGCTCTCCCGATGGTTCCCAGCACGGCACATGTGAACCCTCATCGGGGCAGTGCGAGTGTCAAACGGGTGTCACAGGACGACGGTGCGACAGGTGCCTTTCTGCAACTGACAGTTTCCCCTACTGCGAAGGTAACGCTTCTGAGGGAAAACCCCCCATTCTGATTCGAGTTGCCTCCGTTGTTATTGCTGGGTTCCCAGGGCAGTCTGCGTGCAGTTTTATAGAACCCCCCTGAAGCACAGGGAGGGAGAGACACACCAGTAGCACATATTAGATGAGCTTATTTGTCATTCAGTATGTTATTTCATGAAGTGAACCATAAGATTAGAACCTTTTTTAGATAATGGAACAGGAACTTTAAGAAAAAATCTCTCGGTTCTGTAGGTTAGTGCTATATTTTTCCAAGAGACTACTTTGCATACCAAGCCAAATAGCCTAATCCAGGCTAAATACACATTTGAAAAATCACTATTAAAGGCTTCTGCTGGTCTTGAAGTTTAAAGTATTTGAGTCCCTCCAAGGTAACAGTATTAAAAAGCTTTTTCAAACTCAGACCTGCTACATTGTACTTCTGCACTGCTACATTCTACAGCGCTCTTTTCAAAAGATCTTTCAATGTGTTTGTTTTTTAATTTCATACAGGTGTAAACAGTGAATGTGACCCTTCAGGTAGCATTGGTTCTCATTCTGTAAGTATTTGACCATTCCAGCTAACAATACGTGTTAATAATTCATATGCCTTTGCTGAACACGTTCGCTTCACTGCTCAAGCCCTAGAGACCGCCCTTAGACTGTGAAAGAATTGCACAAGCTTATTTGCAGAGTAAGAGTGGAATTAAACTTTGTGTTTTGTCTTTGATCATACCACTGCAATTACCTGTGAAGTATTTTTTTAAAAATCTTTTATACGTGGAATATGCATACTGTTTATGTCACCTTGGTATGCTAGAACACTAATATATACATGCAGATGTGTGTGTATACCTATGCATGTCTCAAAGACCTTCTGGTTCTGGGTTGCAGTGGGCCATTTCAGCATCAAATTGTTCTTGAAAAAAATATTCTCTCTTTTTAACTGTTGCTATTCCACTATTATTGTTATTAATACACTGATGGTTGTTATTAGTAGCATATTACCAGAAATCACAGTCATTGCTAAATGTGCAGCAAAGAAGACCTAGAAGATAGGTCTGACAGGTGAAAGAAGTATCTGTGTAGGCTCGTGAATACATTTATGTGTGTCTTCCACCAATAAAGGAAGGAGTAAATAAGAAAATTAATGATTATTTTTAAGGAAAATTGTTTTTTAAACTTTTTGCAAAACAGTTAATACTTTAGAGTAGTTCTAATAAGGCTATAAAAGAATCGGAAAGTACATCCGTTGGGACATTTAGAATAAATTAGATATGGAAAAAATATGCAGGGTGGAACAGTCCTGTGCTAACAGTATGAGGCATAAAAATCTAAGAAGTCTGAATCATCCACAGTTTCCATGCATCTGTAAAAAAATCAATAAACCACCTGAGCTATTCATAATATTAGTTTTTTCTTAGTACTAAAGAGCTGTATTTTTTTTATGAAATAGTTGAACCCATATTAACTCCTTTCTGCCATTAGGGCTATTGTCAATGTCTTCAGTACGTTGAAGGTCCTACCTGTAGTAAATGCAAACCATTGTACTGGAACCTGGCCAAAGAAAACCCTGAGGGATGTACAGGTATGGCTTCATGGCATATTTCTTTGGCATTTGGAATGTGTTAAATTCTTCTGAAAGTCATCTTTATTCGCTGCTGACATCTTTGGTGCTCAGTGACTTTTACAACTCTCTTTAACAGCATGTTTTTCACGCTACTTAATTGTAACACCGCATTACCCATGATACCAGCAGTTACTTTTAGAAATTAGACCATAATTTCATGAGTATTTGCTACTGCTGGACCAAGGTGTGCTCTGAGTTACAATGATGTGTACTTCATACGGCTCTATGGCAGTTTTACTGGATTGAGACAGGATTTCTACCCTTAACACTGAAACCAGAATTTGGCTTAGTTTTTGAGAAAAAAAAGGTGCTTTTTCATTTATTATCATCTCCTAGCTTGTAGAGGGGTGAAAAGCCTTCTTATCACCTCAGGGTGTGACAAATCTGTTATGGTTTATGTCTATTTAATACCAACCTGTTTGCAATTTTCAATGTTTGCTAAGAGCAAGAGTGTGTTTTTCAGGCAGATAATAATAATAATAAAGATTAAAAAGGGTAAAGATAAAAAAATCTTTAAAGATCTTTTTCTCCCCAACTATTTCCTTTCCAACTGGTTCCACCATAACGGCCACCTAGATAATATGAGTAGCCTTAGAGCCGATACCAATATCATTACATCTTTGACTCTACATCTCTAAATACTATACACTCTAAACGCATCCTCAAAGACTAATTACTGCACCTCTCATGTAATTCATCTTCTCTGCCTTCAGTCATAGAGTCAGTACTGGATTTCACCAAACCTCTAGGTCAGCATAACTCCTTCCCGCAGTATTTGCTTCATTTATATTTCATACAGAGAGTTGAACTGGTCCCAAAGTGGCACTGCAGAACAGAAGGTGCCAGTCAGGCTGAAAGACACGGTTTTGCATCAGTTGTCTGAGTGTTTCTAAGAAAGAAAACAGTTGTAAATACAAATGCAAGACTGTTTTTGTCAAACACAAGTTAGAACACTTTAAAACACAACAGTAAATTGCACATACACAGAAGGCCTCATTCTTTCTCCTGTGCTTTTTCTTCTCACCTTGTGCCAGTATCCATCTGCTATTCTGCACCTTCTGGAGTAAAATCCACCTTGTAGCACTATGACTCAAAATGGCAGATTCAGGGTGGTGTTGGGTTTTTTCCTGCAAAGTATCTTGGAAAGACTAAATGCAGATTGTCTTTTTTTCATCTGTGCAGCATGCCAGTGTGATGTGAGTGGAACACTAAGTGGAGTTGGAGAATGTCAGCAGGTAAAGTGAAATTAAAAGAAAGACATTAATTACATTGATTTTTGTAAAGATAAGTTGTTGTAACATTTGGTAAGGTAGAAGTCTTAGTACTGATTATTGCTTTTGCACATAAAGTGGCTGGTTTTATACAGCAAAGAAGCAATTTTATACAGAAGTTTTCTACATTCTAGGGATGTATATATTTTGTACATCCTAGGGATGTATAAAAGTTCTGCAAATTTCTCATCACCATGAGTTTATGTATTTTCTAGTCCGTTCATTGATGATGATAAATAACAGAAGTTATGTCCCAATAATATCTTTTGTTCATTAAAATGTTTTTCCTCTTTAGAATTAGAGGGAATGCAAAGTAGTGAGAGATTAAAGTTCTGAAAAAGGTGCTGAAACATTTTTTATGAAATTGTTTTCTTCCCAGGAAAATGGGCATTGTTACTGCAAATCTAATGTTTGTGGAGATTCCTGTGACACTTGTGAAGCTGGCTATTATGCTCTCGAAAACAAGGATTATTTTGGCTGCCGAGGTAAAATGAATAAAGCACATCTCTAGTTGCACGTTGCACAAAAGTCTTTAGAATTCCGCAGGCTGTATTGTGAAAATGTGGATGTATTTGTTGAATCACTCACGTGCACAGCATTTTGCACTACTGCTTGTAATTGCCTGTAGCTCGAGTAAATCCTCCTTTGCCTTCCAAAGGGAGAAGGAGCAAGGCAGATGTTACCACTGTGGTTCCCTACTGTTCTGTGGCTCGCTCACGTGAGGAAAGGTGTTCCTCCTGGAGTTCCTTGTCCTTCACCTCGCCTTCTCTTGTGCCTCATTTACCACCACTTGCCTGAGGCTTCTCTGTCAAAGCCCGCAGTGAGATTGCAGGAGGCGATGCTAAAGCTGTTGTCATCTTACCAAATAAGATAAGAGAGTCGTTCCTTCTCTCGCTCCTTCTTCTGAGTTGTGGGGCAAGGGACGGTTGATGTTCCTGCAAGCGTTACCTGCAGGAGTCACAGCTTTCTATTCCTCTTAGTGGTTTTCTAAGGTCTGCTGCTGCAATGAAAACTTAAAATGTTACAACAGATATTAGCTTGATTTTTTTTTTTTTTTTTTTTTTTTGCAGGTATATTCGTGTATTGCTTTAGCCCAGGGCTCGATGTGTTTTGAAACAGAGCCAAATGTAGCTGTGATGTGGAGAAAGTGGTCCTTCTCCTGAAGGATACTTGCTCCGCCATGTGGTTTGAGGGATGTAGGGCTACTTCAACAGTTCCCTTCTCTCCTTGTCCCCCCACTGTAGATTTAGGTTTGTTAAAAGTATTGAAAGCACTTTCACTGACTCCAGTGTGCTTTTGCTTCAGTGTGCACCTGTCCAGGGTTGATGCAAGAGATTTATTTTTAAAGCATTGAAGTACTTATAACAATCATTTCATACGCGCAAAGTTAAAAGTAATGGCTACTGTATCAAAGCTTTCATGCTTAATGTGCAAACCAAGGAGCAGATGAAAGGGATCTTGTTTCACAAAGGTGTCAAGTACTTTAATTATCCTTCATTTCAGTGAGATTACAGGCGTTTAACATGTCTTACATAACAGGAGGCTTTTACACTACAATGTAAATACGTGTTTGGGAACTTTCAACCTTTCGATTCAGCTTGAAATTTTTAGCCTAGACATACTCGTTCCTTAGTGTGATATATTATACCTCGGTACTAGAGGTGTCCTTTATTTTGTGCCACAAGTCCTGTCTCCTGTAGCAAGTCATTCAATATTGTTGTCCAGTATTGGTTAAAAATATGCATATGCTATTATATGAACACATATGTTCTTGTTGTCTGCAGTATTTGTAAGATAAATTAAATATTGTGGTACCAGACTCTGAAAAATTAACGTCTTACAATTTTTGTAAGTTAAGTTTTGGGTTTGGGGTTTTTTTTTGCCCTTTTTTTTTTCTTTTTATGGTTACTCATCATGATATTACTTTAGAAATTCTGACTTATTAGCAAAACATTTGAAACACTTGAAAGGCTGTTCTGCAGAACTGTAGTCCTGCGTTTAGTAATGTGGCATGGCTTATTACTTGTGAGTTTTTTAAAAAGTGGGTTTTGTCACATTCCAAGGAGAAATAAAGAAAACAACCACAAACACGGGAAGCCAGAAATAATTGCAGCTTATGCATGTGTATTTGAAAGAGTCTGAGGGGAGGGGGCTCTGAAGGGCTCCGGAAGGAGGAAATGAGTCATTAATGGTGTTTAATTAGTGGAAGCGACGTGTGTTTTCTGATAACTTTTATCCCTTTTTTTTTCTGATGGGATATTTGGCTTCTGCTCTTTGCCTGACAGGCTGCCGGTGTGATGTTGGAGGATCCCTCAGCCCTGCATGTACCGAGCCCTCGGGTGACTGCCAGTGCAGGGCACACGTCGTGGGGACAACCTGTCGGGAGTGAGTCTGGCTGTAGCTCCTGATAGCTCGTGCTGCAGCATAGTTCTTTTGAAACTGCCCATCAGTCCCTTGCTACCCTTTCACATGAGATTCTAGTTTTGTTGATAAATAACCTGGTAAATTGTATTAATTATTCATATTAATTTTGCTGGGCAGTTTTCTTCTGTTATTTTAATATGATTTCTTTAACTTGTTTCCTTAAATAACCAATACCTGTTTTATAATAGTATTGCATATGTATCTATGTATATATCAGGAGTTATATGGGAAAACATAGAGCTGTAAAAGCTTCTGGAAAAGGAATACTCATTACATCTCTCTTATCAGCTGTCTTGAATTTATTAGCCGCTATCAGGACTCCTCAGTCATCTGTGGGTCACCTCCCTTCCACTGCTTTATGCTCTTCTTCACTGCTTTATGCTCTTGGATGTAGATCATGCAGCAGCTGGTAATTCTTTGGTTTGGTTTTTTTTTTTCCTTGAAAGGCCTGAAAAAAACTATTTTTTCCCTGATCTGCACCACATGAAGTTTGAGATTGAAGATGGTACTACTGTCAAGGGAAAGGAAATTCGGTTTGGCTATGATCCTCAGGAATTTCCTAGCTTCAGTTGGAGAGGATATGCCCGGATGTCCTCTATAGAAGTAAGCTGCTATCTCGCTTGAGGCTTTCGGGTAAAAACATAGGTGTACGGTATGTATGTCTCTACATTACTGCTGTGTGTGTGCAAGGTCATGGAGAAACCACAAGAAATTGCAGGATCTCTCTAATCCGAACTTTGGCACTGTATTACTGTTTGGATTAGTGAGTGTTGGTATTATTGTAAGTTGGTCATTGCCAGTGCAAATATGTGTTCTTCAGAGATGTTCTTTGAGGGTTTTTTTTTGTGAGAAATGTGGATTTTGCTGTAGGTTTATAGAAAAGAACAGATAGCTTTAAAGTCTATAATACCAAGTGCAGAAATTCTTGTCATGCCAAGGACAGCAGAAACAGCAGAAGATTGATACTTGGCTAAAGAATTTGAATTACAGAATTCAGTGGCAGTCTGTGTCCATAAGATTTTCAGTTACCAGCACAGCACTGTCATTGAAGCCGCCTTATACTTGCAGCCTCTATTGACTGAGGAAGAGAAAGGTGCCAACTTCATTAGGAATGATACCTTCATGTTACAGCAAACAGGGAAATGTGTGATTCAGTAAAACAAGCTGTGATCAGGAGCGTATTAGCAACATTTATTTTAATCTCATGACAGTCTACAAATAAACTAAACAACAGCAGAGGGAATAAGTAAATCACAGGAAGAAAGTCACCACAGTTTAATTGTGTGATAAGGGACCTGTCTGACTTATGACTGGATTGCTGAGCAAATGAACGAGGATTTTACAACAGTAGATTTGAGCAATAAATGTTCACTCTTCTTAAAAGTAGCACTCTGTTATCTGTAGTACTTCGGTGCTGATTCGATTTTTTTAGTCCCCAAGTATAGTTATGTCCAGCCTCTGTAAGTTGTCCAAGGACTAATGTATCACAGTAGACTCAGATATAAGCACATAACCATTCTGCAAGCACAGTGATTTCCTTCATTTTCCACTCTTTCCTCTTTGTTCTTTTGGGTTTGGTTGTTTGTTTTTTGGGGTTCTTTTTGTTTTGTTTGTTTTTTTGTTTTGTTTTGTTTTTTTTAACCCAGAGCTCTTATTTGTTGGATCTTCTTCCGCATTCACAAATGAAGGCAACTCTCCAGCAGCTGTGATTTCTTAACTTCTGCTTTCTAACTCAGCTGCTCTTTGTATTTCATCTCCAGTGGCATTTTGCAAAGAAGCTTAGGCTCTAATCTTGCTAAAATTGTGTATTATTTTGTTTACCCGGATAAAGCTTTTCACTCATGTAAGTAATTGCCAGCTCCAGGCCCTCCTTAGTTAGATCCTTGCATAACTGAGATAGATAATCTCACATTCTTCATTTTAAGGAACTTTCCTAAATTTGACATAGCATTTCAGTGTCTTGCAGGACCCTGAAATAATCCTCCTGACATTTATTTTGTAGAAGACAAGATGTTACCATATGTACCACACAAAAGGCTAATGTAACAACTTTTTGTGAAAAGAAGCTATTTCAATACAATTTAAAAATTTTGAGGTGAAATAAATAAGCTGTGTGTGACCTCAGTGGAGGTGGTGACTGGTGTCCTGTCATGCTGCCAACATGGATGTCTCATTATAGATTGAGGAACTGACAGCTGGGCTTGGATTTTTAAAGCACTGGCCAGAGTTGCCCAAGTTTGTGGCAGAGCTTAAAGAATAATTTCTCCCCACTCCCTGCCTTTGCTTGAAGCCAGGTACTGACATCTCTTCCTCTCTGATTCCTCATGTCTCCTTTTTCACTCTTCAATGCGTCTTCTAGATTTTCCATTAAAGCTTAGAAACCATGTTGATAAATCCCCTGAAGCATGTTTCTTTATTTCTTTTGCCTTTTATTTTTTGTTCATATCTATTTTTCAACTGTTCCCTCAGTGCCTGTCTTATCCATGTAGTATCCTTCAGTAGTCGTCCTTCTCCATTTAAAACAACACTTGTAAAACCTTCCCCTGCTTGTCTGTATTTTCTGTTCTGGTCCACTGCGCTTCTGCAGTCACCTAGATTTTAGCTATCTAGTCTCTGTAGATCTCTTGGCCCTGCCATCTGTCATACATCTATCTTCGCTTTCTGCTTTGCATTTCTGTAAAGCAAGTGGAGGTCTCTGGGATGATGATGACAGACTTGAGGAATACACATTAAGCAGCATATGGGAACTGGCAATCTTGCATTTATTGTAGCTTTTAGCAATAAGAGAAAATGAGACTTTTGTGCTCTGTTCTCAAATGTATGGACCTGAGAAAACCTGTGTGCTTTGAGGGAAGCAGAATGGACCACAGTGGTGGGGAGGTCACTGTACCACAAGCATCTTGGAAAGGGACAGCGAGTGGACTGTGATGGGAGTTAGGTTGTGAGGGGACTTTAGGATTTAGGAATGAAAGAAGAAAGCCAGACCTTTGAGATTGCACCAATCGTAGTTTTTCCTAATCCACCACCAACCTTTGAACATGTCTCTGCCGATTCTGTTGCTCTGCGAACTAAATAGTGGGGTCTGTGTGAATGCAGCCTCCTGCGGGCTCGCTGCCCGTCCAGGGCAGAGGAGAACTGAGTGGCTCTGGACGTTCAGCGCCAGGGCAAAGACAGCCATGGCATCACATCTCTAAGAAACTGTGGGATCTGGTGGAGGATCAGAAGTTTCAGTGACCGTCTGAGATGTCTGCATGCTGTGGAGCATTGTGTGTGATCTCAGACTAGGATTGATGATTCTGACCTGTTCCTCAGGAAGCCAGCAGTATGGACAGCCCTTGATAACATATGTCTCATTCATGGCACGGGAGGGGAGAGTAACAGTAAAATACTGTCCATGTTTCAAGGTGCAATACCAACACACATGTTAGTTCAGCCATTCTGTGTCTTTCTGGATAAGCTGTTACTCCACAAGAGTTTTACTTCACAGGAGGTTTTGTTCCATATTCTTTTGTAAGCTGCCCGAGCCTTTCTTTTCTGTTATGGAGTTTGTCTTTGCCAAATGGTTTTTCTTTCTCTGGGTGCTAGTAACAAATAATATACTTTCCTTTCCTCCTTTTCCCCTTTCTTTTTATTTTTCCCAGCCAGAGGTGGTTGTGCCTGTCACTGTGGCTTCCCCTAAGCTCTTCCACCTAGTCCTCCGCTATGTCAGCCTGGGCTCAAAAAGCTCTAAAGGGAAGATCTCAATTGCTGAGGGAAAACATTTTGGCACTAATTATACTTGTAAGTGAATTAATTTTCTCACTAGGCTTGCCTGTCTTCCTCTGTCAAACACCAGCATTGCCATTCCAGTACATACTTGTCTGCATGTGTGTTTTTCTTGTAGGACTTTAGTATGGTGCTTGCATGGCTTCTAACTGTTCCTCTATTCAGCACTTTATGGCTGGTTTTGTTTATTAACTTCCATTTTTCAGAACGAAGTGAGGATAACTTTGAATGTGGAAAAATCAAACCTCTCCTTATTTCGCGTTATCCTGAGATATATTAACCCTGGAGGTGAAACATTATCTGGCCGCATATCTGCTTGTCAATCTCGGCCTGAAACAGGTAGGTGCAACTCAACGGCACAACAGATCAGATGAATGTTAGATCAGAGGAGCCTTTTCAAGGTGCACCTAAGTCAAATTTGTAATGTCGCTAAAAATTCGTCACTTTTAACAGTGTCAGTGCTTTTGTGCTTTTTCTAATATATTTTGCCGTGTAATTGATGTGGCTGTGTTTGCATGAAACCCCTGCTTACAGTTGTAATCAACATTTATTTTTTTCAAATGTTTGCCAAACTCGGTACTTTCAGCTCTTCACTTGGAAACTCTGAACTGTATATTTTACAAAGCTTTTAAAAAAGGGATAACAGCGCTTATTTTGGTTTAGCTGCCTTTAATATTTCAGTTTAAAGGTGGCTTCTGCCTTCATTCCATGAATAACATTAATTTAGTGATGAATCCAATCTACCAAGTTGGCTCTGATTACAGACCTCAACAGCATGCAATGCCCTTTGGGCCCTGATAAAAGAGAAGTACTCCATGTCCTTTGAATGGTAGGGGCACACCAAGCCTACGTGCAGAATTATCTCTCATTATGCCTAACCCCAGCATACTGACTGGGAGCTAATGGGGCTTTGACATAGATCCTTTCAGTAATTCGGAAGAGACAAAACTGAAGACTTGGCAGGTGACACTCAGCAGTGGCAGCAGTTTGTGGTCAGGTCTGGTTTATATCACCTGGGAGGAAGGGAACCAGCTTTTGTCTGGGTCCAGGGGCTGCAAAGAGGAAACCTTTAATATTCATAACAATTGATCCTCATGGCTTCTCTTTGATAAAGCATACTGCAGCTACGTTTCTGTTGTGTACCATCTCTGCCCAGAAGTTACCTTCAGTTACTATCTGTAACTAAACGTTTTAGATGCTACTGAGAACCTCGAGTATCTGAAATATTGGGCTGGAAGTCACATGAGAACAGGCCTTGTGTCAGCTGAACCTATTGTGAGTCGGTGCAGAGACAGGTTGAATGGAAAATAATGGAAGGGGAAAGTGAAGAAGTGAGCATTTCAGAATACTGCAAAACTGGCCGTTACGGGGACAGAGCTCTGCTTCTCTGAAACAATTTGCTCAAGACTAGTAAGAACAAAGATAACAACCACTGCGCAGCTCTGTAGCTTACTGTGTATCATCGAATGCACTGTTAATACATATTGACAGAAAAGCGTTGATGAGCTCCTGTTAGGCCAGGTTTAATGGATGAAATTATCAGTCCAGCGCACTAAGCAATTAGAGGCATTTTACACAGTCCCTTATTTTTTTACTTGATTTTTTTTTCTTTGCTGGCAGGGGCTGCTCAGAGCAAAGAGTTTGTCTTCCCACCCAGCAAGGAGCCAGCTTTTGTCACAATCCCAGGAAAAAGCTCCATGGAGCCTTTCTCACTGGTTCCAGGCACGTGGACTGTCAGTATAATGGCAGAGGAAGTCCTCTTGGTAAGAAAACAATTGAGGAAAACAAGTGCTTGAAGGCTGTCATGATTGTATTGCTCTGGAGTTATTTGCCAGGAAGAACTCTGCAAGCAATTGAAATTCAGCACGAGTGAAAATTCAGAGTACAGCAGCAGAATATCATTACAAAAATTTACAGTTCTGCCTCTTATTTATTTTTTTTTCTTCTCTGACTTCCACCTGCTCTAACTTTTCTTGTGCTTACAGACTTTAAAGTCTATCCGGAATCTATACCTTCAAAGGATAAAGTAATATTAACATACAGCACAATTGGTTGAGCATAAATGCTCATACCTTAAACATGTATGGCCACAAGTACAGCATACTGAAATTCATATGTATAGGGTTAATAAGTAGCCAGTGTCTTTAGTCATTAAGCCTGGGACTCTGTTAAATTTATGGAATACCACATAAACTGTTACTAGAGAGCTTCCAAACATATTTCTTGCTGAAAGTGGCAGTACTTACTGTGCTTTTTTTTTTTTACTAATACCTTTGAAAAGGAATTTATTAATGATTTCAGCCCAGCATGTTCTCACAATAACAGTTTTTATAAATAAGCTCTAATATGTTAATTTCAGTGGGCAAGGGAGAGCAAAAATGTACCAGGTTTTGAAGGACAGCTTAACAGATTACATGGAAGATTTTTATAAAGTCGCCTGGGGTATGTCAGTCTGCCTTGTGGAGTCAGACATAGTTGAGTTGTGTGCGTGTGGGTTGCACTCATGGGTGGAAACTGCACCCGTCTGGCTGTGTGTTACCAAGCCATGGGGAGGCTCCTTTATGAGCACCATCTCGTACACCACATGGTGGGAAAGTGGCTTCAGAGTTTGCCTGCGCGCAGGGCAGCTGCCTACGTCCCATATCTAGGAAGGTTTACATAGAGTTAGGGAGACACGTTCTGATGTTAGTGGCCCACGTACCAACAACAAAAATAATCCACATCATGCAGATATCCTCTATAAAAATTGTTTATGTGGTTGGGTTTGTTCATTGCAACATTGTGAAAGTCTAGGCAAGTTCCTTTTGTAATTTTCTGCATGGTCTTGTATTTTTTATATTCTTTGTTCTTAGGATTATATGGTGCTGTTACCTAGTGATTACTATGAAGCATCCATCTTGCAGATGCAAGTTACAGAGCCCTGCACCTATTCAGGACGCGTTTCAACAGAGCAGTCAGTATATATGCTACAGAATAAACCAGCCATGGATTATTATCCTGCTGCACTTGAAAACAATAATAATCCTGTGTTTTGTTTGGGTTTTCTTTTGGGGGGTAAGCTGCTTGCTCTATCAGCATTTGCCACTGGGCAGATTTTCCTGTGTCCTTGGTTCAGAGGCGGCGTATTTCAGCCATGGGGGAGAATACAGAAGAATACCCGTGCGACAGCCAACTCCTGATCAACCAGTGATGTCCCATATCAGTGGAAGAGAGGTCAGATTCCTGCCTGCTAATTGCAGTCCCATCTGCACTGTTGACTATAAACCTACCAGACTAAAAAGGTTGCAGATTTACAGCTCAGGATCCCTAAAACAGACTCTGTGATAAGTTCTGCATTTTATACAAAACTGTATAAATGTATCAGCGTAGGCAGATTCATAACTGTGACAAGAGTGGACATCGCAATCTGACAAAAGTATTTTATTAAATAAAAATCCCTCTGCTTTAGGCCTTCTGGCGTCTTCAGCATAATGTTTAATTACAGCAGAAATGGCATAACGGTTTGTCAGCAGAAACGGTGTACATAATGTCATTCTGAATTCATCTTTTTTTTTGTGTTTCTTAAATAGCTATACTTACATAAAATATTAGCTTTACTAAAGGACAAGCAGAAGCAATTATGCCACTGCTGTAAGTCCATTGAAAGAGAAACCTGCTTTGTAAAATGAAGAATTATACTAGAGGAGTGTTTGGTAAAAATGACGTATTTTATCAAGTATATGATAATTACATGTAAAATGATTATGTCCTCTATTTCTGTGCTTGCATGTTGCTTTGAAAAATACCAAGTGCAACAAGAATGCTTACATGCCACAGGCCCTGGTGCTTCATCACTGATGCATGTGCAAAACTTTACTGGTATGAATAATTGCAGTGAAGTCAAGAAGGCTGTTGACGGAATTATTTACAAGTTTAAGTGTTTGTAGCCTAAGGAAATATTGAGAAAATCAGTTTAAATTTGAAAAGGATCATATAGCTAACTGTAGCAAAACCCTCTGTAACCACAGTACTGTCCATGCAACTACTCCAAAGTATTTTCTTTCAAATAGTATTTTAACCAATTTGTGCAGGTAAACTAAAAGCAAAACTTGATGCTTCAGAAAGCGGCATTGGCTATTTGCTGGAGAAGATGCTTTCATTCTTTGTAGGGAATCAATATACAGCACTACTGTGGTAGGAATTTGATTCCTGGAAATTATTTTTTCAGTGGAGAATTAGAGTAAATTTTTATTTGTTATTAAAGATAGCTTAGAGATGATGGTGACAGTTTTTTAGTATCAGAGTTTCCTCACTGGTGCTTTCAACTGGGGAGAAGAAGAAGAATATACTCATTTTGCAGGCTTATCTTACAGCCTTCCTAGAACAGTTGTAATGGCAGCTGCTTCTTGAACTTGGTTGACTCTTACTAGTGGACCAAGTGATATTTATAAGCATTGCTTCCATTCTGCTGAATGTCTTTTGCTGAGACAGCACAGGACTGGCCTTAGACTAATGCAGACCAGTTGGCTTGCAGGGCAAGTAAAGGGAGCTACCTGCAAGAAAGGGAGTGAAAAATCTAATGGATTTTTTCTTTTTCAATGATCTTGACCCAGGTCAGTTTCCAGATGACCATAAATGTTCCTCAAGTTGGTCGCTATGTTCTGATTTTTGAATATGCCAATGAAGAGGATCGGTTATACACTGCCGAGGTAATAATACATAGCCCTGGACCTGTCACTGAAGGCAGAGTGAGAATATACAGTTGTAAATACAGGTAAGAACTTCTGAAGTAATCACTGCATGATTAAATAAGCATTCGCGATACGATTATACTTTTTAGATATTGGAATCCATTTTACTATGTACATTGTTCAAGTTTTAGGGTGATTTAAAAGCAAGTACATGTTTCTGTGGGTATTGTACAGATTTTTAATTCTGTCTGCAATCAGCTTATTAAATTTTGCTACTGCTACAGTGAATGGTTTTCCTATACAAAGGGTTACTTTTTTATATGCATTCCTAAATCCTTATAAACTCTTAATCTCCGAGTCCAGTGGAAGAGCATCACTGTCAGCTGCAGATGCCTGCACTGTTTTTGTTTAGTTAAAAGTGTGTCCAAGGGCTTTGGCTATAAAAAATGTAGCAACCAGTTTTACAAGAGCATTCCCGCAGTTTCTAACAAGATCTGCTGAAGCAGAAGTATAAAGGTGTCTGAAATTCCGAGTGTAGCCACCCTCTGGCTGTTAGGCTGTAGGCAAGCTCTTCAGCTGAATGCTTCTTTATCCTTGTTGACTACTGAGGTTACTGCAGATGTGTCTGCACAAGAGATTTTGTCTGTCCTGAGTGAGGTTATCTTCAACACTTGAGCATTTCAGCTCATTACTCAAATTAGGATTGCGATCCTGCAGATGTTTGTGCCCTTGGGAGAGCCTCCCCGGTGCCAGGGGACTACAGACGTGCATCTGTTTTTCCCATGAGCCAAGTGTTTGGCAGATTGGAAGCTTAGGGACATTCGGGATGAAATTGCGCAGTAAGAAAAATCATTTTTGTCAGCATGTTTGTCACACAGAGCAGAGCTTGTGGAGCAGTGACCTTGTCGGGTGATTGCTGGGGAAAGCTCTTATTTTAGCCTGTTATGTAACACTTTGAGCCCCAAACTTCTTGCTATAAATCTTCCATTTTATTGGGGCTTTTTTTCCCCAACACATTTTATAGGCTAATTTTGCACGTACTTGTTTGTTCCTGTGATACACTAAGAACTTGCTCATGAAAATACAAAGAAAGCCCTTTCTACTTTAATGTAGCGGTGCAGTAAATCCCTTCTGTGGCCATTCTGCATGAAGCTGATGGTCACGTTGCAAGTAAGTTGCTGTGTCATCTTTCCTAAGCAGGAAGCTACGAGTCTCTTCTGTTAAAAAATAAATCAAGAAATGACACACCGAGGTACATGCAGAGAAGAACTTGTAGAATCGGGAATATATTGTGCCGGGCTTTCTTACATCTCTGAGCACATCTTATTGTGCCAGGCCTTCTTACATATCTGAGCTTGATTGTTCCCAATAAAATATTGTGAGAGAATAAAACATTGCAAGCTTCCGGCAAATCACAAATAAGGAGCCTGTGTTTCTCCAGTCTTAAATATCCTTAGCCCTGAGCTGACCTTAATTTCTGGGCTGTGCTCTAAGCAAGAGTGAAACTTCCCCATTCTCTGGTTTGTAGAGGAGAAATAGAGAAGCAGTTGTATGGTGGTTACAGCTTCTCACCCACGGCATGCTGGCTGGCCGAGCTGAGCCGAAGTGCAGAAGAAAGAAAAGAAATTAAAGGCTTAAATGAATTCTCTTTAGCAAAAGGGAACTGCTGCTACTTTTGGCACGTTGCAGGGGTCACACTCCCTGAACAAGGCAGAGTTCAAAGGCTTTAGCAACACTTTTCTTCTTAGTGCATATTTGTCTTAACCAAAGATGCACAGCCAATCAAAGGTAGTCACTAAGAGGCAAACCTAAATTTTTTCATTTGTTTTGAGGAGTACCTCAGCATACACAATAGTTTCCTAAAATCAAGACTTGCCCAGCTGCCACTGTGTGGGTGAGAGCTGCTGATCCACGCCATCGGCAGCTCATGGCAGTAGTGGAAAGCAGCAGCTGGTGCGTGCTGGCGCCTCAAGGAGCACGGCCCGGGCACAGAATATGAGTTACACGCCATGTTGCACAGCTTGGAGACCTCTGCAGACAGCATGTATGCATACGTGTCTGTTCACATCCTACTTAAAGCAGTAGCTCAAATGGAGATCTGAGCTGAGGTCTGGAGGTTTGGGCTCTGGGTAGGTCCACCCACAAAGGACGAGCAGTATTGTGTACATGGCACATCCTTTGTCTCACTCGTGAGGATACTGCACGTTCACCGGTGGCCAAAGGTAGTTGTTACTTGTGATCCAGCAGGAGGGCTAGGCACCAGTGGTGAGGCTAGCCAAAAGGTAGGCAGCTGAGGGAGATGATAGCCTAAACAGCACGGCAGTGCCAGCAGGCTCTTTTTTTAATCATGCTTTCTGTCTCAGTTTCCTTTGTCGCAGCGTTGTAGTTGATGACAGGAATCGCATTGCAGCCTATGACCTTCTAGCAGATACAAAGATACATCTTAAGGCATCATCAATTAATTTTCTCCTGGTAAGTTTCCGTTTTATTTTTCCTTTTGTAATACTTGCTCCCTGAGTGGGTAAAGGAGATACTTTTTCTTCCTATGTTCACATGCTGTAGAGTAATGTGTGAAAAGATACATATTACATGTTTGAAGATGTTTCTTTATATATCCTCAGAGAATACTGAGGCAAACTTGATCAGTTTCAAAGATAAACAGAAATTCTCCTTTCTTGGCAAGTTGTTTTTTCCAGCTCTCTTGTGCTTTATTTCAGTTCGCCTCTCTCTTCTACATGTAAACTTTAAATGAAAAATCTTCTGGTAGCTTTTATACTCCATCTTTGGTTTTTTTTTTTTCCCTATCTTTCACTTTTTTAAAACCTCAAAACCCTTTTGGGAGTTTCCTGGGTCCTTTACAAAATTCATTCATTAGTCACGTAACGTTTAAATACTTTAAATAAAAAGCCTTCACTGCCCTCTTTTGGCCACACCAGGAATACATTTTTCTGGACACTGAATTTGCTTCTGTGTTGTTTTTGTTTTCCATTTCAGAAACACAAGGTGAGTTACACAGCTGGTTAAAATTTAGAGTTGAAATCCAGCTATAAACATAGAGCAGTTTTGTAGAACGACTAGGATTAACAACTGATAAATGCTTTCTTCATTTCATGAGGCAGTGTTCAGTGTGAACAAATACCTTTTAAATTGTCTGTTAGCTCTCTGCAGAAATTGCTGTGCTAACAAGATCCATATCCAAAAGACATTGCTATTATTAGTCTGTATTTCCACATGTGGAAGTCTCTTGTGCTAAAAATCTCTGGATTTTTATTTGTAAATTCGAGTTTTCATTCTCTGAATAGCTCGCTGCAAGACGAATTTCAGTATTCTCCTGAGATACAGGAAATATTTCCCCATGTTAAATGTAAAGACTGCACTTAGCAAAAGATAGGAAGAAGGGGGAAAAGAAGAGCTTCTGGTGTATGGATGCTAATCATGAAGTCAGTGGCAGTAGCTCTGGAGTTGAAGACCCTTGTGTGATGCCCTGTCATGTAGACCAGAGAGGCAAAGGGGAACCACCCCCAGTGCTGGGGTTCAGAAATCTGGTCTAAATAAAGGGGAATTGGGGTTCTTGAGGTCGGCTTTCGAGAGGGGCTCTTACAACTTGATAGTCTTTATCTCACATTGATGCATACGAGCTGTCTAAACCCAGACCATGTTTTGCACTAACTTTTTAGCTGCTCATGAAGTGCAGTTCGAAGCTTCAGAGTCTACCCTTGTTTTGCTGCAATGGGCAGGAGCTCTGTGGGTCATTTTGTGCGGGACAGGCAAAATGTTTGCTTCCCAGGAGAAGAGACTTTTAGCACTCCACTTTCTAGCTTGTAAAGGGTTTGCAATCCCTTCTCACTATTGCTAAAACACAAGCTGAGCTCCCTTAGGACCTGCTTCTAAACTGAATCAGTTTGCACATTAATGAATTCTCCCTATGCAATTTTTTTTGTGTTAATACATGGTCCTAGCTATCTTACTACTTATCAGGCATTTTAATCTCCTTTTCCAGTAGTCCATGCACAAGTTTTATAACCTGCATTTATGTATTTTTTAAGTGCAGGTAACATATTTTATTAGTGCAAACCATTGTGTCTGCCCACAAGTCTTCCTTTATGTCCTCACCACCATGGCTACAGCAGGACAACCACAGCTTCATTTGCTCGTGTCTAGTTTTACTTAAAAAAAAGATTAAAATCATATGAGGTCTCATTGGCTTTTAAAATGAGTTCTTGATCTATTGGGAGAAATCCTGGTGTCACGTAAACTCACTCCTATGGACTTTGTGCGAGCAAGTGTTCGTGCCTGCATTTCAGAAGGTCTAGGAATTCCCCCAGGGTCCAAAAGCCTCCAGTACCACAGACGAGTGCTTTTCCCTCCCACCTCTGTATGCTCCTTGCCTAGCTTCTCGCCCCGCAAGCTGGTCTTCTGTCATTCCCATTGCCGTACGTATACTTACATTTTAATTTATTTAACTTTGAACAGCCAACATTCCCCTGAGAAGGACAGAAACATGCTATCCAACACTGAGGCATTCAGGTGCAGGCAGGTAAAGGGATCCAAAATCTTGTGGGAATCCCATGACAGAACATGGCTTTGGGCTCAAGTCTCCTTGTGCTAAAATTAGGCTTCATCCTTTCCATTCAGGACTGGCCTTGTTATTTATGATATTAATTGTTAATTGTGCCTTGTGCTTATTTTTCAGCACAAGGTTTGTATTATATCAGCTGAAGAATTTTCTCCAGAATATGTGGATCCTAAAGTACAGTGCACAGCTGCTTACAGGAGTACCCATGATGGAAGGTAACTGTCTTGGTTTTATCCTTTTTATTTTCTGAAGAAGACCTTGAAAGGCAGAATAAATGGGATTTTAATTCTTTTGAGTGAACCTTTGCTCAGTGACTCACAGGTGGTTTGTCGGCCACTTTTGCAAAGTAGTATTTGCAAAAAAGCGGAAGTGTTAGTGTTAATCTAGACAGTCTTTGTGCAGGATTTTGTTAATACTAACCTCTTCCTGGCCCGTTTGAACTACTGAGTGCTGATGTGTTAGAGAACACGTATCTGTCACACGCTGTCCCCTATGACAGGTGTCTGAGCTGGAGAAGCATTGCTGCTTTGGTGGCCTGAAATGCTTACCGCTCCATCTGGAGTTTCATTCTGCACATTACTGCTTCAGATGTTCCAAAACGGCTTTAATTTGTCATTAGGTAGGGGATGTGACTGTCTTTTCAGGCGCAAATCCACCAGCTCAGCTTGGCAGCATCAAACTACTCAGCGTGTAATCCCCAGCTTCACAAACAGGCCATTACCTTGTCCATCTCATTGTGGGGCCCATATGGTAGGTGTGACCTCAGTATTCACCCCACACAGCAACGCCAGGTGATCCTTCTCCTCCACTATACTTATATAGGACCACTAATTAGAGCACTCATATATGGCTTGATTGATCCAGATTGATGGCTCTTCTCTTGCTGCCAAGTTCTGAACTTGAACTTTCACTTCCCAAGTGGTCACTTTGGGGGTTCTGCAGAGCACTTTCTCCATCCTGATGAAGGTCTTCCCCTCTACATATGTTTTATTCTTTGGGCCAGAAAGAAACTAGCATCGCAGCTTCCAAATTAGGGAGCCCTACAGTTCAGTTCCTGTTGCACTCCCCAGGATGTCCCTTGTGATGCTACTCCTAAAGCTTTCTTCCTACTGATCTGGCAATGGGAAGGACCTGAAAGTGAAAGTAAATGTCATTTGCAGGACTTCAGAGGCAGAAAGTGTTGGTGACTAGGCCTAATAGTTTTCCAGATGGTAGCTTCTAATATAATGGTTGAATTGAAATAGCAAGCAGAAGAATCTGGATAGTAAATTGGATAAAAGCATGTGACTGTACTTGGCTTCCAAGCGTGCATAGCATTGAATCGCAGCATTAATTCTCCTGCTCAGAGTGTTACAGCTGAGAGTAGCTTTCTAAGACTGAAGATACTTGTCCCTGCATCAAAGGTATTTCACGTTCCTGTGCAATTATATTCTGAGTAAAGTCGGGGAAAGAGGCTGGGTCAAAAACATTATTTAAAATAAAGCTAATGTAGAAATTTGTACCTTTTACTTTGGTTTTGTGGTGTGTTTTTTTTTTTTTAATCTCTTGTTATATTTGCATAATTTACCATATATTTATGTTTTGTTATTATGACCATTACCTGGAAGCATTTTTGCTTTCCTGAAAGCGTTTAGTGTTCACCAAGTTGAAAGATACAGAGTCATGGCTCAGTTTAACAGTATTATGCAGGATGCTGCATGTGATTTCTCGTACTGGCCTGGCAAATACATCTCAAGCCGGGCCCTGAAACACACTTGCCATTCCAGTTCTGGGCCTGTCTTGAGCAAAGATTAATCATTGTGTGTTGAGTACTTACAAGAAGTGAAGAAATACTAGCAGGAAACCCCCCAAAACATTTTCTTCTGCAGTCTTGGAAAATACTTCTCTCAGTCAAGTTCTTCAGAATTAAATATACCAAGGAAGAAGTAGTTAAACACAGCAGTGAATGAATGAGGATGCTTTCAAGGAGCACTGTTATTTATTTTGGCTCCAATTGTACAAATATTTGAGTGTATACTTAACTTCTAAGTATTTAAGTAGTCCCATTGACTTCAGTGGGAAAACTTGCATGTTTAAAGGATGCACCTACACAAATATTTGTAGAACTGAAAATTCAATATTAGTACAGATTCTGGTGAATGTAACTAACTGGATTCACTAAAATGTATTTAACTTTTTTTTTAACACTGTTGGTTCTCTTAGGTTTCATCTTCTTTAGTAAACTCTTTCTGTTGACACACATCATGTTATTGAAATTTTGAGTGAATAAAATCAGTTAATGTACATTTTACCCCTTTGTGAGTTAAATCTTCACCTCTTGTTTTCATTTACTTTCTGATCATTTACACAGAACCCAAAGAATAACAGTAGTTACTATTGCATTATTAATTGTAGTACATTCTAATAGATTAACTTTTGTGAGTTGTGTGCTTTTCCTTTCCTGATGCAGAAGGAATTCTCCTGGCCCCAAGAGTAATTAATATAATTCTGTGTTTAGTGTAACATGCATTCCCTCAGTGTATGAAACTCCACTGGCAGCTTTGGTTCTAGACGCGTTCAAGGATGGCAGAATTTCTGAAGTACGGCAAAACATACTCTATGATCCACTGAGTGCCCGTTTACCTCCTGACTCAGTTAATGGAGTCACCTTGACACCGTTACAGGTATGTCATGTTTTGAAAATATTGTTTCCTTAGTCACAAAGTATTTTCTTAGTAAAGTTGAATAGATGAAGCACTTTAAGAGAATCAAAACCGAGTGATCTGATATGATCAAAATGTTGTAGACTGACTAAGCCACCAAGATAATACACAGAAAGAGAAACAAAAATGCCAGCTTCTGAATAAACTAGGCAGTAGTTTCACAGACTGCAGAAGAGCATTAGATATGCTCGGCATGCAAAGAGATAGGAGCATGCAGTTGTAATGCCGTACTTTGAAGAGATTGTTAACTTCCTGAGATGCGAAGCCCCTTCTCTTTCATTGCAGGTAGGTGGCACAGAGCACAGCTCATAAACCCAAGAATATCTCACAAAACAGATGTACTATCAGAGCTGTTCTCATTTCTGCAGAACCAGATTACCTTGAGTGGCAGAGTGCCCCGCTTGGGCAGATATGTATTTGTGGTACATTTTTATCAGCCAGCGCACCCGGGGTTCACTGTGCACGTGCGTGTGGATGCAGGACGTGTGTGGTCCGGTAAGCATCTGAATTTGATCTAACCCCTCTTGTTTCTCAGCGTTTTGGGCACATGGAGCATTTTTTGGTGTTATGTTTTTTCTTCTAGGTTTCTTCAATGCTTCGTTCTGCCCTCATACCTCTGGCTGTCGGGATCAGGTGATTGCAGAAAAACAAATTGAGCTTGACATTTCTGAACTGGAGGTCTCTGTTACAGTGGTGCTACCTGATGGAAGAATGCTGGTTCTGGTACGTTTGTTACATAAATGTGCTCAGAAATGTTATTCTCAGTTTCACCATTAGAGATAGATGCAAAGATGAAAGCCAAAAAGAAAGAATTTGTCTTTTAATGTTGTGTTTCAAATTGTTAGGATCTTTTGCACTGCTTCTGTTTTATTTTAAACTTTTAAGATACTATAAACTATTTTTATTGTACACTGCTTGTAGCATCACAACTCTGGGGGGAAGATAAGAAGCAAATTCTCCTATTTTTTTCAGTTAAAATATTACAGGTTTTGAGAAAATCCAGAACACATAATGAAGCAACATTTAAATATATAAATGTCTTAGCTTGTGTCTTTTGCTTTTCTCTGAAATGTAAAATTTAGCTTTCTTGTTGTTTTAAGGAAAATGTCTTAGTTGTTCCAGCAGACACCTACAGTTACAAAATTCTTGACAAAAAGACAGTGGACAAATCATTTGATTTTATCAGCCAATGCGGAGGAAACAGTTTTTATATTGAGTAAGCATTGCTTTCTAAAAAACTGAACGTTGACAACAAGCTGGGAATTAATATTATTTTTACGCTGCATTAAAGAAATATGTATAAAATTCTCATCATTGTGCTACATTAATATGCTTTTCATGGCTTATGCTGGCCCATTAAATTTCCATGAGTCATTTTCCTATGACTTTCTATTGTAAACAAAATGTAAAGGTAGAGCTTTATTGCTCACAGTACAAAAGAGGAAAATCTGTGTCATCTTTCTGTCTTTGGTATTTCCATCTTTGGTATTTGGTATTTTGCTTGGCATGTCTGAACTGATATGTACGCACTTTCTTTGAAAAAAATCTCTTACCTGCATGTTCAAAGCCGTTCACCACTAATTTAATTAAATCCTTGCATGTGTACTGATGCCATCCTTATGTCAAAGAACTGTTTGAAAGACAGGACCTTAATTGACTGAACCACTGCAAAGCACACTCGTAACAATTCCCAAGTGCCAGTACTTACACAATTTATATTTCAATTTAAATAGTCCAGAAGGATCATCAGCCTTCTGTAAGGACTCTGCAAGGTCACTAGTGGCTTTCTACAACAACGGAGCCCTGCCGTGTAATTGCCATAGCGCAGGTGCCACGAGCCCTACTTGCAGCCCCCTGGGAGGACAGTGTATTTGCAGACCTCATGTCATCGGCCGTCAGTGCAGCCGGTGCCAAACTGGCTACTACGGATTCCCGTTCTGCAAGTGTAAGTACATGCTCGGACTTACTCAACATCTGACCCGACCTTTTATTTAAGTCTCTGATTTAACTGGACAGGTACCACAGCCTCGCTTTTCTTTACAGGGCTTGATCCTACGAGAGGCTGGTTGAGCCATCTTAGATTTGGCACAGCATAGCTGTCAGTTTAAGGCAGAAGTAACCCAGTTCCCTTAAAGCACACCTAGGTCACCAAGAAGTGTGCTTTCACGTGTGTTGTCTGATCAGGCTTACAGTTAAACTGGTTAAAATACATATTGACAGGCTTTCAGTCAAGTGGATTTTTCTGCACTGACTCCTAAATTGTTTCCAAGTTGTATCCCAGTTTACACCTTCAAGATTTTCCATAGATAATCAGAGACATAGCATTCTTAATTCCTCATATTCTGATCTTATTCTTAATAACATCAACTGATTTATAGGTTACACCAACGGTCCTCAGCTTCCTTCCCAGTATTATACTCGATGTTTATAAATGTTGCTTTGTGAAACTGGTGCCCTTAACACCAAAACTATTCGTTGTTTAATCCTTGGTGGTTTTTGGAAGTGATTAATAATGCCTGTGGTGAAGTTAAGCAACCAATCTGTGGAAAAGAGCCAGGCACTAAAGCTACTCTTTGAAACTATTTTTACAGTCACATAGTTGGTTTCCATGACCCTAAGCTTAAAACTAGCGAAACAGAGAAAAGAATCATGTCCTTTATACATAAAGGTAGTGTGTGTTTCGTATGCAAGTTCAATAAGAGTCGATCATTGTAAGTTGAGTTCTGATTGATTTATAGAACATTTTCTTTGACCCAGTATGCAACTGTGGGCAGCGTCTTTGCGATGACGTGACTGGTAAATGCATATGCCCTCCGCGAACTGTGAAACCAAAGTGTGAAGTGTGCGAGAAACATTACTTCAGCTATCACCCTCTTGCTGGCTGCGAGAGCTGCAACTGTTCAGAAAGAGGAGTCGTTAATGCGGCAAGCCCAGAATGTGAAAAAAACAATGGACAATGCAAGTAAGTTTGGGTTATGTGTGTTATAAACAATGCAGGAGTGATTTGCTTCACCAGTCTTTTGGGGTATTTGGAGGGTACGTGGGAAACTTTGATGATGGCGAATAGGGATTTAAGCAGTGCTTGGCAATAGTGAGGACTCAGCTGTTTCAGGGACATCTGCAATGTTTCAGTGCAGATAACTGATGGTGGGATTTGGGATTCCTGGGCTTGCATTCTGTTTGCCAGTGGTGTGCCATGCCACTCATGGTAAGTCACCAAATCTCTGTCCAGCTCGTATGACTTATCCAGTGTCAGTTAGTAGCAGACCTCAGGTTGGAGCTCCTGACTTCTGGACATGTACGTCGTTTGTAATGGTGTACATTATTTTCCAAATTCTTACAACTTTGCAATTGATCTTCCACAGTCTGATGTCTGGATTTAAGTCTAATGATGTTTTTAAGTTCTATAAAGCTTGAATGTTTGCAATGAATTTTGAGAGGCTTTGATGATAGGTGCTGTGTGTGTGGAAAATATGGTTCAGTTGGAGTCATAATGATGATAATTGCCCTTAAAATTATGCCTTCTGTGTGACCTAGGCATATTTTTTCTGTAACTCAGCATGCTGAGATGAGAATTAATTCTTTAGTTTTATTCTCTTATTTACATTGTCTAAAATAGGTGTAGCATACAGCCACAACAGTAGGGAATGATCTTAAATTCAGATGCTGTCATATTAGTATAGTTGAACATTTCTATTAATTCCTTGGGGAGATCGAGTCCTTAAATAGCAAGTACAAATACTTGATAGCCAGTAGGTTGTGTAAGGCCAAGATTAGTTCAGTTTGATTGGTTTGGCTGTGTTATGGTCCTAACAAAGAAATTTGTCCTTCCTGCTCTGCCATTAAGCCTGTAAATATGATAGAGAACACTTATTTTCAGAGGATGCTCATATTATTTCCCAAATTCAAATTCTTTTCCCAAGTCTGTCCTTTCCATATGAAGTGAATAATTGTCTTATCCCAAGAGCAAAACAGGAATATTCTGTAGACTATTCTGTATCTCCTGATGCACTCTCAATCTGATTAGTCTCTGCTTTAGCACATTTCTACTCGAGTAAAAGCGAGGATAATTTTTGCAGTAATAGTCGTGTTTTTCCGTTTAAGTGAAAAGCTGTATTCCCTGATTATAATGGTGGTATTTTTCACGTGAAGCCTAGTTGGAAATATCAAGAAAATGACAGCTTATTGGTAAAAAATTCTGGAGCAAAATTTGACATTTAGCAAATACTTTTGGACTGACTGCTGAAGTATGTAGCTAACTACTACATTCTGCTTAATACTTTTCCTTCTGTAGGTTACAGGAAGTTCAAANCTCACCCATTGTTTGGTGAATTGAGTAATTGCTTTCATATATTACATGAAGTGCAGTCTACCTTGTCCACATACTTTAACTGTTTATTTCCATTAAATTCCTAGTGTTAGTGCACGTATGAATTTGGTGCTGAGAGCCACAGGAGACTCCACCAGCTTGCTGAGACTTCTAGAAATTATCTTATAACAACTAAAATGTAAAGATGTGGATGGCGGTGGTGGCAGACATTCTTTATCAATGGATTCTTACTCTCTTGAAACCTGCTTTGGGCTGGTACAGGCAGTTTACCGGCATAGACAGGAGAAAGAGGGATCATCAGACCTACATTTTCACTAGTTTTATCAGACTGTGCGAGTTTGTTGTGAAGGTAGGATGAAGTAGCTGCTGCCACGGAAAGATGTTCTCATCTCACGCCTTGTTCATAGTTTGTTGCTGATTTTTGCATCTGCTGTACCTCACTTAAACAAATTCAAGGCATTCAGCCTTCACTGTGAGCAGAGTGGATTTTATCCTTTGTAAACAGTTGTAGACTAACCCAAGCCTTGTGGCAGGTTGAAGTCTCCATAATTATTCAAATGCCTGGGATTCTCCACATTTTTGTTAGCAGCTAAGTGCCTTGAGTAACGCCTGGTGACATCCTCCAGCTATAAAACTTCTTCCAGCTCCGACTACCTGTGTGCAACATACATGTTTCACGCCATGGTGCATAGAGAGAGTAGTTCTGCACTGCAAGCACTGAATAGCTGCAGAAGTCTAATTCTATTATGAGCACTTATCTCCTTCAAAATCAAATCCATTCCCAATCAGTTCCATGACCATTTAAAACATCTCACCATTCAAATCTGAGAACAATACTAACGTGCTGCTGTTTCTCTGTGGAAATCAGAAAGTTGTGTCATAGCCATGCAATTACTTCAAAGACCCACCTCCCTTTTGTTTTAATCAATCATCCTCGCTCCATCCCTGCCTCCCCTATTGACTCCCTCCTCTGTGCTTGTTTGTTGATAAAGATGCAAACCGGGAATAACAGGACGACAGTGTGATCAGTGTGCTCCTGGTACTTATGGTTTCCCAAATTGCGTGCCGTGTAACTGTAACAGAGATGGAACAGAACCAGATGTTTGCGATCCCCGGACAGGAATTTGTCTCTGCAAGGTCAGATAAATCAAATTACTTCTGCATTCACAAACATCGTTTGCGCGTCAGTGACTATTTTGTATTTAATGGGGTGAATGAAGTGAGTTTATCATTAAGTTTTCAGTAAGAATTAAATGCAGCTGTACAAAACTGTCACACCTTGCAGTATGTGCACAGATTTTCATGGTAGCAGTTAAATGTCATTTTTTAAGGAGTTCAATATCTGTCAGTTTTACAGGCAGTTTTAGGATGTTACCGAGCTGCAGAGTAGATGACTACTGATTCACTGAAGCAGTCCGTACCCTGCACAGATCTGCTTTTTGCATCTGCATCTCGACTTTTGGATGTTCACCAGGTCCCATGCTTTTTTTAGCCATATTATGTCAGTTGACATTTCACCACATCATTATATCCAGGAAATCTTCTTTTGTTCTGATCTGCATAATTAAATGTGATAAATGTGAACTTTCACAAGTGACCTTTTATACTGTAGGTTTGGAAAGGCCAGCAGGAGGGTTTTGGCAGGGAAGTTACCAGCTGTCTCTGACTAAGATTTATTACTCAGTGGTTCACTTTATAAACTGGAAAGGCAGCTCGTAACTAAGATAGTCTCCAAGAAGTCAGTTTTATTTGCATGTGGAATATGGTGTATCCAGACATTGACACATTTTCATTCATGTTTCCATACATTTAAATAAATTCTCTTTCAGAAGATTTGTTTTATGTGCAGGAGGTTTTGGGGGCCTCACCAAAACCAAAAGGAAAACACTGAGATTTCTTTCAACTATGCCTTAACAGGAGAATGTTGAAGGTGCAGAATGTGATACTTGCCGACCAGGATCCTTTTATCTGGACCCTTCTAACCCCAGGGGATGCACTTCTTGCTTTTGTTTTGGAGCAACCACCAGCTGTCGCAGCACAAATCGTCGTAGAACCAAGGTGTATCCAATAGTTTTTTTTGTTCTCTGCTATCATGAATCTACATTTATTCCATGAAGGAAATGCCAGATTTCTTCAAAAATTGAAAATATATTTTTATTAGTTTCTAAGCCTTGTTAACACTACTTAGGTGTAGTCTGAAAGTACCTTTCAGCAGAAATTGCCCTTTTCACCTGTTCGTTTACAACAGTTGGACTGAAGTTGAGCTGGCCTTCTACTGCTTTATCTTCAGACACTAACTCATCATTAAAGACAACGGTCTCCTTCAAGATGCTTTGATAAGCACATGTGTCATTTTACATGTCTATATCACAGATACATTTTGAAACCTAAGAAATGTGTGACAGATTCTACAGAGATTGTAAAAGTTGTCTTTCTTCCCTCCCTATAAAAGAGACATGACATGAAGTGTGAGAAAAGGAGAAGATAGATTTTTAGTAGCATAAATGAATGGTAAGATGACTGAAGACTGAAAAAATAGCAACAACTGCCTGAAACAATGCAAGAGAAAGAAAAGAGAGAAGCAGAGTCTTAGAATGATGGATGAGGAGTTTAGTTTAGGCTTAAACATAGACTAGATGTAATCTAGATTGTGGGCCTTTACAAGCAAAGGATGAAAATCTGGCTGCAGTGAAGTCAGGAGCAAACTGCCATTTGCTTTAGGAAAATTTCCTCTAGTGATTACTTGTCCTCACCAAAGACTGTTTTTGAAAACATGTCTATCTTTTCATTTCATTTCTCTGTCCAGACAAGGGCAACGCATCACAGAACTGTGCTGGTACATATGCATTATGATTTCTTTCCACCAGCAGAAATAGTAGGATGTATGGGCCTTCATGAAACAGCAGCCATGAACACAAAATGTGCATTAAAGAGCCAGAATATTAGGCTACATTGCCTGCCTCTGCAAAATGTCCTGCCATGTCGCCTCCCTCCTCATTAACCTATCACAACAGGTCCGCACTGTCTTTTAGTTCATGTCGTTGATTTGATTTTGGCATGGACTTAAAAAAGGCACATCCAAATTATATCCTTGGGTTTGTGTACACAATTTCTAGTCACCTCCAGAAGAATTATGTCTTCATATGACTGAAGATAAAATTTAGTTTGCAGATGAAAAAACAAATTCCTCCATCCTGAGTAGCTTTGGCACATCTTGGCCACTTACGCTCTTTTGAGGTCCTTGCAACGTCCATCTGACTTTAGGCTGGCTCTGGAGGAGTTGAATTTCATGCTAAGGGAATTATAGAGGCTAAACAATTTCTCCTTATTTCTTGGCACTGGCAAAATTTAATAAAGGATGAGACAAGCTTTTATTTCCTTTATGTATTTTCATTAGTTTGTGGACATGAGGAGCTGGCGCTTGGAGGCAATGGATGAAAATATTGACATTCCAGTCACTTTCAATCCAGTCAGTAATAGTGTAGTGGCCGATGTTCAAGAATTGCCTGCTTCAGTGCATAGTTTGTACTGGAAAGCACCACCGTCTTACCTGGGAGAGAAGGTAAATGACACCTAACTCATCTGTTTTAATAATGTATTAATTTTTTGCCAGCATCATTGATAGTGAGTCTCATTGTTTTTCTTAGATACGTTTCTCTCTCTTTCCTTACAAGATTCTTATCTCATTTACCTGTCATGCCAGGAATCACAACATTCTGCTTCTGAGTACAGTGTTAAAATTATAACCAATAACACAGAATGAATCACCTTGCTTGGCGGCAGGGAGGTCTTTACGTGAACAGCATGGTCAGGAGTTATGGTTCAGGGAGCTGGTACCTTCAGACCCTTTTCTGAAACCCAGAACACGTGGAGCCCAAGTATCCTTTAGTACTTGTGCCCAAGTATCCTTTAGACTTCCTAGAGTATCTCCTGGGCAGGTTTCCAAAAGAATAAAAGATGCTTACATGCTCAGTGGCACGCAAAAAACACCAGCCTTTTGCTTTCGATATGTTGCTTGGGAAGAGCAACACCTGCTTTTCTAACCTTTGTGTTCTTTGAACTACTTGCTGCTCTTTCTACTGATGCATGGGAACAGTCTTTTGTTCATGGCTAATACCTACCAGCATTTCAGCATGGGGATTACACTGACCAGGAGGACTTTGCTAGTGGTGGCTTGCAGGCCCAGAGCCCCAGGCTCTCCGTTTGGAACTCTGGTAGTGTCAATAGTTGCTAGCCAGGACACCCAGGCTTTTCAGATGCAGTCCTACTGTCACACGAGTGAAAACAAATGGGAAAGACAGTACAGTGTTAAAGACGGTACAATTTTTGAAGTTCCTCTTAGCCCTGATTTGAAAGTCTAGAGCAGTGTTTTTCATCCTGCTCTCCTATGCTCAGAGGTAAAGAACTTTCAGTAGAACAGCATGTTTAGTTAGAGTGCCTTTTGTTAATGTTATAGAAGTTCTTGTTTCAATGTCTGCAAATGATTTTTCAAAGAAATTTCATGTTAAAGCATACGTTGTCTACTGCATTGTTAAACCAAAAGGACTTCTGTTGTTCCCATAACAAAATAACCCTTTTTAAACACAGCTATTAAGCACAGTGCTATGAGGTTTGTGTAGCATGTCACAGTATCTAACTAGGTATGCCATGGCTTCCTTTTTTTTATGGTGACAACACTGTAAATAAAACAGTTCTATTTTTGGACCTGCTTTTACTGTATACTGTGTGTAAGTGTATATTTTAGCACAGGCAATGCTGCAGTAGTGAAAGTCCTCCCAAAATGCTATCTTGCTGCTAAGTTTACAAGCTTATAAATTTACCAATTATTCACATTCCTGTAGTCTGAAAATGTCAGGGTTTGGTCTACTCTACTTGGTTTACCTCTGTCTTGCTTTTGGTCTACCTCTACTTCCGGTGGTAGCACCTGTTTCAGAAAATGTGAACAAGATCCCTCCAGTCATTTTTCAATATGATGAGGGTATAAGTACTGTTTTCCATTGTCTTAAAACCTTTTAACTAGTTCCACTGGAACATTCATATTTAGCAGAATATATTTTCTTCCCTCTCTCTGTCTTTTGTTTACAAAGTTAAAAGGGAATCAAATGTAAAATCTGTAGCAGTGCAGAAACTAACAATCAGTGAGAAATTCAGATTGCATCATCCCCACTTTCTGCTCTTTTATATTTTAACATTCTATTTAATAGACCACTCAATGTTAGAAAATAAGTACTGTATATATAGAATACAGAGGATAGTTTATAACACCAATATTTTCCCATTAAAAAAAAAATCCATTAAAAAAGCAGTAACATAACAGCCTGTCATACGGTGTGGGCCTAAAATGTGTGTTAAACAGGAAATTTGCTCTCATCTGAATTTTCTTATATTTTTGAAAAAAAAAAAGTATTTATATAGGGTTGATTGTGTTGGCAAATATAGCCAATGTTCCAAATGATGCCTTTGAAGATGCAGTTGGCTAAACATAATAGCATTAATTACAGCCCTGTGATCCAAGGAACAACTTTAGTACTGAGATGTCTGTGTTTTGTTTGTAATTCATGAAGGGGTAGATCGAAGGCTGGTGCTTACCTGCAGAACACCAAAACCTGACAAAGCAGTTCTTCCCCTCATGTCAAACCCAGGCATAAGCTATAAGGGCAGACAGCAAAGGGTGCAAAACAAAGTAGTACATCTGTGGCAAAACACCTGATTTCACGTAGTACCCACAAACCTTCCTTCCAGGCTCTTCTTGGAACAAAAACTGTCTAGGCTGTGCCTGGAGCTTCCTCTCCTCTCAATATGTTTTGAACTGAGTCACTGGTACACAACCCAGGGAAGCTGTTTGTCAGATGATTCAAACAGACTCACCTACGTCTTTGTTCTGGGCAGCAGCGTATGTATTTGGTTGGGTTTGAGGCCGCCTGTGGTCACCTGTGGTTGAGCCAAAAGAAGTGTGGTCTCACCTCAACCTGCAGCAACAGTCTATTTAGAACAGAGCTGATAACAGCTGGTACCAGTAGAAGTCCTGTCCTCCAGAAGGTGGAGCAAATGTTTCCTGATTGGATTCATGTTTGTAGTAAGTTTGGAAAATTCTGGCCTATGAAAGCCACCTTTAAACATGCTTAGTTTGATGTCTCCTTTTTATCCATGGCTGTTCAGGGGGTTCACTACCACTGTCACTGTCAGTCTGACATCTGCTCTTGATGAACCAAATCTGTTCTGTAGGGTCAGGGGAAGAACGTGTTCATATGAACATGTGATTTCTCCACGACACAGGTGGCATGATCCCACGTATGAAAAAGAAAAAAAAAAAAGCCCAGTGCAGGCAACCTTCCAGAGAACAGTAACTGCTCCAGAAATGATGTCAGATACACAAAGTAAACAAAATGGAAAGTAATTTCTTCAAGCAAAACATATTTTCATATATTGTGTAAAGAACAAAGAGTAAATATGTTATTTACAGTGCTGGAAGATGGGGTAAACTTGAATACAAAGTTATATTAATATCAAGCAATAGTGCAGTAAAGCATCTCTGGTCCTGTGCATTTTGTTACAGCTTTCTTCATATGGTGGCTTCCTAAGTTACCAAGTGAAATCTTTTGGCTTACCTAGTGAGGGCATGGTTCTTGTGGATAAGAGACCTGATGTACAACTAACAGTAAGTTTTGAAATATTATTTTTTCTTTCAAGCCATATCAATACCATGATTTTTCCTGTTACCTGACAACAATGGCAAATTTTGTTCCTGTAGTGTGCTTAACTTTTATAGCAACTTGCTACGTTTCTACAGAAGTGATTTTTACTGCGTTTTGCTCAAAGCCATCAACACACCTATCTCTCTTGCCAAAGTGACATATTATTAAGCATAACTGACTTGAGAGCAAATAAAAAGATAAAACAGGAGTTTCTCTGTAAAATGCACTTGTGGAAAAAAATTAATTATTGCCTTGCACACTTGTCAACAAGTATGGCCTCGGCTCTGTAAAATATGCCCTGGATTGCATGTATAATTATTCTCATTTTCTGTGAGAATATTCTTCAGCATAAAAATTAAACATAATTATAAGGCTTCAAGGGACTGAAGTAAAGGTTAACAGGTTTTAATTTAACCACTTTAGGGCCAAAATTGAAATCTTTTACTGTTTGTTGAAATTCCCAAGGGGATGGTTTTGTTTCTTCAGACCATCAGAAATGCTAATTCAATATTCTAGGACTCTTATTGAGAAACGTGCCTCATAAAGTACTACAGTAGTATCCGAAGTTGTTTGTGCACCAGGATGCAGAGGAGAATGTTTGAAAATGCAAGAACATTTTTACTCAAAAGTAATAACTAATTCCTGTGGAAATTGGTCAGCATTAAATTCTCTTGGTGTTTTATTTGAAACCAAGATTGTCAATAGGCAAAAGCAGTGAAAATCCTGCTGACACTAGAACACAGTGCTTGCTGTACCACCTCACTGACAAAATAACATACGGTTTTCCTGGTATTACTTAGTTTTTATCCCCCAAAGAATAGTATTAATGTGCTTCACCGAATTTTATTGCATCTGAACATTTTACCATAAAAAGTAGTGAAACGGCGATGTTATATCCTCGTTCTCACATAGGGCCAGCAAATGGAAGTTGTTTATATGGATCCCAACAACCCACTGCCTGACCGTCAATATTATGGCCGTGTGCAGCTAGTTGAGGTAAGAAATTAAAATGAAAAGGCCTTCCCTTTTCTTCCCAGTGGCATACAAAAAATACACAGGTAATATGTGCAGAAATACCAAAAACTTTATAATGTTAATGAATATAAGCTTAAGTACTGTAGACTTTAAATATAAACAACTTTTTTTCTCTCTCTCTTTACTGCCACGTTGAACCTGTGTTCTGGTTCATGACACCTAATTTTAGCACCTCTAAGTTAGGCATCTTGTCCACTTTAGCCCTCCAGGGGTAGTGGAGTAATACTGAATCAGTCGTCAATGCCAGATGATTCATGGCAGCCCCAGACTGTACTTAATAGCGATGGAATGAACTGTTATCTGTTTTCCTTGGTGTCTAGCTACCTAGTTTAGAATGCATGTCCAACATTTAGGCAGGTGAACTTAGCAGGGGATTGTTCCTGCCTTAAATCTGTGCTCAGAAGGTCAAACTGGGTTATTCGTTTCTATCTCATATATAGGCAAAAATGATGTTTCTACAAGCCAGATTCCATTTTCAGTAACGCTGTGTCCGTTAGCAGCAAGAAAGCATGTGAAGGCAGCCCTCAAAGACTGGATTTCTAGGACTTCACTTACTCTTAAAAATAAAAGCATTTTCATCCACCCTTTTATGGTTTGGTGGGTGATACCTCAAAGAAATTTGGGGGCTGGAGAATAACCTATATGCTTCTTCACTTTTTGATACCTCAAAGCTATATCTACCATGCAAAGTAAAGGGTACCTCCCTTTTTATGCTCATTATTCTTTTTTCCACCTGTACCTGTGTTTACATTCATTATATTTATTTTCCTGACCTCTGTTTCGCCCCGCACCAGTTGGCACTATAGGGGTCTGTTCCATGGGGGTTTTCTCCCTTTTTCTGTCATCCTGTCTTCTTTGCAGATACTCTTTTTTAAGAAGCTGCAGGGCTGTGCTCATTTCGTACCCTTAATGTGCAGGGAAACTTCAGGCATGCCAGCAGCAATAACCTTGTGTCCAGAGAAGAACTGATGATAATCCTGTCTAGACTCGATGGCTTACGCATCAGAGGCCTTTACTTCACGGAGACTCAGCGACTAACCCTTGGTGAGGCTGGGCTGGAAGAAGCCACCAGCGAAGGAAGCGGCAGCATTGCACACAGCGTAGAGATGTGCTCCTGCCCTCCGGAGTACACTGGTGACTCATGTCAGGTAGGAAGTGTTTGCCTCCATATTGTGCCATTATCTTCTGTCTTGCCTACAGCTATACATACTGCTTTAGTGAGAGGAACAGGCTACTTATTAAAGTAATTAAATGTACTTCTTGTAAGCATGTGCACTTTCAATGGCTCAAATACTTTCACTGTCTAAGAAGCACTGTAGGGTTATTCAACTCATGACTGCTTTTGCGGAACCGTGAATGTCATTTTACATGTGTAAGGCACTATAATGAGGGGTCCTTCTGTGATGCCCTATGAGAGGCTGAATCATCTCATTTGATACTTACTGTAATGGAGAGAAGGTCAGAGCTGACTTGATCACAGTCTGTGAGACCCTACATGTGGACAAGTTTCCTTATTTTATGAGGGAAATGCATGACAAGGTCCAAGGGAAGTAACCTGAAGCTAGATAATTCTGGTTACTTTCCTAATTTCATGGAGTGACTAACACTTTTCCTGTTTTTATAGGAAAATATTTGAAAACTGGTTAAAATATTTGAAAAAAAAATTGGAGATATTCTTACAAAAGATAATGTAAGCATTGCAAAGTAATAGTTACCTGAAGAATGGTGAAATCCTAGCTGCAGTTGTATATCCTGTCCCTGCTGCTGTTCCTGTAGCTGTAAATCTTTTGTTTGTCACTTTGCTTAGCTTAGAGCTTGAGTGTTCCCATGTGTACGTACCCAAGGCAGCAGAATAAAGTACCAGAGAGGTAAGCGGCATACAAAGTGCACAAAATATAAGGAATTATTCTCTCAGAAAATGGTTGAGAGTTACCATAAAGCAGCAATTGCTGTACTAACCTTGCAAACATTTTTGAAATGAGAATGAAAGAATAATAGCTGCAGAAAGACTGAACAAAACAACATTCACGGTTGGCTTATGTCTCACGTGTGCATCCACTGCTCAGGGCAGCTCTTCATCATCTGTCAAATACCATTTTGGAAATATTTCTAGAAACTTATTTTTTCATGCATTTGATGTTCTGTGCCACACGCAAATGGATGAGTGTTGACTGAAATTCCTACTGCCATCCCATTGCTTTCACCATACTGCCTTTATAAACTAAGGTGTTGGTGTTTTTTATATAACCTGGTGGAAACACATAGCCAAAGGAAGTGATCAAGACACTCACCTGGGTAGTTCGTAAGCCCCATATGTTTATGCAGCATTACTCAGGCAGTGATTTACTGCTCTAATCACCTAGCTCTGTCTGGCTGCCATAGGTGGGGAGGAGGTGATGCCTGCCACACCCCGACTTAGGTATATATTGAGCTACAGGAACTGTGGGGTTACTTGTTAACCTCAGGAAGGGTAATGTGTGCTGTACGGCTTGACTCACGTATAAAGTTTAAAGGTGGGGCCCATCACAGCACAGAGCCTCATTAATCTGAGTCAGAAGCTGGAGAAGAAGGGAGAGTATAAGAGAACGGGCGAGTGCCAAAAAGGATAGAGGCATATGTTCACAGCGGAGCTAAAGTAAAATGATGGCCCAAGCGTGGAGGCCGAGGAATGTAGGATGGCTGGTTGTCATGTTAGTAGCCCTGGGGCGTTGTTTAGCACAAGACATGCAACAGAGGCGATGGTATCCTCACCTTCAGAAGGGGAGTCAGCAGCAACAAGTTCAAAGGGATTTTTACCAGAGACAGGTAATTTGTTCATTTTCCCTTCCTCACTTGCTTCCTTCTTTCCTTTTGTTTTTAAATGAACTAATTTGATAACAACTTTTACATTACTTGATATAAAAGTAATAAGGTGGCTAATCTTCTCAGGTTTCCAAGTACTTTGCTAACAAAAGTGCGTGCGAGAAGTTTCTTTTAAATTGCTGTTTACTTGAAAACAATCAGCCTGAACTCCTGAGCACTTGAAAGTGCCTAGAGCTTTATCTTCATGGGAATCAATTTCTCAGTATCACAAATGCTGCTTTGAAAACAAAGTGCCCACATACTCAAATGTGCCGTTTTAAAGATGGCATAAATAGAAAAACAAAAAACTGCATAGATTTTTTCCAAAAGCATTTAGATGTATTTTTAAAATGAGTGTTTCATTTTGCTTTCCAAAAAGATACTTTCAGTAAATAAAATTTATCTGCATTAGAGCCTATATTTTACTTAGTCATGCTGTTTAATGTATTTCAGGCCCTGGTTTATTCAGAAGCTGTGTATATTGGCTCCCTGTTCTCCAGGGAACGTATTCACCCTTTTAAAAATGTAACTGAAAAATTTCAAGTGCCTATTTTAAATTCGGTCCTTGCTCACACTGAAGTCCCTATTAAAAGCTGTTGATGATATTAGTATTTCTTTTTTTTTTTTTTTTTTTTTTTTTTTTTTCNGCAGCCAAGGTGCCATTAGCAACTGTTGTTTAAACAGCAATAACTCAATATTCCTTTTGGGATCCGCTTTGGGAGAGGTGAAATTTTTTTCCCCCTGGTAGTTACGTGGTTGATAAATTCACTAGGTAATCCTGCCCCTGCATAAATACCTATGCCTCAAACCATTGGAACATGATTTGAGACGCAGTCCTGCAAACCCTTTGCTCTTCACCCATCAGACTTGGTGGTACAATTGCTATGAGAAAAGATTTATGGCTTTGAAGTTCAACTGTCACTTGTTTTCTGAATGTCATTTGGGCCAGCCCCTAACTGTGAGTTACAGGTGAGGTAGAGGTACAGGTGAGGTAGAGGTACAGTGCAGAAGTGCTGGAGGCAGGAACCTGGGAGGTATTGGTTTCATGGGGAGCACAGCTTTCTCCACACTTGCATACAGCTTCTGATCTTCCTTGCACCACACCAGCTTAGTTACTAGCGGGAAGGAGCTAGGGAATAGAAGGGATAGACTTATGTCTGGTCATTTTTGGTGTGCTTGGTGTGCCAGGTGGATGCTGAGCAGAGAACATGGGCATGAATATTTGAATTGTATACCGGAAGGCTCCATGCCTGGGAAGAATTCTTTGTACTTTCCCTACCTTTATGCTTTCCTTTCCCATGCTGAGCAAGAACCTGGTTTTACCATACTAGTTCCTACCTTCCTGGTGTAGGCTAACAAACTTCATGTCTCTTGCTTCATTCATAATCTTCCTCTGGTTCAGCTCCCTATTTAAACCTGATTTTGATCTGACAGGTTGTGCTTCTGCTCCTGTGCGCTCAATAGCTGAACATTCTTCTCATGCTTCCCGGGTCTCTGGGACAAGCCTGTACTTAGAAATTAGACCACGGTGTGTTTTGTAAGATCAACTTGCTCTGTCTAAGCGTGGCTTCATATAGCTCCAGGTAGACTTGGAAGTCATGATGAATTCATATAAAAGATATCTCATTAGAAGTACTTCCAAGGACTACACCATAGTTAAATTAATATCAAGATTTCATACAACCACTAGTTAATATGTGAGATTTTCATATGTTCTTCTTTGAGAAGACTGTAGTATGAATCTATATTCAAATCTTTTTCTGTGGTTTAAAAGTCATATTCTACACCTTTGTACATAGCCACAGGAAATATGTTTTGCTTAGAGGTTAGAGTCAAGATGATGAAATCCCCACTACGACAAACTGTAGAGCACAGAGTTCAGATGCTTAGGCTGAAACTCTTCAGCTCCATTCTTCAGTGCCATTCACTGCATTAAAATGTTTAAATAATAAATTTAAACAATAATATGGGCTAAGAAGAGCTTGCTAGGAAATGTAAACCTCCACTACTAAATGGCAAACAATTTCAAAATACCTTTCTCATAACCATAAAACTTTCTTTCCACCAAAACTCACTATATTTTTTTCTCTCTGCTTACCATCTAGGAATGTGGCCTGGGATTTTATCGTGAGAATAAAGGTTTATTTACTGGACGTTGTGTCCCCTGCAACTGCAATGGGAATTCAAACAGGTGTCAAGATGGTACTGGAAAATGTATTGTAAGTAAATACTAACATTCAAGAAATGAGTTGGGAAAAAAAGGAGGAAAAAAAACATTTACCTTACTGCAGTATACAGCATTGTTAAATTCCAAGCAACTAAAAATAATCCTTGCCTGCCTCATTCTCTATATCTTGTACTGTTAACGAGCGTGAGTTGGAGACATTTACATGTCCGTTTAACATAAGTGTAGGTGATAAGAATAATTTGTGTCCTTGTTTTTGTTTTCTTCTTTCCCATATACTTTTTGTTAGCTCATGGTACAAAAAGCCACCAAATTAGCACATATGTGAGTATTTGCAATTTTTTATAATAAATATGGGGTCTTATCCTGGCATATGGAGTCTTTAGGTTTGTACATATACACTAGGGCTCGCCAATGCTGACAAACAGCATATTCGTGCATAGCATAGCCTTTGCACAGAAGCATTTGTTTAATCAGCATTAATTTAATCTCCACTGATCTCAATTTACAACTAGATGGATTAAAAAATACTGCAGTAAATAAGATGAGATAGAGGGGATAGAAGTTAGATTAATTAGAAAATCTCAGCTGTTACAGGAGATATAGTGGGACAGATTCTGCTCCCTGGCACACCGTATTAAACCCAAAGCGGCCTCATGGGGGTGGATCAGCCCTCGCAGCAATGCAAGTGTGACATTTGGCCGACTGTGCTCCTCCAGCTTATATCCCTGACGCTTCTTTGAACAGCTCGTTCCGAAAAATTCCCGCTTAAAAGCTTTTCACTAATTTTTCACTGACTGTGTAAACAAGAACCTTGCCAACCTCTTTCATGGTCTGTCTTCTCTGCTATTTCTTCCTTGTTCGTGCTGCATCCGTGCCGCCTGCGGTGCATTCCTGCGCGTTATGTCATCCTCCTCTCCCCCCCGACTTCGTCTCGACCAACCCTCTTGCTTTAATGGAAACTACAAACCCATTCGGCACATTCTGGGGATGACTTACGGGCTGCTGCTTTGGAGAGGCCAGGCAGGCCGGGACAGGAAAATGCTGCAGCAGAGCTATAAAGACGAGGAAGTTTTACTTTGGATGAAAATTATAAAGGAAAAAAAAAACCAAACATGCAAATCTCACTTTTACCTCACGAAGTATGTGATTTAGGTTTCTCTTTGTCCCCTCCTTCTCACAGCTGGATTAACTTTCAGATAGATAGAGCTAAATCAACACTTGGCCCTGGGACAAAATGTAGGGCAAGTGAAGTCATCCAGGATAATGCGGTGAAAAATGAAAGCCCAGAGGGCCTGTGTTTCCATCGTCAGCCTCCACCTAATAAGGAGTGAGTTTGTCTCTCTGTAGAGAAGCCATGGGACAAAGACCTGCAGCGGTGCGGAGAAGACAAGGAGGCTTCCCAATGTGAAGTTGTCAAGTTTCATATCCAAAGGGCAAAACTTCCTTCCTGCTCCTCACCTGGAGCACTGGACGCCCCAGTACCTTCACAAGTCAGCGTCCCTCCAGTGACAGCGTCCAGAGAAGGCTTTGTGAGGCAGAGCCCAGGCTGACTCTTTCCTCTGTGGCAGCAGTGCAATCCTCCCCAGCTCAGGCGATAGCTATCCTGCTGCGTGCTGGTGGAAGGAGAAGGGTGCAATGCTGCACTGCTGAAAGTGGAGGAGAATGGAGTGCAGAAGGAGATGGAGAAGACAGAAGAACTGGCTCTCATGTGTAGGGAAAAGCCAGCCCTCTGCCATTAGCGAGGCTTTGTGTCCTCATGGTCCCTGTCCTTCCTCCAGAAAGGCATGCTCTCTCAGCAGCAGCATGGTGCTGAGACTTGCTCATCCCATGACTACTTGTTTCCTGTCACGTAATCCCATGTACCTAGGTGTTTCTGTTGAAGCCATGACACATTCTGCTCTGGCTTCCTTGTACCGTATGGGTGCATATGGAGTCAGCTGAGAGTTTTCCTTTCAGAGTTTTCAGTACTTGATGGTTTGGAGATGCTGTGACTCCAGGGGTGTCTCTGGCCCTGTGAAACTTGAAGGAAGATCCATGAGGGAGTTGCTGCTCTGGCTTCATTCCACTGTGCCTTGGGAGCACTGGATTGTGTTCTCCAGTCCTTCTACACCATGTAGCTAAGAGGAAGGGCATGGCACATTCAGAATGGCTTATACGTGAAATATCTTACACTTTCATCAGCAATTATGGAATTGCTTCATTTTATATAGACAGAGTGAGCTAAATAAAAGCCAGGAGATAAACCTGCGGATGAGGGGGGAGGTTGCTCCAAGATGAAACCAATACAAATATTTCTAAATACCTCTCTTTTACTGTTTTTGCAGTTTAATTTATTCTTCAAGATTATTAAAATTTACAGTAATTTTTCAGAAACAGTCTAAATTTTCCATGAGCTTTTTTGCAGGAACATATACACCAGCTTTTATAGAGGCTGCATTTTACAAAACATAGTGTCCTTTTACAAACATAGTGTCTTCATATTACTTTAGCTTCCGCTAGTCAAATGGCCCATATGTGAACTGGAGTTTTTCCTGTTCTTTCCCAGAACCTTTCTCAAGTGAGCCACAAATTTGGTTCTTTAACCAAAAGGAAAACAAATTAGGGGTTACTACATGCAGAGGCTGAGGGAAGCACTGTTGATGTGGTTGAGGGAATGTGGGCGTGAAGAAATGTGGAGGAGAATGGAGTGCAAGAGGAGATGGGAGAGACAAAACTGTTTCTCATTTGTAGGGAAAAATGCCCCTCTGCTGCAGAACATGGTAGTAGGGCCTTCAAACATAGCCCTAAGCCATCAAAGTCGATTAAATGGGAGTGCAATCTGCTCAGTGGCTGCTTGCAGCCAATTTCCCACTTTCTTTTTCCATCTTTCACTTTATTAGTACATCCTCAGCTCTGTGGGCCACGGGATCAGTCTGTTGCACATCGAAGAAAACAGGTTTAGAACTTGGGAGCTTTAATGCCTCTTGAGTGCTGGTCACGTGAAATTTTTATGGCTGCTCAAAAATGTATTTGAACAACTTCTATTTTAGATTAGCATCGCTTTAGGTAATGTAAAAGCAACTCGGTTGTTCTCTCCCCATAATGTATAAATGTAGAATCACAGAATCACTTAGGTTGGAAAAGGCCTTTAAGACTGAGTCCAACCAAATGTGTGTGACAACTAGACAGCACCCAGAATAATAATGTTTCTAAAATAAAACATCATTCCCAACAATTTTATCATGGAAAAAGTGGCTCAGTTGTATCAGTTTCAATTGTTTTACCAGCCATTACTTTTCATTATTTATTCCAGTTACCCCAGATAAATACAAATAACACATACACAGGAGAAAGTACATGAAATTCAATTCTGATCTGAATCTACTAAGAGAAATACTTTTTATATTAAGGTCATGGGGTTTGTTTAAGAATGTACTTGGGGTCAATTAATTGCATGCTTTTAAATGATATCTGATTTCTAATCAGTGTTAAGATGCAAAATTTAAAGTTCCTTTTAAACATAGTGATTTTTTAATTGAAATATCAAGACACAGAGAGCACATTAATGGGATGTTCCTTAATAAACTATGCATCTGATTGCATTTCTTTAAAAATATGTTTAATGCTGCTTATTCATCTGTTGCCGTTCCACAGTAGTGAGCAAATTGAGCTTTCTACAATTAGAGAATGACTGGAATCAATCTATCCTGGTTGTGAAAGCGGTTTGACAATAGATACTTGATTATGTAGAAGGGAAATAATATATCCTCTGAGTAGATTAGCTATATGTTTTTTTAATAGTAAAGCCATATCAAGTGGTAAAGCACTGTTAACTGTCTCGCTTGTTTCCTTTTGAAGAACTGTCAGTATAATACTGCTGGGGAGAAATGTGAGCACTGTAAAGATGGTTATTATGGAGATGCCACTCAAGGTTCCTGCCGGGTGTGTCCTTGCCCCTATACAAACAGGTACAGTAAAAGGTCATAAGAACTCAAGCAGGGAAGAGGAAAAAGAAAAAAAGAAACAAAACCCCCAAACCGTGCTAGCATAGGAAGATGATGATCTTTTTCTGTATTCTCGTATTGCCCAGCACAGGGGGCATCAGACCCATTTGAGGCACGTGAGACCAGCAGTAACATGGTGGTCTGTCTCATGGCATTGCCTTTTTTAATAACCTGTGTATTCCAATTCTTACTCAGTTCCTGAAGCACAAAGGCACGCTGCTCATCACCTGGGGCAGCCCCAGGCAGTTGTAATGGGATTATGTACAAAACTACCAGTAACTACTTCATAGTGAGAAATATAGGATGGAAGTCTTTTCCCTTACTGGGCATATCCAGAATCTCGTTTACTGAAATGCAGGATGTAAAATATCTTTAGTCTGATATTTAACACCATTACTCTGGCTAGGAGATAAGTGAGAACGATGAAACAAGCCTTTATATGAATTCATAAAATTTATTAAGATACAAAAATAATATAAAAACATTAAAGCTCTTACACACATATCTAGATTTCTGAAAGAGTATGGCTGCTCTTCAGGTGGAAGCTCCGTTGGAAGCGCAAACATACTGACCTAGAAAATTTCCTTGGATCTAACAAGGTTGCCAGGCATTTAAAATTGGGCAGTAAATTGCATTTTAAACGCATGGTATGTTTAACCACATTGTTTATTATCATTGGTCAGTTCTGAAATGTGTTAAATAAAACCAAATATTTTTTAAGGAAAACTAAGCTATAAATTGCTAAAGGCACCACATAGTATTTGCCAGGTGCATTAGCAAACATAAAGTAGCCTTAAGTAAGAGATTTACACTAGCAGACTATAGACAGGTTTTTCATTTATCAGAGAACTCTTTGATAGATCTGTTTTTGACAGCATTGGCCTCTTCTGCAGGTGCTTGCCTGAGGCTGACTGAACATATTTTTAGTCATCTTTTGGTTTAAGAGTGCTGAAATACCTAGGGAGGCCATAAACCTCTACAGTTTCATACCAGCATATTAAGGTGGTAAATACCATTCCTGACATAGGAAATGCACCCCACCTGGCATTATTGGAGTTGACAACTTTTCACCCAGTCAAATTGTATGTAATTCTTAGTGCAGACATCTGTCTTTGGTACCCAGATTTGCTTTATTCAACCGTTCATGGATTAAAAAATGGAAATAACAAACATGACCTATTCCTGCTTCACGTCCTGCTTTCTCCTTCCCAAACATCAGCCAAAAAATGTTTTTTCTCCCAGAGAAATTTGAATCTAGATGAGTCTGCTAGAAAGAGCAGACAAAAATGTTCATTGTGTTAACCAGAGATACTCTACAGCTCCTCAAAAATGGTACACAACTCAATTCTGCCTTGGGTAAAAAAAAACCCAAACAACATTAGCTACCTAAAAATATCCTCTAATTTTTCCATCCATAAAAAAGAAAAAAAAAACAAACTATCAAAACAGGAGGAAATGTTGTCCAGCACAGGCTATTGATTCTTGCCTAGTAAGATAGCTACCCAGACGTGTTTTATTTTGCAACATCACTATTAAGGTTTATTTTAGGCATTCCTTTGGGTAGTGAACTATTATACTCAGCCCATAGGGTCAGGAAATGATTATTTTTTTAGTCTAAGGAAAGAATTTAGATGAAAAATCTGAAACTTCAAAGAATTACTCAAAGCAATTTATCTAGAGGCAATTAAATTAGCAGAGAAGTAATTTAGTGGTATAAAAACCTCTTTAATCTGAAAGTCATTTAACTGAGCTTAGCCTCTAGAGTGTAAAACCTATTTGACGATGTGCTCACAATAACATTTTTCCTTCTTCTCAAAGATTTGCAACTGGCTGTGTGGCAAATGGTGAAGAAATTCAGTGTCTCTGCAAAGAAGGCTATACCGGAGTTCGTTGTGAACGGTAAGTGACTTGTTTCTCAAGACCAAGGTTTTGAGAGACGCCATAAAAGGAGGTATGCCTGTATTGGGTAATATATGGATGTACACATATGCATCCTATGCACATGGTTAAGGAGAATCTATTTATGTGAACAGCTGCTATAGCATGGTGCTATTGTGTAATTCTAGACACAAACCCAACACTCCCTGAAGAAATGTAAACAATTCTCCACAGACTATTCAGTGACTACACAGTTTTTACCAAAAAGAGAAGTGTCAGCCTCTTTGCCTGAGTGCCCTGTGCCTTGCCTTATCCTGCACTCTTTCTGGGAACCACAATTCCCACTTACTTCGTCCCTTTTCTAGTTAAAAACATTTTCTTGTTTCCTCCAATGTACCTGATGTTGCTTCAGTGTTCTTAGTTATCCAACAGCAACCACGTTTAACCACCGTACCCTTCAGCCCAAATCATTCTGATGTGCTCCACAGGTGGAGTGTACAAACACAATGGTGAAGCCACCTCTCTTGCTGGAACATAGCAGCAGTTTGGCAAAGTGCAAGAGGAACAGCATGGCACTTTCAGGCAGGCAGAGGAAGCAGTTTCACTGAGTTTCAAATGCAGGGAGAATTTCAGCATAATGGAGCGGTGTCATCTGGGTTGGAAACTTGAGGCCAATAACTCATGATATCTCACCTGAAGACAGTATCTCCAGTAGCACATTGTCTTGTGCTTCAAGGCTGTTACCTTTGACATCTAAGCTGCAGGTTATAGGCTGATTTTCTCTTCCAGACCTAGCTGTACCTCAGCTGCTCACCATGGCCCTTTGATCACGCATTACCACCCTTATAGATCTTACAACAGAGTGAATTCTAGGAAAATTAACTAGCCAGTCTGGACAATATATTTTACCTATAAAATATTTAGAGATCACTCACACAGACTGCTTTGCCGGCAGATGGCAAGGTGAGGTACCACCTAGCAGAAAAGCAATAATGTCATTTGGTGCCATTGCTGTTTGAAATCTCAACTTGTGCTTGTGGTATGATCCTCCTTAATATGTTTTCTGGTGGGATCACAGACTAGAGTGGTGTGGTTTGCTGGGTTAAGCCTTGTCAAATTCTCTATGTATGTATGTATCTGTGTGCATTGTATTTTTTCAGATTAGGTGAATTATGCCTATACAAGCATTGTGGGAGTTCTTTTATTTTTAGAAAAAAGTCTCTGCAGTACTTGGAAAGATATTTTTAGCATAGCGCAGAGGGTACTGTAAACCAAAAATATACCCTTTTTGTCTGTCAAGACATGAAATCAAAAGTTCTTGAAAGTTTCTTCAGGAGAATAACTGTGGGGTTTTATTCAAGGGAAAGTATATTTCACAAAAGTAGTTTCAAATATTTAATAAATATTATTTGTATCTCTTTATCTAGCTGTGCTCCAGGATATTTTGGAAATCCACAGAAATATGGAGGCTACTGTCAGAAATGTAATTGTAACAATAATGGACAGCTGGCTAGCTGTGACCGCCTGACTGGAGGTACGTGAGGGCCTATGAACATGGAAGGGAGAGTTGTTTTCTCTCTGGGAAGCAGAGAAGGAGGGTACTTAGATCGGGTGAACTGAAGGAAAGACGTAGACTTACAGGAAATGCAGATAATTTTTAACAAAAAGTAAGGTTTCCTAAAGCATAATACCATGGTAATACAAGGTCTGTCCTGAGCAATCAAGCTTGCCCTTGTAAGCCATTGTATCATATATTTCCCTTCATAAATACTACCAATTTTATTTTGTTTTTCTGTTTCATGGGTATGTTTTTTCAATGCATTATGGTTCATCTTCTGACATGGTTAAGTCAAGTCTTGCCGGTCTGTGTTACGGGCTTATGAAGCTGATCAGTCTCAATGTGCCTTTTTAAAATGTATTTGGGACAGTTCAGTGACATCTTCAGAGTCTGCATCAGGCACTGCCATCTTAGGTATCCAAGCTAACTGTGTTTACAGTGGAAGTTAGGACCTGACTCAGGAGGCTGGTTTAAACCATTCTGCCATCTAAGACTTCTGTGATTTTCCCACTATCAGTCACACATGTACTACACAACTAGTAAGCTCTTATAAGAATATTATGCCACTGGCATATGTTTGTGTTGCCTATTATAATTCTGAAGTAAAGGGCGTGAGCCTACCTTCCCCAGACTGTCTTTACCTCAATTCACATCAATCCTTGGGATACTCATTTCTACAGAGAAACACGTAGGCCACTGCTCCTGAAAAGGACCTTGATTCTCCCATATTTTCATTCCCCAGTAAAATTATGCTTTTCTTTCCCTGTAGGCAGCTTTTCCTCCTCAGATGTTAGCAAAGTGTCAAACTAGTAACTCCTAATATTTCCATGCTCTTCATTTCTCTGCACTGCTCTTCGTACTGCATTCCAATGATTGCCAAGGATCACCTTATCTTTCCTTGGTCACAGAAATTAGAAAACCGGCAGGTGATGTGGGCTGCTGTTGGCAGCTGGTGCAATTTTTCCATAGCTAGTTCTCACCTCATATTTCATCAGTGAAGTAATACATCTTTATTATATTCATACCTTGTGTGGAACAGATCCAAGCAGTGTTTGATGTTTTGTCATTTCTTTTGAAACAAGAGTTTGCTGGGACAAACTAATCCATAGGGCAAAATTAAACAAGCCAGTTTGTTTTCAGTTTGTCTCCAACTATATATTCTGATCAGCCATCTCTTTCTCCACATTAGGAATAAAACCCTCTGTGATCACTAGCACAGCATGTTCTAGCAGGTTTCTTGTGCGTGATGTTCGGCACTTGGCCAGACTTTCTCATTTCCCCATTTCTTGGCTGATGTTGTTTGCGCACAAGCTGTAATAATAGTTTTATTTAATTGGTACTTCACAGCGTCAGCTGAAATGTATCTGGTGTTAGCTGAATTACACAACTGCAGAACAGCATGGGTGTTTGAATTTTGGAATAATTCCCTTCGTTCTCTTACAAATGTATTCTTTGTGACTTGTCTCTTTTTGGCAGCAGCGCTCACTGCCAATCCCATTTAACTTCCTGATGACTTAATGTGCAAGTGCCAAAGGAAACGGCACAGCTAGGCAGTTTGTTCCAGGCTGTTTCACGCTGCTCTTAAAGTTCAGGGCCAATTTTATCACTGTAACCTCTCACAGTTGCAAGCTGTTGTTGACTCCTGACAGCATCAGCCTATACCCTGAGTGCATCCTTTTCCTTCAGAGTAAAAGGCATGCACAGCCCTTTGCATTTTCAAGAGGAGATGAGAATTTGGCAGTAGGACCAAGCCTGTAAAAGGGACTTGGGCATCAAAATGGGGAGACTCCTGTCCTATATGATGGTGGTTTTAGGAACCAGTTCCTCTCCTGCCTCCGAGAAGTTAGGATCCCAGGATGTTACAATCCCAGGTGCACCTGGAGAGCATTAAGCTTCTTGTAAAACAAATAAAACAGCACACTGAGCAGGCAGTCACTTGTGCTAGCTTGTTAGAAAGACTGAGGGCAATGTTTGTTGTATACCAGCTGTATCTGTGGCCCACCCTCCGTGCCTTGGGTTACGTGCAGTGCCTCCTTCCATGCATACACTGTGGATTTCTCTTGAGCTTGATTAATCCCTTAATCTTGCAAGCTGTGACAGGTACAAAGGAAGGTCATAAACATTTCTCAGTTCCTTGTGAGTAAGACATCCTTTGGGAAATCAGAATCCATGATTTGAACATGGATGCTAAAGGAGGTAAAGGGGTTTGAACCTATGTCCTGGATAAAATGCTTTAACAATATAGTCTTGGCTCCAATCCCCGTGGTGTTATTCTAGGCAAATTCTAGCAATGCATTCAGCACACTTGATGTGAGAGAGCCTCCTGCTGCTACCCAAGTAGCATATATTGGGACGGGTTACAGTCAGTTTCCTTTAAGCGATGAAAAAGGTGCTGATCTCAGCAAGGCATAAGTGGGAGCTGAATGTTTTGGCATGCTCAAGCCTTCTGGGCATTTCAGCTCGTTCACATTGGGTATGGATTTATAAAAGGGCAGCACCGTCTTTTAATGGCTGCCAACAATGAAAAGCGAGGGCAAAAATGCAATAGTGGTATTTCCATAAGAAAACTTTGGTTACTAATGACAGTCCTGTGATTTCAGAATGTTTCAATAACGAACCAAAAGATGTGGATCCCAATGAAGATTGCGATCGTAAGTAATAACATAGAACTGCACTTAGATTGCCTTCTGTTGGCTTCAAGTACATACTGATGACTCTTTTAAGGGTGGCAGAGTTTAAAAAGGACCGGAGGTGTCCTGTAATGAATATTTTAAAAGCAAACATTCAACCAAACACTTGGAAGAATGATAAAAGAGGTGGTCAGCTAGCCAGATGTAAGTGGGGTGTCCTCCTTATTTCTGGCTTTGGTCACTCTTAATACTCTGGGCTTTGTTGTTGCCTTGTTCTTCAGGCAACATCAGGTGACAAGCATCAAAACGTTTCCATTGCATCTCATTTATTAATGTGCTCAGTGAAATATTTCTGCAACAAATATCAATAATGTGTATTGGTTTCCTTTGCTCATGATCCCTCCAGCTTGCGATAGCTGTGTAATTACACTGCTGAAGGATTTGAGTACAATAGGTGATGAGCTTCAGCTGATTAAGTCTCAGCTGCAAAATGTCCATGCGAGTACCCACACACTGGAGCAGATGAGACGTCTGGAAACACGCATCAAGGACTTAAAGGTAGGCACACATTAACAGAAAAGTGAATTTCAGATTAAGTGGAAAAGAGCTGAACTGTGGAACTTATGCCAACTTTTCTCAGCTTGCAAGGAAGCATACATCAACTTTTGATTTCAAATACCAGATGCTGACAGCACTCAGCTGTTAGAAGACAGCTGTTATTTCCATGTCATGCTCTGAAAGAGAATCACTATTTCTGCTTTGTCTGAGGACTGCTCACCTTGAAAGCTGTATCTCTGAGGTTTTCCTGTAGCTCTGTCTTTTTCCAGTAATTCATGTCTCTGCATCACCAAAAAACCCCAACGTTCCTATTGCCAATACTAAAATTAATTCTAAAAAAATTTTCTTTGGTTGGAATAGCAGTTACTATACTCACAGATAAAAAAGCCCAGGTTTGGGGCAGCAATGGGACAGCCTTCGTGTCAGTAATGTCGCTTTTATTTACTTTGGGTAAAGATCTAATCCAGTGAATTTTTGCTTTTTGGCTCCTGTGTATGGGTGATTTATTGGATTTTTTTTTTTTCCTTTCTTTTCAGGTCTTATTGAACAATTACCGTTCTGTTGTTCATAATCAGGGTTCAAAGGTAGATGAGTTGGAGACAGAATTCATTAACTTAAAGCATGATGTAAATGCTCTCCAGGAAAAGGTGACTTACCAAATCAATTCAAACATACACATCTCTTGACTACATATTAGCATACTGCATCCAGATATTTTTAACCTAATCTGTTTTTTCTCTTGCTAGGCTGAAATGAACTACAAAGCAGCTGAGACACTATTTAATAATTTCGGCCAAACTCATCAGAAAGGAAAGGATTTGGTTTCACGAATACAAATAGTTGTCAACAATATACAAGGTAAAAATAGTTTCTAACTCCATAACATATTTTGTTTTATGGAATCTTTTCAGTTTCTTTACAATATTCTTAATTGAGCATGACAGGTTTTCTTAGAAAATGACTTCATATATCAGAATTTAGACATAGCTGTGGAATTCACTCTTCCTGTTAGAAATCTAATATATAATGTTAATTTAGGAGCCTACCTTCCCTGAGTAGCGAATAGTGACAGAGAAGCTTTACCATGGGGACGTCTGGAGCAACAAATCGACTATCCTGACTTCAGTCTGACTTTAGTCTGGGTTGCTATCATGGGCTCTTATAAGTTATAAGCTTAAAATTATTGCTGTGAACTTTGTCACAATCCCAATGCCATCTTACTAGCTCTGGTTGTGTGACATGGGATACTTTTCAACTTAATACAATTAATGCAAAATGCATCTTTATCATTAAGGGATTCAGGAATAGGCATGCCTTTTTCAGAAAAGAAACCGGCCCTGTCATTTGTGTCTTTTGCCTAGGCTTAAGTTAATCCTCACTTTGACAATACTTTTTTTCAGTGCTCTTGGAACAAATAGCTGGTACAAGTGCAGAAGGTAACAACTTGCCCCTGGGAGATGCTGCCAAAGAACTGGCCGAAGCTCAACGCATGATGACAGAGATGCGAAACCGCAACTTTGGCCAACTTCAGGCAGAGGCGGAGAAGGAGCGAACAGAAGCTCAGCTGCGTAAGGGCTTGTTCTCTCAGCTTCTTACTCTCTAGAAAGATCAATCTTAAATCTGGAGCGTTATTGATTATTTGGGATGGAGTGTAGGGAGGGGCATTTTGCAGTGTATGCCTGGGATCTGTAGTGGTCATTGGTCAACAGGAAGTGGTTCTGGAGGGGATTTAAAGGCATTTTTAGTTTGTTATGGAAGGAACCGAATTGAGCTGGGGAAGAAACCCAGTAGATCCTTCTTTACTAACTAGATGAATCTCAGTAAAATAAAGATGTAGCCGATCGTAATATACTTATGCAGCGCTTTGGTATATTATAATGTATAGGCTATAGCACATGCAGCTATTTTAGAGGAATTACACATGTAATTTAACAACAGATTTGAAGAAACTGCTAGCGTAGTCCAAGGGCAAGATCGTACAAGGATAAGGAAGTTCAGAAGTTCTAGTTGCGCTAGTTGTACTCCCTTTTATGTTCTCTGTGTGTGTTTCACTTGAACACTTAAAAACCTGATTCCGGACATCAGAGACAGCAAGAACAGCAAAGTCACAGGCTTATCTCCTAACCAGGGGCATAGCTGAGAAATGTGAAAGCCCTTATGAGTGATAGTAATTTCCCCTAACTTTGGACTTTGATACCTGTCTCTAACTCTTCTGTATCCTATCTCACAGGCAGTGAAATGAGCACTCTTAAGAGTGTAATTCATTTGACCTACTACCTTCTTTGAGATGAAATGTGCCCGTATCTCTCCATTAATTACAGAGGAAGCTTTGATGACTAATGCAGATGTAGATGCCTACATTGTAGGTGAAACTGTATTAGTTCCATATGAAAAAAGAAAACTGTTCAGTATTTGCAGATCATCTTCATCCTTACTTAATTAAGAAATAGCCAAGTAAATGTTTATCTGTGCTCTTTGTCTGCAGCAGCAAACTTGTGAGCAGATTTGATCCAGTGAGATCCTGAATAGCATCTCTGCTATAGTAACAGTGAAATTAGTGCTGCAAAGGATGCTCAGTATTTCACACAATGACAGCTGTCTAATCCTAAATGTCAAGCCTTTTTGAAGGAAGTTTGTTCTGGTTCCCTTCTTCTCTGAACAAAACTTTTCTTTCTGGTCCTGATACTGCAGTACTGGCACATATTAAGAATGAACTACAAAAGTACCACCAAGAAAATCATGGGCTTATTAAAATTGTGAGAGATTCGTTGAATGACTATGAATCCAAAATCACTGACCTTCGTGAAGCTCTGAATGAAGCAACGGGACAAGTCAAGCAGGCTGAAAACTTAAACAGAGATAATGGAGTTCTGTTAGAAGACATTAAGGTAATGTCGGAATTCGGGAGAAGAAAGTTAAACCTCAGGAGATAAGAAGTGCTTTTGATTGCTGCTTTTGACCTCGCAAAGCCAAATAGCACTAATTCTTTAGACTTTCTCTAAGGTCTCTTTCCATCTTTTGATGATGTATGGACAGGTATAAATGTTGTCTACTCCTACTTGTGGCCTCTTTATGTGATCAGGACAGTGTGACCAAGACATAGCTCTGATGAGAGTGGGGAAGGAGAGTCTCTGCCTAGCCCTGCTTTTCAGCTGCCACTAGCCTTTTTGTTTCCTATTCTAGATCAAATTCCTGAGGCTGATGTACTTTCCGTAGTAAGTTGCTTCAGGTATTTGGCTTTAACAGCCATAAAAAATGGGAGCAATAATGTGTGCAATACTGTTAAATTATTTGCAATTAATATTCTACAGAACTTCTTCTGAGGCCTCACCAGAAAGGTGACAAGAAACATCTGTCATTCCTGAGCAGTGCTTGACTTTTAGAGCTGGTGAAATAGTACAAGAAATAAGGGTATGCTGCAGGATCCATTCATTTAAATTAATTGTGGTTTTGCTGAAATATATCACTGTTTCAGCACGCTCATGTCCATCCAGTTTGCTAACACTGCTTGAACAAATGAATGTCTACGTTCAGCAGTCCCTTTCAATATTTAGTATAATAATGTACGTCCATGTGCATGGACTGTACAATACATGTGCCACATAAGTATGCACATTTGTGTTAAAAGATGGATGCATCTGTATAAGTCATAAATTTCCTGAAACACTTCTCTGGTAGAGAGAGATTTGACATGTTACAATGACAAAAACCCCACTTAAGAGAGCTAACACATCCTTAACTGCAACACCACATGTCTGGCTGCGTTTGTGGTGTGCCATTACCCTAGAGCTATGCTGTGGAGTGTCACAGGGCTGCTCTAGACCAAGGACCTTCATTCATTTTCCCCTCAGACCTTTCAAGAGGATAAGGTGGGGAGGTTTCACACCCCCTCTCTGGTGACCTCCCAAGATGAAGGGATAATGTAATCATTTTATTTCTGCCTTTCAGAGAATGGAAAAGATCAGGGTAGTCACCAAGAAGCTGGTTTTAAAGTCTCCAGGTTTGAGGGATCAGACATTTTGGTGGTCTGCCCTGACCCGTACTACTACTACTTTGCCTGAGCTCTAGAAACTGAAGAGTAGCCTGAAGAGTATGGTTTTCTCTGCCTCTCATTTTTAACCCAGTCACATGTTTTTCATCCTTTTCTTTTTCCTCAGAAACGGATTGAGGAGACAAATGTACAGCAGAACAGTATCTTGGATATTCTGAGCTCTGCCCGATCTTCCCTGACGCAAGCTAACAGTGTACTGGGATTATTGCAGAAGAGCAAAGAGGTATAGTTAACCTTCTTAAGTTAAAGTTAAAAACCCCAATATCTTGCTGTCACTGTAATGGGTGGTGTAGCTCAGGGGCTAGGACATGAGGCTTATCTGAGCATCCCAAAAAGGGAAGGATCTCCCAGCCCATCTTGGGTGCAAGAGGACCCTGCCTGCACAGGTTTCTGTGAGAGAAACTTGTTGAGGGTTGTGAGGTGTCTAAGGAAGACACTGCACTGCAGATACCTGAATTTGGGAGAATATCTGTGAATCACAGAATAGTCAGGGTTGGAAGGGACCTCTGGAGATCATCTAGTCCAACCCCCCCGCCAGAGCAGGGTCACCTACAACAGGTTGCACAGGACAGCGTCCAGGCGGGTTTTGAATGTCTCCAGAGTGGGAGACTCCACAACCTCTCTGGGCAGCCTGTTCCAGTGTTCCACTACCGTCAAAGTAAAGAAGTTCCTCCTCATGTTAAGATGGAACTTCCTATGTTCAAGCTTGTGCCCATTACCCCTCGTCCTATCAATGGGCACCACTGAAAAAAGACTGCTCCCATCCCCCTGGCATCCTCCCTTCAAGTATTTGAAAGCATTAACAAGATCCCCCCTCAGTCTTCTTTTCTCCAGACTAAAGAGACCCAAATCCCTCAGCCTTTCCTCATATGAAAGATGTTCCAATCCCCTAATCATCTTTGTAGCCCTTTGCTGGACCCTCTCCAGCAGATCCCTGTCCTTCTTGAACTGGGGAGCCCAGAACTGGACGCAGTATTCCAGATGCGGCCTCACCAGGGCAGAGTAGAGGGGGAGGATGACCTCCCTCGACCTGCTGGCCACACTCCTTTTGATGCACCCCAGGATGCCATTGGCCCTCTTGGCCACCAGGGCACATTGCTGGCTCATGGTCATCCTGTTGTCCACCAGGACTCCCAGGTCCCTTTCCACAGAGCTACTCTCCAGGAGGTCAGCCCCCAACCTGTACTGATGCATGGGGTTATTCCTCCCCAGATGCAGTACCCTACATTTACCCTTGTTGAATTTCATTAGGTTCCTCTCTGCCCAACTCTCCAGCCTGTCCAGGTCACGCTGTAAAGCAGCACAGCCTTCTGGCGTATCAGCCACTCCTCCCAGTTTAGTGTCGTCAGCAAACTTGCTGATGGTACACTCTACCCCTTCGTCCAGATCATCGATGAATATATTGAACAGGACTGGACCCAGTACTGACCCTTGAGGGACACCACTTGTTACTGACCTCCAACTAGACTCTGCACCACTAACCACAACCCTCTGAGCTCTATCTGTTAGCCAGAAATATCATAAATGATTGTATATTCTTGTATTTCTTTCTAGGCAATTGCTCTTAGCTACTGTCAGAGACAGGATACGGGGCTAGAAGGGCCTTTGGTCTGACTCAGTACGGCAGGGTTTGTTTTTACATAATGGGTCGAGAAGCATAATGTAATGACTCGCAGTTGTTTCCAGTAGAGTAAGTTGGAAGGGAATGTTTTTCCCTTTGGCCTCCTCAGGTACAAGTTATATGCAACACTGAAGGAGATGAGGACAAAATCCAACAGGTATGAATACAGATAACATTTTATCTTTATAAACCTGTAGGAATATGAAAGCCTGGCTGCTCAGCTGGATGGAGCAAGGAAGGATATGAATGAAAAGCTGACAAATCACTCCTTATCAGCCAGCAAAGAACCGTTGGTGGTGAGGGCTGAGGAACATGCAAAATCTTTGCAAGACTTGGCAAAACAACTGGAAGAGTACGTTGCTATTCGCGTAAATGAGCAATTTTTGTACATACCATCCATGGCTGCAATGCTCTGTCTGTAACTTCGCTTGCTTTAATGACAATTTTCAAAGTTAGAAAGAAATTCGATTTGTCGTCTTCTGCTTCTTCATGATGTACAGATGTTGTCTTTTCTTTTTTCCCCACAAACAATGTCTTCCTGTATTTTTCCTGATTTTTTTTCCTCAGAAGTGGGAACTCCCATAATATGGCTTTATATTACTGCATTAACACTTCATTAACTTCTTACTAACAAGAGAAAAAACTCATGTACAGAGTGGGAAGATGTTTAGAATATCCTTTTTATAGTGCATGTACTTATGCTCAGGAATACCTGTATGATGTCAATGAATTGGGCCAAATAATCGGAAGAAATTTTGTCTTGGCAGAGTCTTCAGACATGCCTGTTTAGCATTAGTGAGGAAAAGGATTCCTATATTTTTCTCATCCTTTGAGGAATCTTCTAGACAGGCAAAACTGAGAAACTTGATATGAATCAAGTGTTTCCCTCTCCATTACTGGTACTTCACCTTGGAATTATGAGTGAGGTTTAGAAGGCCTTCTGTGGTACATCAGAACAAAATGAAAAAAGTGAAACCCTGTTTTTTTTTTTTTCCTGTGCACATTGTTTACATTTTGTCATTACACCAACTAGAAAGTCTGAAAAAGTTTAATTCCAAAATACCTAATTGAGCTGGAAAATCCTTGGTTAAAAAAACCCAAAACCACCACGTTATCTTTCTGTTAGTTTTCTGTATGACTTTTTTCAACTAAGAAGACACTGTTCTCACAAATACAAGGCAGCTGATACTGGGAAGTTGCATAGTTCACAGGGAATGGGTACAAGAGATTTTGTCCTTTGTTTCTGATGCCTGAGCTGCCGCGCTCGTTCTTGGGGAAAAGCCCAAGGGTCATGTAGTTGCTCCATCTGGTGCTCCATTTGCTGCTTCTGTAGGGTGCTGGAGCCACCAGAGATTATCTGGATGCTGCATTTCTCTGAATTGAAGTGTATTTTGGGGGCTGTGATGGAGGTGGCTTATTGACCTCATGCCTTAGTGAATTCTCACGGTCTTAACAATTTAAAGACTGCTTTGGAGGCCCACAGTTGTGCTTTTCCAAGCACCTGAACTTATCCCATCTTCTGAAGAATCTTTTCATATTGCTGTGTCTCTAAGTTTGATATTTTTGAAGAATGACATTATGGATCTAACCAAAAAACATTTTCTGTATTGGCATTAATTAGAAAATACTGAGTTCAGGTGGATTCAGAATACTTCTCAAAGTCCACAGTCTTTGCAGACGCCTGCATTTTTCACCCTTTTACCACAGAATAAAGAACAGTGCCAGGAAGGATGAGTTGGTAGGCTGTGCTGTGGAAGCTTCTACTGCCTATGACAATATTATTAACGCCATCAAAGCGGCAGAGGAAGCAGCCAACAAAGCTGTGAATGCAGCTGACTCAGCTTTATCGGTAAGTACCCACAAGCGGCCAAATGACTTGATAAAACTAGATTATTTTTTTTTAACTATCAGAGAGGCACCAAAAAAAGACCCATTTCTTGGCATGCCTTATTTATCTGTGGTCATTATATGAGCTGCTATTCTACATGTTCGTGAATTAGTCTTGGTTCAGAACTAAACAGGCCAGTTACTGCCTTCCTGATGAGGCTGTCCATATGAATGCTAACTGTTCCTTTCAGCACAAAATAAAGAGATCTGCATAAGGCAAGCCTGGTGATCACTGAAGGTGATTTCAGTTATTCTCTTTTACTTTGCACTAGTAATACCCACAAGCTCTTCAGCAGAGGAGTAGTATCTAACAGCTGTGGGCTAGTAATTTGTTCCGAATGCCCCAAAAATCTATCAGAAGTTTGCTAAACACCAAGGTTGTATTATGCTTAAATTAATCTTGATAATTGTTATTTAAGATGGTGTTCTTCACATGAAATCTCTCCCCTTGTATAGTTGTTTTTTTAAAAATGGATTGGGCTATCTCTTTTACTCTTCAAATTTTAGTATAATTACTAAAGCAGGCTTACTGCACCATGCTTCTATTACCAGACTGTGAAGAGAGAAGACCTATCAGGAAAAGCTGCAAAGTTAAAAACCGAGAGCAATACACTCTTGAATCAAGCACAGGAGACTGAAAGGACATTGCAAGGTACTGAGAAAGAAAGTGATAGTGGAAATGTTGGCACAGCATGACAAGCTTTCATTGAACCATGAATTTTCACAGTTCAGCAAAGCTCTGCAGCACATATTTAACCAGAAGGGTCTAGTTCCGTTACAATGGGACATCTTGTGATCGTTATTTCCAATGGTAAAAAGGCAAGAAAGTGGATTTCCTCCCTCTGCTATGCTCTACACCCTTGAAATACTCCCGTCCACCAAATCCTTAGCCTTGTACTTGTTTTGCAGTGCAAATACTCATTCAATGCTCACCGGCAACATGAGCTGTGTAAGAGCACATACTGGTGCTGCCACACCACCTGTCCAACAGAGAGGTGGTATTTCTGTTTAAAATTCATACAGGGCATTCACTGTTTTGCAGCTATTGGTCCAGCCCTTGAAGACATAAAGCAAAGACTTGATGTCACTGATGGAAAGAAGAATACACTGCAAATTGATCTTGTCACTCTTCAAAATAATCTCAATGGGATAAACAGAGGTTAGTTACTTACTGATCGCTTCTATTTTGCCTCTTTCATCTATTACTATAAGAATCTGCACGTGCATTTGCGTGTTTTCCAGATGACATCGACAGCATCATCACCAATGCAAAGACCATGGTAAAAAGTGCCAAGGATGTCACAACTAATGTGTTGGATGAACTCCTCCCAATTCAAGTAGATGTGGAAAAAATAAAGAGTACCTATGGAAGCACACAGAGTGCTAGCTTCAGTAAAGCATTGATGGAGGCAAATAATTCAGGTATTGCAGGTGCTATCTGAGACCACTTTTAGGTGAACATGGTCAGTTTTGCAGCAGAAATTTTAGTCCTCCAGAAGTTAGGCACCTAGCCTAAGCTAGTATTCTGAGCTTCCTTTATTACCAGTGGAAGGGGACAGGTATTGCAGACAGTGATTCAGGCCATCCTGTGGTATGTGTTAAAAGCTGATACCATGACTAGTCTCTAAAGGCTTGGAGGCCAGTGACTAGCAGGGCACCTCAGGGTTCAGTACTGGGTCCAATCCTGTTTAACATCTTCATTATCAGTATGGATGATGGGGCAGAGTGTACCATCAGCAAGTTTGCTGGTGACATAGAACTGGGAGGAGTGACTGATGCACTGGAGGGTTGTGCTGCCATCCAGATGGACCTCAACAGGCTGCAGAAATGGGCTGACAGGAACTTCATGAAGTTCAACAAGAAGTTCTGCACCTGAGGAGAAACAACCCCGTGTACCAGTATATGCTGGGGGGCAGCCATGCTGGAAAGCAGCTTTGCAGAAAAGGAGCTGGGGGTCCTGGTAGGCACCAAGTTGAACATGACCTAGCAATGTGCCCTTGCGGCAAAGGCTGAAGCACAGGAGGTTCCCTCTGAACATCAGGAAACACTTTTACTGTGAGGGTGACCGAGCGGTTGTAGAGTCTCCATCCTTGGAGATACCCAAAAGCCATCTAGACATGATTCTGGGCAACTGGCTCTACGTGGCCGTGCTTGGGCAGAGGATTTGGACAAGATGACTTCCAGAGGCCCCTTTCAACCTCAGCCACTCTGTGATTTTCTACTACACTGACTAGAGAAGGGACCTAGACAATTAGCTTGGGCTAAGTGAAATAGATTGCATAGAGCCTGCGTTGAATGCAAAATAAGGGACAATCACAATCCCAAGCAGCATCTTTTTTCATCTTTTCAGCAACTTTGTTTGATAAAGTCAAGTGAGACAAAACATTTTAAGTAAGATAAATACAAGAGCTAGCCCTGCATGTTATTGCAGAGTCTTAAGTTATCCCTGCAGTTGCAAGACCGGCTTAGAAGTCATATTTACAAAAATAATAGGTCTGGATTTCTTTTTATTTGCCTTCTGCATCAAAGAGTTGCAGGCTGCTAATACTTTCAGGCTAATACTTTCAGTTCTGTCATCACCCTACGGACTGCTTTTCTGATAATCGTGTAGTCATATCATATTTTTGCATCTGTTTTCCTTCTCCTTTCTATCATCATTGATTTTTTTTTCTTTCATTGTAGTAAAGAAATTGACAAACAAACTTCCAGATCTGTTCAGCAAGATCGAGAGTATCAACCAACAGCTGATGCCAATAAGCAACATCTCTGAGAACGTAAATCGTATAAGAGAGCTGATTCAGCAGGCAAGAGATGCTGCAAATAAGGTCTGTCCTGAACATTGTAATCATGCTTGAGCTCAGTGGTTTGGACAAAGAGCAGCACTGTTACTCTTTCTCCTTCCAAATCATTTTGTTAAAATGTGTGTGCAAGACCAGACATAAATTTAATTTAACAGCACCACCCAGCACTTAGAGTAACTGTGATGATGGGAAGCATTATAATTTGTACATAAAAATGAGTGGGTGAAGTAGCATCCTGCTCCATCCTCCTCCCATACGTTTTTTTTTCCAGGTCATCTCTGTAATACTTATTTGTACAATAGCCTCTTTCCTTCAAGGTGCATTGTGTTGGCTTTGGCAGTGGGGGTAGTCAGCTCTGCAACTTAGAGGCAGGGCTCTCCAGCCTCTGGAACACTGAGACTTCCAAAAAAGTTGTGGAGCCCTGTGCTCTCATGTCTCCAGCTGCCCCATGACGTTAGGAGTTGTCTACTAGCATCTTCTTATTAGACCGCCCTTTCTCCATTTAAGCAACTACTGTGGTTGCTCAAGGGATAATGTGGTCTTAAGTCCCAGAGAAGCATCACTGAGGTCATCACAAATAACCTACAGTTTCAATGAATAAGAGGAATCATGGTGCAAATAGCTGTAATAGGACATGTCTTTATTAATATCAGGGGTGCATTATAATTTCCAACAGACAGTCAAGTCCAGCTAAGTGAAGCATGAGGATATGTATGCAGTCATCTAAATAATTCATAGGCTTGCTCTTTACAGCTGCAGGGCACATCCTTCCCTGTCTGTGTATTGAAGGCAACAGTTACTTGTCAGAGGCGCGGTAAAGGTTGATTAATTAACGTCTGGAGTAAAAAAGTGCTGTGTTAAGTGATAAGTATTGATAATACAGAATACTGTATTATCCAGTCTGTTTCCTAGTTACATTGTTTGGTAGGATCAGAGTCCACATCTAGTAGTTGATGGCTGTAACATGACTAGGATATGTAATAGGTTACTTTGCAATTAAACGCAGCAGAGAAATAAGTAGGATTAGTAGCAATAGATAATTATAACGTACTGAATTTTGTTTTTTTTAATAGGTTGCTATTCCTATGAGGTTTAATGGCAGCTCTGGTGTAGAGGTTCGACCTCCAAGCAACCTTGAAGATCTGAAAGGCTATACTTCGCTTTCTTTCTTTCTCCAAAGACCTCAGACAAGATTAGACACCCCCCAGAGGGCATCAAATAAGTTTGTACTGTACCTGGGTAATAAAGATGTAGGTATATTTTGAAATTTAATTTGATTTTTAGAACAGGCAAAACGCTTTAAGAAACAGATGGGAGATTATTTATTTTGACTGAAGTTTATAGCTACTGTTGGCCCATTTCTTTATAATCATCATTATGTGGTGGCAGAAGTATTTAGTGAAGAATGCTTCATTCCTCCACTGGCAAAGTAACTTGTTGGGTGACTGACTGCTTTGCCCTTTGGTGCTTTGCTGTTTTGCTCCTTTGGACGTTACTTCTCAGTCATGGATACCATCACACAGTCTTGTCAGAAGTGTCAAGTTCTGCAGCAGTCAGCACAAACTCAGCCCAACTGCTGCCTCAGAGCTTTGGCTCTTTTCACAATATAAGTCACTGTGAGTTTCTCTGTTGGTTAAAAACAAGAGATGATTTGGGTTTTAAAATTCAGTCCCTCAGCTTTTAATTTTTTTCTCTTCTGAATGTGTAGAAAAATACAGACCTGCTTGTGCATTCAGGCTTGCTCAAGCACCATCAAACATTTTAGAAATTTCCTGCCTGCAGTTCCTAACTATGGACTTTTAAATCCTGTTATCTGACAGCAGCTGTATCTGTAGTGAGTCTTGTGCATATACAGAAAGCTGTTTAAAGGTAGTTCTTCTACACTGGATTTCACCTTTTTAACCCCTGACTATCTGGCCAGGATATCTGTTGGCAGCATTTTAATTGTTACTTGTGAAATACGGTATGTTGGAGAAATAAAATGTGAATTGTTTGGGAGAATGACTGCTTCCAGTCATGTCAGTAGGAACTGTTGTCCTCAACTGAGTGTTATTCCAAACTTCTTTTTTATTTCACAGACATTGAGTCTAATTTTTAGTAAAGGTGTCATGTTTTCATGGCTTTAGCTGGGAGATGTTACAAATGTGAAAATTTTAGCTACTATTGTTATAAAAATAAAAAGCCACACATGACTCTCTATAACTATATTCACTGAATCAGTGCAACACATTATTCATTGAATCCGTGCAACATGTATGATTACAATTTCTTTCTTCCGAGAACTGATAAACTTAATAACAATTCTCATCATTAGGTGGGTGGATTTCTTATGACTCATGCACAGTATGATGATGTCTCTGAGGAAGTGCTGCTGTATTTTACCTTCATTAACATTAATCATTTATTAATGATTATTTGCTTTGCTATTCTTAGGCTTCCAAGGACTATATTGGTATGGCTGTGAAAGATGGTCGCCTTACTTGTGTCTATAACCTGGGAGACGGCGATGTAGAAATAGGTGTGCAGTCATTTGTGACTCAAAGCGAAACTGAGGAAGCTGTCATGGATCAAGTTAAGTTTGAAAGGTATAAGATTCACAGTGCACAACAGTCTTTTCCAAAACCTGTTTAAGATCTTTTGTTAGTGTGATGTGATATTTTGCCTGTTTGTTTTGGTTTTAGGATTTACCAGTATGTAAAGCTGAATTACATCAAAGCAGCAACATCAACTCCAGAATATGAAAGCCCTTTGACTTCAAACAGCGGAGCCAATGACATTCTCCTAAATCTTGATCCCAGCACTGTTGTGTTTTATGTTGGAGGATACCCACCAGATTTTAGGGTACAAAGAGCTGCTTAGATTTTTAAAATTATTTCCATGTTAATCATTCTGTTGTTCTTACAAGTAAAGATTGAAACTAGCAGTCTTTCAAAGGCAAGGAGATGCTACTTCCTACAGAAGCTGCGTGGCTTATAGTATGCTAGAACTCGAAGAAGGTAGCATGATGGTATTTCATCTGCCGAGGACAGCATGAAACCTGTCCAGTCCTGCTAAGTACTATTCCTAATCCATCCACCTGACTCCACTGTAAATTGTGCTGCAGGACGCCTGGGGGGGTATCAGATGGTTTGTATATTATATACAAAGCTATAATAATTTTATGATATTTAGAATGTCATATTCTGTGTCTCACTAATATTTGCAGTAGGTCTTAGCAGTTACATGTCAATGTAAAATTTTGTCAGCTGATGTTGACGTAATGTTTTTGATGACATTATTTTGCAGCCTCCACTTAAGCTAGACTATCCTCATTATGAAGGCTGCATTGAATTAGACAACCTAAATGAGCATATTATCAGCCTTTACAACTTCAAGAGGACATTTAATCTCAATACCACTGAAGTGCAACCCTGCAGAAGGTATGATATAAACACAGATGTGTTTCATGGTTCTGTGATTTTATCATTATGAATTCTTGTCTTTTCACATTCAGAAGAATAACTGCTGTGGATAAACAGGTGATTTTTTTCTAACTATAGGTCCTTACTATATTTGTTAGAGAAAATCCTCAGTGTTGGCACAATTCACATCTATGGCAATCTCAGAGCAGTGACCAACAATTAAAGTGTTGTAATACCCAGACACAACACATAGACTGATGTATTCACCTCCTTTATAAAGTAAATATTACATTAAGTGCAAGAAAGTTAGTCACTACTGATTTCCTCTCTAAAAACCATATGCGAATTCAATAGAAGCCAGTGGAAGGTTTTCTCTTTACTTGGGTTAGATCAGAATTTGGCCCTATTAGTGGCCCTGTACCAAATACTTTAACTTAAGCTTTTTAAAAATTATGACAGTAAGTCCATATGGTAATAGTTTTTGCTTTCATTTATTCACATCTGTGACACTGAATTATTACAGGTATAAAGAAGAGACTGACCAAAGCTATTTTGAAGGCACTGGTTATGCCAGCGTCAAATTGAAAGAACAAAATACCCACAGCCGAGTGCGCTACGAGCAGACAATTGAGACTACTGCAGATGAAGGCATTGTGTTTTTTGCAGCAAATGGGGTAATTCATGGAATGCTTCTGTCTGTTTTGTGGTCCAAGAACATGTTTTAAAACTTTGCTTACTCAAGAATAGGTTAGATTTAGTAATAACTGTAAGGAAATTTCTTAAAAGCGTTATTTTTGTCTGCGTGGCAGATAATTGGTAGATTCTGCTGTATGTTTAAAGTCATATGGTTTAGTTTTAGCTAGTCCTGCGAGGAGCAGAGAGTTGGACTCGGTGGTCCTTATGGGTCCCTTCCAATTGGAGTTATTCTATGATTCTATAATGGCTGCTGAATACTCTTTCAAGGCCTAGGAAAAAATCATTCCAAGTAGCTCCTCCATTAGGCCATGCAGAGAATTCGGAACTGGGGGTGGGCAGGGAGGTTGTAATTTGAATCAAACCAATTTTGAAATACTGAGATCTTCCAAAAGTGGAAGTGCACTATTCCCAAATCTGGATATGGGTGGCAACAGAGTAAGAAAGAATGTAGAGAGTGACGTGGTGACTTATACCTGTAGAGGTGCTCAAAACTGCAGTGATGCTACTTATCTAATAATATTATAGGCATGTTTGCAATCACTATGACACGTTCTGGATAATTTCTCAATGCTGTAAAAAGTCAGTAGACATCTCAAAATGACAAAAAGTCCTCTAGAGATTTGGGGAATACATCTGGAGCTGATACCAGATCTGTTTACAACAGATTAAAGTAATTACGGTTGATTATTATTAAGTTTTAGTCTGCTTTGTGTTATCTTTTCCTCCAAAAGCTTTATTGAAGCAACTAGATAGCTTCATTAAAATTATTCACATGACAGTGAAATATATATGAAATGTTGGCGGTTTAATTAATTAGATGATCTTTAAGGTGCCTTCCAACCTAAACCATGCTATGATTCTAATTGTGTTGGTGTTTTTTTTTCATTGCAGGATCAGTTCATCAGTGTGCTCATTAAAGATGGTCATACAGTTTTTAGATACAAAGTTGGCTCTGAGCCTCCAAAAGAAATAGGAACCAATGCAACTGTAAATGACGGAACATATAAACAAGTATGTAAATTTAAACAATCAAGTGATCATTATTTGTAAAAATACACATTAGCTGAAACTAAACATCCTGTTGTAAAGTTTAGTTGTGAAGTTTTCCATTTGTGTTGAGGAGATCAGGCTGCTGGGGATGAGTCTGGACATGTGAAAATCAATCATTCTACTGTTGTGCTTTCCTGTGACTAAGTTCAGTTTTAACAGAAAATCCACCAAAGAAAAAGACTTTGTCAGAGCAATGCTTTATTTAGAGCAAGCTGTGTACATTGCAATTCTTAACATTAGTTAATAATTAGATTAGTGTTTTTACCACCTAAGGGTTTCTTTCTTCAGGCCAGGCTGATCTTTACAGAGATTATCCTTTGGTAGTCTTTGTTGCTTGTCTACTTACCTTCAGTCTGGCTGTTTTGTAGCGCTACCAGAGTGAAATCATAAAGAAACTGTTAAAACCCTTGATTGCCATGTTGATTCATTCTCCCTTTTCCCCTTAATACATCTCCAGCTAAATAGGGTAGGTCACGGGGTCTGCTGAAAGGAATCTTTATGCTGTACTGGGTCAAGTTACCTCCAGCCAGCTGACTGACCTAGTCTTTGTATCAGGCAGCGGCTCCTGAATCTTCAACTGCAAATAGAAAGCAATATCTGAATCTTAGGTGAAGTGTATTTCTAGGACAATCTTCCTGAGGAAAATAAAACCTCACCTTGTATTTGGATAGTAAAGCATTTTGCTTAGGCATTTGCTTTGGCTAAATGCCCAAATTTTGCAAAGTACCTTTGAACTACTGCAGTTATTGTGGATTTAAGTCACGAGTAAACAAGAGGACGGGAAAAATAACTCAATGTGTCCTGCTCTGTGGGAGTACTTTTAATCTGCTAGATTATTTTTATTTCTGCTGAGTGAAGTCATTTTCATTATTCACCTATTTCAGATTCATTTGGTGCTTGCCCGAAGTAAGAATACTGTTCATGTCAGTCCCAATATTAAAGCCAACATAAATGTCTTCCTTTTCACCAAGTACTATCTAGGTGGAATTCCACCTTCTCTACGGGAACAGTGAGTAACTATAAAAAAACTGTAATACACAGGCTTTGTATGTAAATACCATTTAAACTCTTTCCTTAGGCAATTTCTTTCACGCTCTGTATTGGGTATCTTATGTGATATGAAAATAACAATTGTATAACACATGATCATAATCTATAATTTTTGGCTAACGGTGGGATATTTGTTGGAATGTATCCTGAAGATTGGGTTTGATCAGCATGAAGTATGTGTGTGCAAGAAAGATCGCTCTTGTTCTGGTTTTCTATTTCTTATATTGTCAGCATTTACAGGCTACTATACTGGTGTGGGCTTTGAAATACCAGGCTATTGAACTTTTTCCTTCCACTTCCTGAAACCAGATTTAATATATCTACACCTCCATTCCGAGGCTGCATGAAGAATGTGAAAAACCCTAACACTGCATCTGTTATTTTTGACGAGACTGTTGGTGTCAGCAAGAAATGTTCGGATGACTGGAAGGTAACTAACCAAGTTCTTTAAAAACTTCTGCTGGAGTTCACAGAGTCTGGTTTGTCTATAAATCCTGGACCATTATGTTTTACTTTTAGGTCAAAAATTATATTTGGTTAACATGTGATAGTAATAAAAGAACCTGGGCTTGGTATGAAGATATCGAAGAAAAGATACTCCACCCCTACTGTGGTACCTTGCTCCAGCACATAGTCCACCCTATTAATTAATACTGTGTACAATTAAGAATTCTTATTTACCATGTAAACTTAGAATAGAATCACAGAATCGTTAAGGTTGGAAGGGACCTTTAAGATCATTGAGTCCAACCATTAACCTAACCTGACAAAACCACTTCTAAACCGTGTCCCCCAGTACCATGTCTACCCTTTTTTTAAACACCTCCAGGAATGGCGAATCTGCCACCTCCCTGGGCAGCCTATTCCAACGTTGGATAACCCTTTCAGTGAAGAAATTTTTCCTAATATCCAACCTAAACCTCCCCTGGCTTAACTTGAACCCATTTCCTCTCGTCCTCTCACTTGTCACTAGGGAGAAGAGGTCAGTCCCCATCTCTCTACAACCTCCTTTCAGGTACTTGTAGAGAGTGATAAGGTCTCCCCTCAGCCTCCTCTTCTCCAGGCTAAACAGCCCCAGTTCCCTCAGCCGCTCCTCCAGTTGCTGTTATTGATTAGGCCGGGATACCTAGTTACTTAATGCTACTCATGATCTTTCCTCTCACCAAATTGCTTATGTTTCATAATTAAATGACCTCTCAACCTTTTTTCTTGAGAGCTAAGCAGACTTTACTTCCACTGAAGTCTCTGATTGTAAGGCTATTGCTCTACTCATCTGATTGTTTTATAATTATTTTCTGTGCACCCTTGAGTTTTGCCAGATTCTTTTTAAAATGGGACAATGTGACATTTCAGTGTTGGCTTAACTAATGCTGCATGGAGAGATGAAAACTACCCTTCTGCTTCTACTTGCTGCTACTTACACGGTGCATGATCCCATTTGCCCTTTTTACTATGGCATTGCACTGAAAGTTTGTGCTCATTTGCTTTCCCTTTGTGACATCTAAACCTTTCACAGAGCAATTTCTTTGCAGGCCATTTCCCTATGCAGAGGATCTGACCTTCATTCTCTCTCTGTATCTGTATGACTTCTCATGTATTAAAGCGTGTTTTGTTCAAAGAGGCCCAGGTATATTCTGTCCTATGACTCACACAGTTTCAGTTATGTAGCTCACCTGCACAGCTCCGTACTTATGAACTATTCCTCCAGCTGCTCACTTTTGTGTCCCTAAATGTGACGAGTTTCAAAGCCATCATGTCAATGCGAAGAGTAGCTAGAGACAAACAGCTCATTATACCAGCAAGCCTCATGTCTCCTTAGAATTTCTCAGATCATAATTAGTGCTGGTGGAACCAGTCTGTTCCATACTGAAATAACTGTACTTGCAGTTTGCCCTGTGCTTGGTTTTGACTGGAGTCAGTCGCAATTACGTTGAGTAGGGCAGTTGTTGTCCCATGTTGAACATTTCCTCTGATTAAATGGAAAATCACTGAAAGCATTATCATCTCTCTTTCAGCTCATCAGATCTGCAGCTTTCTCCAAGAAGGGAACACTGAGCCTGAGTGCGGCGGGTTTCCCATTTCCCAAGGATTTCCAAGTTGGCTTTGGCTTTCAGACCACAGCATCGACTGGAACACTCTTAAATGATGGTCTACGGGTATGAAACATGTTCAACTTAGAATATGTGATTGGTTTTGTTTCTGGATCGGTCATGTCTCTTTGTGACTCTGTCAGTTTGGCATCAGTTTGTGTCATAAGTCTCATGTAGATTCCTCTATCTTAAGTCAAGGAAAGGCTATCATAATCATCTTTTGAGCATGGCATCTTGTGTGTCATAGTCCAGAGAAACTCATCCTGGCAGTCTCTTCACTCAACCAACAATTAGTTCGACGAGTAACTGAGCTTTGAAATTGAGCCTTTTGCAGAGTAGCTCATACACAAGAACACCACGATCCCAGTAAAATAACTGGTGCCTAATAAAGTTAGCTGGAAATTTTCTCAGGAAAAACTGGCATTCCTCCCACGCAGAGATGTTACCATGACCAAATACGCAGAGAAAAGGGGTTGATTTCGGCTATGTTCCCTCAGAAAGCAGGAACATTCAAGGAGAACCCCATTCTTGCTGGCTGGAGGAGTTAAGAAGTGAGTGCACACCAGGCATTTGAGAAGGGGAGGACTGAATCCTCTGCTTTTAGTAAAAACAATTTAAACAAGTATTTTAAATGACTGTTTGGTATTCAGAGTGCAGAGGTATTTTAAACAGGAACTATGCTAATCGTGCAGAATTGGGTGTAATAGCTGGTACTAGATGACTGAGAGATGCAGTTTTAGTGTAAGAAAATTTCTTTCCCACAAGTGGCCACTGAGAACTGTATTAATGGCAATATCACGGAGAACTAAAGGCACTTGCATTTACCTAATAATTTTGTGGCATTCTTTTATAGCCTAATATTCTTACCATTTTTCTGAGACCTGGCTTTGTACATGCAAAGATGGGAGAGAAGGAAATCAAACTGGAAAAGAAATACGAAGATGGGTCAATGCATTATGTGACAGTAATAAAAAGAGACAACACGTGAGTCCAGTTCGTTATCGGATTCTTTTATATTGTGGTTGGGGAAATTTTGTGTGACTTTGTTCTTTGAGTACAGAGCTAAAAATGGCCTCTGCTAGCAAAGGCTACTGAAATAATGAAGCAAAAGGAGATTTTTCATCTATGAATGTGCACGTCAGCATCTGTGATATTTCAGCTGTACATCAGTATGCGTGTGTTTTATAGATAATGTGAGTTTTGGCTGCTTGTCAAGTTGGAGCTTTGGAGCTCTTCACCTTCCCATAGCCTTTACATATGTAACTTTATGTTATAAATCTAACACAGGTGGTTAAAGGCCCAGGGAAGAAGCTAATATTTTGTCTGGATTTTTAACGATTATCTGTTATGTAGATATCAGAAGAGACAATTTACTGAAAACCTCCTAAGTCATATTGATTTCTGTGGAATACATAAAATGACAGAAGTGCTAGTTAAAGTGGAAAGTTTTGAATGATTGGCTATAACTTTGGGTAATTATAACTTAATATTATCTCTACTAGCCGTTGCTAACATGTCAAGTGCATCATTTGGACACAAAGGATGAAATCCTGTCCCATAGTTGTCAATGAGAGTTTTTTCATGACTTTCAATTGGATTTCACTGTAGGACTGAAGTACTACCTTCAACTCATGCTCAATACCTACTACCACAGAGCAGAGCAGTTTCATAGCAGTCAATGAGCACATACTGGAAAAATCCCAGAAGTAAGCTAATGAAGCTCTACCATAATTACAACGTAACAAGAAAACACATCTGTCAAAGGGTTGTTTTTTAATATATATATTTCATTTAGGTTCATAACTATTTCTTTAGTTTTCATGCTTATTTTCATGCACTTTGTTTCAGAGTACATCTGCTGGTTGATGATGGGTTGGCATCAGAACCAGTTGACTCTCCAGGAGCGCAGGCAAGCACTAAACTTATAAAACTTGGTGGAGATAATTTTGAAGGTTGCATCTCAAACATCTTTATAGAAAGGTATTTGGCTTGGAAAGAATTTTGTTTCGTGCATTTTGGCCTGTTTTCCTTCTTTAATCATACTAAAATCACTTTTTGCTAAATTGCTTTTCTTCTACATGCATGAAGCCTTCAGGAATGCATAACTTTGCTGCCCTGAAATATTCCTTCATTCAGGCAGATTATACATGGTATCAAGTTGTAATTAAATCTGCTGTTCAGATGTACTGGAATTTTAGTCTGAATCATACCTGTTTAGTAGTCTTTTAATCAAAGAATGAACTCAGTGAATTGGAAGTGTCCCAACAAAGCATCCAAAAAGATCTGCTAGATTGTATCATTATAGCTACTCAGGGAGCCAGGTAATAAAATGAGCAAAGCTCACTGGCAGAACCAAAACAGTTACACAAACAAATGAGAGCACATGTATAGAAATCAGGTGGCAGATTTATGTTGTCTCCTTCTTCACATGTGTTTGTCTGGTTATTAGAGACATCTTACAGGCAAAACTTAGGAGAAAAATTATGCATAAATATGTTCTTTAAAGAAAAGCATTCCTTGAGGCACAAGTGATGTCCCAGCGGGGCTTTGTTTAGCTAAGTTTTGATGAATATCTATATATGTATAGAGTTTTAAAAAAATAGTATATTTTGATTTGATTATCATAGAATCACAGAATGGTTTGGGTTGGAAGGGACCTTTAAAGATCATCTACTCCAATCCTCCTGCCACGCACAGGGTCGTCTTTACAGGATCAGATTGCTTAAATTATATCTTCATTTAAAGCAGTGCAAGACAATGAAGTAACCTGTATATTAACCTACCTGTCAGAAAACAAATTTGGAAAATTGCTTTTAGTGAAAAAATAGAGGAAGAATTGAGATTGTAGCTAGTTTGGTCTAGTGAATGGAGAACTGGACCAGAATTGAGGTAGTACAGGTTCTGCTCCCAACTCTACCGCTCTCCCCATAAAAAAACATGGGCAAGGAGCTTTATTGCTTTTTCTAGCTGTGAAGTGTTTTATAATTTACTGATTACAAATGTAATGTACACAGCATTTCTATGCTGTGTACAACTTACAAAATTATAGTAATACTTAATATTATTCTTTATGCACACAAGAAATTTTTGACAGTCTTTCTGATAATATGGCTATAATACTAAAGCTACATATTAAGTTGTGATGAGCTTTACCCCTTGACAAGTCTCATTAGAACATGTTATTTAAGGAGAGAGTGAATCGTTGAGTTAGCAAGACCTGATGTTGCCATTTTTTCTTGATCTGCCACTGGTTATGCATAATTAACCAGCAAAATCGTGTAGACTGATCCAGAAATCTTATTCAATCACGTCTGCTGCCATTTTTCCGCCTTTTTTCAATGGCAATATTTGTATGGGTTTTTTTTAAATAGATACCTTTTAGCAAAAAATACTTTGTTTAGAAGAGATGAGAACAAAACATCAGAGGTTATTCTATAGCCAAAAAGAAATGGGCAGAACCATGACAAATATGAATAATTTTTACAGCACTGAACCTACAGTTTTCATTGAAAAATAAAAATCAGTACTTTTAACATCAGGTCACTGGGGAATCTATTTTGTACAGACCACAGTTTTACAGTATGTTGTTGATTACACTAAAGAAAAGGAATGCTGTGTCACAGCACTTACTGCTTTCATCACTCTAGGGCAGGTCAGCTCCCTGAGGTTCAAAATCTCGTTAATTATACTGCAAAGACTGGTGTGTCCCTCGGAGCTTGCCACAAATATGAGAACCTTGAACCACTGCTGCTGAAAGAATTTAAAAATCCTCTCAGGTTTAAGATGCTCAAGGTATGCTTATTTTTACTGTCATCTTCGCTCCGTATTCATGCCAAGGCTTTGTCTGCACAGCCATGGTTTCTAGAACTGAGATTCAGATGTTATTATTTTCCTTCCATCTCACATCTGAAGCAAGTTCTTTCTGTGTTGAAGCTCCACACTAAACCCATACCTGTCCAGAACAACAACAGCTTCTCTGTCATTTAGAGAAGGCTGTTGACTGCCTCAGATGGGAACTCTTAAATGTGTAAGTTGAAATGTTTTTTTTCACATTCACACAAAGTAAATGTTTCAATTCTGCCTTACAGGTACAGAATGAAAAACACCTTGATTATTTGAAAGCTGCTAACGTGCAAAACCAGAAAAAACACACTTTACCAACTCAATTAAATGTTAGCAGTGAAGCATATCTCCTTGGAAACACCCCCAACAGTTTCATGTCCTACACGTTTTCTCCACTGTCATCTACAGACAGGTAATACAAATGTTCTCTGTTCTCCTCCTAATACTTGAATTGTCAAAGCCTTGAATCTTCGGGTGCTAAAAGTTAGGATTTTCTTCTTGTATATGTCTTTGGGCATAACACAAGAGTGGTTCTAAAGGTTCAGGCATTTTTTTTTTCTTTGCTAACATTTACCCAAACTGAGTAGATTGACTTGGATGTGGTGGAAAATTACAGTCCATATTGATGCCGAATCCTAAGCCTGAATGTGTCAACTTTCATTCACTTTCAGAAATGCAGGCAATGCAGAACACTGTGATTCCACCCAAAAGCTATTCTGCATTTCACAAACGGAGTTTCCCTGGCATTTTTCTGGAGAACGGAAAGAACACAACTAACAAAACAGACCTATATTTCACTATGCTTACTTTCCACTACAGGTTACATTTCTCTGTAGATGTACGGACTCGATCATCAAAAGGATTAATAGTTTTCATGGAGGAAAGGTCTGAGGACTCTTATATGGCTCTCCACATTTCAAAAGGACGTTTGGTCTTTTCACTTGGCTCTGGAGGAAAACGAATCAAAATCAAAACCAATACTAAATACAACGATGGGCAATGGCACAATGTGAGTAGTATGGCACAGGAACCACGGTGAAACCACAACTAGCATTCAGCAGTCACAGCCTATTGAATTTTTAAGTTACTAGAAATTTGATTTTGGTCATCTGAGGTTAATTCCTATGCCTGAAAGTTCATGTGGTTGACAGGTCTCTGCTATGGGAGAGCTTATAGATATCGATGGTCCCAGCAGGTTATTTTCATTTTAAATACTTCAACAATACGGTGTTTAAATTAAAAAAAAAAAAAAATCTCCAGTGGCTTTCATTGGCTTTGGGGTTTCTCATTCTGTTATGTTTGCACCCTGCAAAGGTGGTCTTCAGCACAGATGGGAAGGATGTCCGCCTTGTTGTTGATGGTCTAAGGGCCCAGCACGGAAGACTAGCAACAAATTCTGCCATCAGCATTAAGCCACCAATCTATGTGGGAGGGCTGCCATCACTGAAAAGACAGGTAAATAACTGATACATCCACCCACACACACTCCCCATGCTGCACTAATTACATGTGAAAGTGTTAATATGCAGGATTTCCATCTTGAAAAGGTTTGGGGGGATATTTCCAAGCACTGACTGAGCACCATCTGCGGTGTTTGCAGTTATTCATTACAGATCTTTTTCTCACCTGTTCACACAGCTCTCAGCTAGGCCCATATTTTCAACGTTTGTTGCTGAGACACTGATGACAACCACGTACTGTTTTCATTTCTATTCTGTGAAAAACAGAAAAGCCCAAAGTCATATTTGTAATTCTAGGAATACCCTCTTCCCACAAATATTCGGCTCAGTGGACTAAGTGCTAATCTGTAGAAGAGCGAAGGAATCCTTCTCATTAAGGAATTATGAATGTAGAAGTGGATTTTAGTTTGAAATATGTGTGGTTCCTATTACTTTAAAAACTGGACAATTAATGATGCAGGGCCTTCTATAAAATCAGATTGAAATAAACAGCCTCTTAGAAGGGAAGGGCATATTTGAGATTTCACAACTCCTGTTGCATTGTCTTTTTGACAGGAGTTATGTTAACTCAAAAGCAAATGTTACTTTCATGTTTTAAGGTCTTTTTTTAAATTTTGGAATAGCTTTTCACTGCATCAGAGATGGGTTTTAGGTGCCTTTAATGCCAGTTGGCTTTCTACAGTTTAACAATACAAAAGAACTAATGGGTGTTCTTACTAAAAAAAATGCCATCATGCTTTAGTATTCATGTGTTGAAATATGCTTTCAGAATATACCAATGAACAGTTTCAAGGGATGCCTGAAGAATTTTAAGATGAATGGAAAAGTCGTGGAGGCACCTCAGGAAAAAAATGGCGTACTTCCATGTCTGGATGCTCCCATGGAGACGGGGATTTATTTCTTTAACGAAGGAGGATATATCACCATTGGTAAGCTGTGTAGAGATTATGGTATATGGAATTATGTCTTAAATATGTATGTGTAAGGAATTTTAAATTTATTTTTTTATGTGTTTTTCCAGTTATCTCCTCCTATGATCATTTCTCAACCCACTGTTTAATTCTCCACAGGTAATTTGCTGATGAGCTTGGATTTTAGGATTGTATTTAGCATTCGACCAAGGAGTTCAACAGGTATACTCCTCCATGCTGGAAACAAGCAAGACAACTACTTGACTATTTACATGGAAGGAGGAAAGGTAAGTATAGGCTGTGTTTCAATTTCAGCTGTATTACCCACATTCAGCAGGGGGATTCTGACCTTGAACTCTGGATTTATGTGTTACAACATTTGTCTACAGGTTAAACAACTTCCTCAGAGTTGTTTAAATCCATCACATGGAAAATAGAGCATTTAACTTGTCTCTATGCCTACATTAGCAGCTTCCGTTGTGTGCACATTAGCTTGCACGTGCTTTCTTCACAGTGGTCAGCAGTAGGGCACAGTCCTAATTTTCTCAGGCTTCTGAGCCTCTGCAAAAACCCACTGGGGTTTTGGCCAGAGACTACAGAATTCGTGGCTTATTCCCACTCCTAAGTCAGTCATCATGTGGCTGTACTGATGCAGCTCCGTAACTATGTCCGCTATGGAACTTGAGCAGTCTTGCTTTGTGTTAGCATCTTCTCCTCTAGTTGATGGGTGTGTCATGGTGGTGATTATTATCACTGTTGCTTTTTCATAATGTAACAGCTTCAGAATGTGAGTCTTGGACTACAAAACTATTGTGGTTGCTGCTGGAGAGACATCAGACAGAAAGATGTCAGTGCTCCACAGAACCTGCTGTCTCACGGCATGGTTTAAACAAGCATGAGTCTACCTAACTTCAGAAAGCTCAGCTTTGCTCTTCTCTTCCCAGATTAGGGAACTTGTTTTTATTATTTATCTTTTTGTCATCAGTTAGTTTCCCCCAGATCACTGATCTGGTTCAAGACACAACTAGCATGCGGAAGCAGGGGCATCAACAGCTGGGGACTCCATAAGGGCAAGATTGACCACTTTTTTCAGCAGTAACTTAGATTAATGCTGGCTGTGAGTGTGGACAGGATGCAACAGGAAGGAATAAAAGGTCAGTGGGACACCATCAATCAGCCTGATAGGAAGTGGCCGCAGCATACAGTTACCTGACCGTTACCAAGTTTCTTGTAACCATCACACCAAAAGAGAGCTTGAAAGGAAAATGTTGAAAGAAACTAATGCACTTACAAGGAATGAGAAGGAAGATGTGAGAAAGCACAAGCAGGTGCTTTTTCAAAATGCCATCGTAAATAGCCAGGCTACAAGCTTCATGAATGAATTATGAGTAGTCCAAAATTGTGTGAAAGACCAGAGAAATGTATTGCAGAGATTCTCTCCAGAGATGCCAAGCGTGTAGATGACTGCTTCGGGAAAGGAGAGCAAGGCCTATTAGGAAAGACCTTGTCTCAGAGAGATTATGTCAAAAGAATTAACATAATTTTGTAAGATTGTGAGGGGGAGACAAAGGTACATATTTATGCTTGTAAAATATATTAGGGAAATTTACTTTCCTCTTGGAGAGAATAATTTCTGAAATATGTATACAATGACTGTGACCCTTAAAACTAGGTGAAACCCAGCCAACACAGGATAGGTAAATTACTTAAAGCACTTTATTTTTCTGTTGCTCTTTTCTTTGCCACGGTAACTTAAAAGAGAACTTTTTTACAGGTCATTGCTGCTGGAAATAGTGGTGCTGGAGAATTCCAGACATCAGTCATACCTGAGGAACCTCTGTCTGGTGGACAGTGGCATACTATTGCAGGTACATTATAGCATACCAGGTCTTATGAAACTTTGAAAGGACGGTGGGCACAGAGCACTGCAGCTTCACTTCTGTTTATTCTGAGAATACTCTTTAGAACAATGGGTCTCATGTTAATTCAAGGCTTTACGTAAGAGGGGGTTTTGGGGCTGTGTTTAGCCTCAGAATACCTAGATGTGTCAATCTGACTTGGAATTAAAATAAAATCTATTTTTCCTATGAGTTAAATTTCAAGACAGATGCTACTTAAAAATAGTGCCATATCTAGTTGATTCTTTAATAGGGTTGAGAAGGAGTATTCATTTACCTGCTTCTTTGCAGTGTCTCAGAAGGAGAACACAGTGCAGCTAGATGTGGGCACAGAGAGTAACTATACCACTGGACTTCCACCCTCTCCTCCTAGACGGGTGCATCAGCCACTCTACTTCGGCAAAATTCCAGGTAATATTATTGCTGCTTATTTTTTTGTGTATCTATGTGGCTTTTTTTCCTTTCGAAAACAAAGGTCCCATTCATGCATGTAGCTCTATATCATTCCCCCTCTTTTGAAAGTTTTGCAGTAATGACTGTTCTTTAAAATAATTCTAATTTTATTAATTTGACCTTTCTACCTTGTTTTTTGTAGCAACTTTGGACACACTGTGGCATCCAGTCAAAGAACCATTTTTTGGCTGTCTTCGGAATATTAACATCAATGACAAACATGTCTCCACCAGGAGAATTTCAGAGGTTCATGGTGCAGTGAGTTTGCACGGGTGCCCAGCAAAGTAACTTTGCTGCTATGGTACTTGTACACACATGAGGTTGGGTCTGCTGAAGTACTGTGTGAATTCATGCAGCGTGGGTTCCCCTTTTGCTGCTCACTGTGTCACTGTCGTCGGGCTGGTTATTCAGAACAGCTGGTGAGCAAATGCATCCTCTGGATGTGGACTGCTCCAAACCAAAGTAAAAGTATTTGCTTTGATAGACTCCCTTTTAAATGTTGTTGATTTCCAAGGTAATCCATTGTGCCTTTTGAAATATATGCAGAAAATATAATTGTATATACCCTGCTGGGCCAAATTCTGCTCTCACCCACAACAGCGTAGACTTGAGTAACTCCAGTGTCTTAATTTTGGAAATTTGCCTTAATGCTGGTCATCTTGAGAGCAAATTTGATCCACTAATATAAAGAATTTTATAAAAATATAAATCTCTTTGGACTGATGTTTATACAGAAATGTACATTAATGTTAAAAGTAATAATAATAATATAAATGGAGTTTGAAGCACTTTAAGGAGTGAAACTCTGGGAGTTTGTTACAGTGCTAGGAATTCTGGGGCCAAATAAATGCAGTATGTCTTAAAACGATCCACTTTCTTGTTTGGTTATTTTAACCTGGTGTTTCTTTTATGTGCTTTTTACAGGCTGCTAAATCCTGCTTGCTTTATGCAAATGTTTCTGTAGCTTTAAGAAGCTGATTTGCCTGAATAAGCATGAGTCCATCATCTCCACTTATTAGAATTTGGTTATATAAAAACCTCAGAAAGAGAGTAATTTTTCTTGTAGTCTTCAGAACCAAAAAGTCTCCTCCATAGGCTTTTTTTCCCTGGTTAAATGAAGACAAGTTATTTTAGCAAGAGCAGTTGCACCTGCTACAGTTATGTAGCATGAATTGCAGGACTGAACCAGCAAAACTGTTTTCTTTGATGTTTTCTTTGACATTCAAAGCTTCACTTTGTACCTGACCGTGACCTATGGTGGAAGGCGGGGGACCCAGTTCACTTTATTCTTCTGAATACAGGGCTGGAGTGAACAGAGTTGACATGGCTTCTTCTTCCACTAGCATTCAGAAGCAGCATTTTGATTGTTACTTCCCCACCCCCCCCGCCCCCCAATTCCCTGATGCCAGCCCTCTTTTGCAAAATTAAAACATTTTCTAAGGCTGGTCCTAGGTGGGAGTAGACAGTGATACAACAAACCCTCCTTCCCACCTAATGCAATGTTTGCTCCCACCTTCCATCGGCTTCTTGTTCAAGGTGCAGCAATGTGTCCTCAGCATGTTTGGAATGAGGTGCTAGCTGGATTAAAAGAAGAAGATGCCAGACCAATAGCCCTTATGGCTTTAGTCATTAATCCCTTATCAAATTTTTGCAGCTTTGCAGGGTGGCAAAAGTGTCAGAAAGCTGTTCACACCAAATTTTGTGTTGCTTTTTCTTTTATGGCAACTCTGTTACAGGCAAATCTATGTCCACGCAGAGGTTCCTCAGCTGTAGAGCTACTTTGGAGGGAATGAGATGCGGTGAAAGCATGCCGGGGTTGAGGCCTCTGAGGGAGCGGGGGATTGGCACGTAATGGCAGAGCCCTCTCTCTGAAGATGCTCTGCAGAAACAGCTTTTCTCATATGGCTGCCTGCCATGTGGGACAGAAACACCCATAGGCTTAGAGGTGATGGGGTTCTGAAATCACCTTTTCAGATAGCAACATCTGAACCCTTTCTATGCGTAAAGCCCTCTGCCTTTGAGGTAGATTGTCAAATATTCAGGTGACCAAAACTGTGGAAATACTCAATTGATTTACTGGCCTTAGTTGGCACTGAAAATTTCCACAAGGAGAAAGGAAGAACCGTTAAACTTTATCAAGCAATTCTCTAGTAACATTTCATATCTCATGCCCACCAGACTGCTCTCTGAAGCAGTCACAAAAAAGTCTTTTCCTTCTTCCCTTCCCCCTCAGAAAAAGCAAACATGGCAAAGATTTTTGCATCACAACCTGGAGCCCATCCTGGATTTCAATTCCCTTCCATCTGATTTTATTTTATCAGAAGTAGTTTTAATGCTGACAAGAAGAAATGAAAAATGTATAAAGACTTGCATAAATATAAGTTATAATGACTAGCAAGTATTAATTCCAGGGCAATCCTAATGCATAACGAAAAAGCAGAAAAGTCTTTCTGGTTTTAAGGTTCTTGATGGTTGTTTTTTACCCCCCAGTTTCTTCAGTTGTATTGCTTCCATAGAGTCAGGCTGTCACGCATTGTGGGGACAATCAATAACAGCCCAATTAAAGTTTCAAGTTTTGTATTTTAACATAGATACACCTATGCCAGGCTGATGAACACTTAGTAAAAAGCTTTTTGATCTTGAGACCTAGTGGATAATCTTCACATGAGGAAAGAAGTTGTCCTGTTTAGATTAGTCTGACGAAGAATTATTATTATTGAAGAAATCCATGTGGACGCTGAACTGTATTTCATGCATATTATGTTCTGTGCTTAAAATATTCTGAATTTTCTCACATGGGAAGCAACTTCTGGAAAACAAGAGCCTGAATTTTCAAGTCATGAATGGTAGACATAATTTCAATTGTAAAGATTTAACCAGGGAAGATCTTTGTTAAATTCAAAGCAAACAATTCCCTGCAGTGCATTTTACAGCAGACCAGAAGTGACCAAATCTTGAAGTAAGATGAAATGTTATGAGAGTAAATAGCAATGTTAGCCTTGGGTAAACACTGTGTCATGTTTTTTTTTTATTGTGATAAGTAGTAGTTCCAAGTCTTCATCATCCGAATGTTGCCATTTCACCGTAACTTCCATGAATTATTTACCTCCTTTGGCTATAGCATTTCAGGTGGGCCCCCAACTCTATCAATTCCCGTGTTAAAGTAGAAGGAAATAACTCCCACAGTAGAGGGATAATGTAATTTTTTTTATTCTCTACTCATCTTTACTATTTGCTATTCAAGCCTTTAAGTAATGCTAATATTTTCAATGGTAAAAGACTCTCAATTCCAGTCATCCTTTCTGAGCCTGCATTAGTACTCATTGCTTGTGTTCCAGGGTGCAAATGTATTACAGCTTGCATTTTGCTTCATTCACCTTAAAATTAGAAGTAATAACCAAAGAAATGCATATGTTAATGTCTCCTGGCAAGATTTTGCTATATGGTTTGTATCTCTTGAAATTCAAGCTTCTGAGGAATGTTTTGAAAAGTTTAATGAAAAAGGATCAAATGTAGTGTTCAGTATACTGAGAGCGCATGGCTAAAAACCCCACGCTCTTTAACAGTGTGTTTAGATTGCCATAACAGCTCATTTGAATCCCAAATCAATTACCTTAGGACAGCAGAAGATTTCCTCTCCTGACTAAGCCACATTCGTATTGCTGGTGCCAAATCTCTCTCTTGTCCGTATAAGTATCAAGGGCAAAGGGTTCTCCTCCAGTTAATTTGGATTAGATTTAATAGGATCATGTTATCTGAGGTGAATGACACCAAGGTCTGTAAGTTCCCATTTATTATAACTACAAAACACAGCTAGATTAACGGGAGCTGAAAGACAGTCAGGAAGCCTAACACTGAGAACTGCAGGCAAATAAAATGAAATAGATCACAGAGCACTGCAGAAGGAAATATACATTCACCGGAGGAAAAAAAAACATATGTCCAAGGAAAACATTTTTTTCTTTTCATTGCTTATAAATGATATTGTAATTTAAGTTTGTAATAACAAAAGCTTCCAATTAAAACTTCTCAACAGTCTCCTCGTATCTGAGCTTGAAGGTCTGCGCTTTTGTTACTGTGGAGCTTTTACGTAAAACACAGAGCCATTGACCTTTCACTGTTGGCAGCAAAATGAATTGGGTGAGTTAACTTTCTCTGGGTTTGTAACTTCTTTGGAGTCACCTGTGAGCCAGTTCATTCTAGCTCTCCCCCCTGCTAGGAGCTTTCCCTCTTCTGGAGTCCTTTGTGAATTATTTGGGGTTTTTTCTCCCCTCTGCTTCCTTAGCCTGGAAAATGTGATCTTACTGAAAATGCTATAAATGCATTATGGCTTTGTAATGAACTCTTGCCATGCTTTTTGCCTCTTACCATTCTCTTTGCGGTTTCCTCATTTAAAAAAAACTGCATCTTTCTCTAATGATGTAAGGAAATTTAGGGCACAATGGTCCAGTGTTCTGTAAATCTGTCTGTATTTTCTAAAAATACATTAAATGGATGTCCCTGGCAAAAGGAACTACTTTACGTTAAAGGGGATAGTGCCATAATACAATGTTATAGCTTCCTGAGGGCATTGAGACTGCAAGGCATAAGCATAATCCTCCTTTGTGCAGCTGGCGCAGGCATCTCAAAACTGCAAGAGGCTGGTCATTGCCAGAGCTGCAATGAAGCATCCTCTGAGTATAAAGGATTGCACACAAAATAACCAATGAAGTCTTTATGTTCTCCCTGCCAATATTGGGGATCCTCTGTAACAATGAAACCAAACTATGACCTGTTGTGCATGTCGTACTGTGTTTCTGGGTTTGCAACTGATAGCGTTCAAAATATATAAGATTTTTTTAAACAGACTGCTATTATTATTTTTCACCTCAGCCAATTACTGTGTTTCCTACAGGTTGTTCCGAATGTGAAGCATATGTGAAACATTCCATGAGACATTTTCTTTGTTAAGATGTCACCTACTCATTGATAAAGATTGAGCACTGCTGCATTATTACACAGAATAAAAAGACAGTTAGCATCATGATCTTTTGTCTCTGTTCAGTTATATTTAAACTGGGAACAGCAACAGATTTCTCTATTGTGCGGGAGCCTGTGTCTAAGATTCCTGTCACAGGAGGACTATGCACTGGTAAGAATGAATAATTACATTCATAGGAGTGTCAGTAATTTGTAAATTAATATGGAAGAAGACCGTTAGAATTTTGATCCAGAAAGAACTGTTCAGATCTGTTTTTTGAAGCCTGAGGACATAATGAAGGGAATAATTTTAAAGGATACAGAAATAAATGGCTCCATGTCCAGCTCTTGCAGACACAGTTTTAATTAACAATGTGTTAATAACATAATTAGCTGAAATCAATCAGCATGAGATATTACTTAATAGAGGATTTATATTTTTAGGTAACAGCACCTGCCATGAATCTTAATTCTAGAGCTTTCTGATTACTTTCTGATCAGAATTATTGTTGGGATGCTACAAACCAAGAGTCAGTAATACACCCAGATAATGATTCCTCTGGCTAAGGCAAGGGTTTCAACTTATAAAATTTACCTGAGAAGAAGGTATCACATCACTAATAAAGTTCTAACTTTCCCTTTGCTGTATTCAGTTAAATCAAAGGTAATGACATACCCCTGGGGACAGTAACTTATGTAGTAAAGAAGCTAAAGGTACTCTTGGCGATTCTCCAAGAAAACATGTAGGTGTGATCCAAATGTTCGGTGGCTTAGTGGAAAGATCTAACCCCTTCACAGGACTTTGGCTCACACACCTTATTAAAACATGCAGAAAATCTTACATACAGTTTATAAAAAATGTATTCTAAGATACTGCCAAGGTTTATAGAGAATTGTCATTGCAGATTAAATCTGTTTCTTATGTAATAAAGGGCAGGACATAGTCTCCAGAAAACCTAAGATAACCCTTCTTATGCAAATATATATAAATGGAAACTTCATGAAATGCAAAGGGTATTTGCATCAGCAATAAGGGTGGAAGCAAGGAGACCACGCAGATAAACTGTTCTGCCTGACGAGTGTCAGCAGTGAAGACAGTGCCGGAGGTGGTTTCAGACCACTATCCATGATCCAGCCTGCCTGAACGCTCAAAGAGCCCGCTTGGGCTCAGCCCTTGCCCATGCCACTCGAAATCAGACATAACTGCAGTCATCCCACTATGCCTTTACCAGGCTCAAAGAAAAGAAAACCCTTCTGGGAATTTCATCATCCCTGCATGCAGAGGAGTAGGACCAAATTTTGAACTGATAAGTTGCATTTAGTCAGATTCTTGTAACTTGATATCGCCATGCTAAAGGAAGGAAACGTTCCCATTGCTGAGCCCCTTAAGAGGACATGTGATCACTGAATCTATGTATATTGCATTTATCACCAAAGATAAAACGAATCCACATGACGTATATACTCAGAACAAATTTAATTCAAAACAGACACCACAAAACCACTAATGATCATCATTGTTATTTAATTAAAATTGAATGAATAGGTTTAATCTTCCAAAGAGACAATGAATGCCATCAAACACAATAAAGGCCAGGTGCATGATCAGTATAAATCAACATAGGTCTATTGTTCCTGGATTTGTGCTGATAGAAGAAAAGGTTCTAGTTGTGTTTGAGCAGCTTACTGTTTTTACATGTTGGGAACAAAATGTATAGATCTTATGAAAAGGACTTTGCTACAAAGAGTTAAAATGAAGAATGTTTCAATTCACTTTCTGTGAAAAAATACTGTATTTTTTTATCAGTACAAAAAAATTACCTAAAGAACAGATGTGAGCCTAGAGGATGGATAGAAAGAAAAAGACTTTATAGTTGAAGAAGGAAAGGTATCTAAGGAAAAGTAAGCCGTAAGACTGCTCTGAGAGGATTTACCCCTGCCGAGGGAAATGTCTACAGGAGAGAAAGCTAGTTGGAAACTGAGATGACTGTTAGCTCGACTGAACAATTTCAGGCTACGTGGTGGTGTCAAGAAGCCCTGCCACTGCTCCCTTCCGACCCCAGACTTGGTGGTCAGAGCTCCTGGGTAGCTCCTGCATGCCTGCACAGCATCCCCGGTGCCCCAGCCCCTCCACAGCCCAAACTCTGCCCGCTGCGGGGCTGGGTGCCTGCTGCGGGGCTGGGTGCCTGCCTGCACCCCTTCCCCGGCATCCCAGGGAGGGGAGCTGGGGGAAAACAGCTTCTTGCTGACCAGATTCCTAGCCCATCAACTCACAAATCTCTGTTTGCATTGGGGAGGTCAGGAAAATGGTAAGCCAGGCCCAGCATATGACAGGAAGGAAAATAGCATGAAGCTGCCACTCCCGGCCCCTTTCATTTTGCTCTCTGACCCTTCTCCTTTTGTTTGTTGTGCTTAGTATAATGGAAGGGAACATCTGGACTCTAGTGACAGCAAACCAAATTTGCATGCATATAGCAGATAATTAAGCACGTGTCTTTCTGCAGCTGCAAACAGCAATTAGTCATAAGATCGCTTTCCACGCCCCTTCCTGCCTATTCTTCTGTTCCCCTGGAAGGACCCTCTCACACATGCATCTCTGAGAGGCACCCTGCGCTGGCCTCCTTCTTATTTGTGAAGACAGTTGTACAGCTGAGCTTAAACCCTTCAGTATCACTTTGACTAGGATGAACTTCCTCTGATACATCGATTTCCTGAACTGCTTTCTGCATAAGACATGATGCAAGTGACCCAAATCCAAACACCCGTGCCTGCATCCCAGCTTAGCTGGGGGCTGTAAGCAGGTTTTGTTCCTAGTTCCTCCTCTCAGATCTGAGGAAAGCGAGCTCTGGAGGTTCGTTTCTGACTGATGATATTTTCTATGGCTGGCTCTTGCCTCTCTGCAGTTGCCCAAGGCAAATACTGGCTTCTCTACTCCTTGCAGCTATAAAGAAGTTTACATTTGCCCTATAGTTTCCACCCCAGGCCTTCTATGAAGGGCATATTATAAAATCTTACCGTGTCAAGTAAATACATATATCCTATGCCTGTCTTTTCAGTTCTAGAGAGTCCCTTGGCAATGAACCCATAGGTAGCATTTTGTCGCCTAAGACTGGTGTCCTCATTTCTCCTGTAATAGAGTCAAATTTTCTAGACAGGTAAAACAGAAGCTGCTCAGGGCTGCAACAAAGAGACACAGTTCAGAGTCATTTACAACAAATTTTGAGGTTGCTGCAAACCAAAGACAGCGTTGCCTATTCCTAAATGTCAGCCTCGAGCACCCTAGCTTTTAATTTATCTGTACGCTGAAATGGAGTGTAGTAATAGGGTGGGCTTCAGCAAGGGCAGGTGCAAATTGGAGAAAAAAGGGCTGGAGTGTGATGATCAAAGGGCCCACCATGCCTCAAGCAGGGATTAGGTTCCATGAAATGGCTTCACAATCTGGACAGCAGTGATTATTGCATGTGACCCTTCGCATCTGCTCATTGTTTAACAGAGCTGCCTGATCAAAGCCTTTGTTGAGGTAAGAGTCTCATGCCTACATAATGATCTCTGCTGGAGAATTCCTGTACATGTTTGAAATAGCGTTCTCGGGTATAATTTGCAACATTTCCTTTGGATTTACTTGTGTGTGTTCATAGTATGTAGGCATTCCCAGCTACAAAAAACTCACACAAACTGCAGAAAGTATTTGCATCGAGTAGTTATTTGAAAATATAACTGCAGCTTTCAGAAACTCATTAAGGCCAAGAGACCTGTTTTGAAAACAAAAGTTTGCTTTTCATATAGGTAAAACAAAGTCTCCTCTGTTTCAGTGCAAATACTAACGTATGGGTTTTGTGAATGTCCTGTAACAGCAATGCACAAACCAACTCTGGCTGGCACGAACAAGCACTGTAACAGTCACATGCAGATGCATTTCAGGCATAGCTGTGCTTATGGGAGCACATTCCACCACCAAATCCAGACAAAAATTTTAAGGTTTTTACTATTAGGGTAGGCAAACTCATTATTTTTCATTTGGGACCCACACAAAGTTAAAAAAATATGTGGACCTACTTGATTTTAAGCAACAGAATGGCTATACAGACTTGTGTGCATATGGAACTGGCCAGTAGCTCTGGTACTTGCTATATAGCACCTACCTGACTTCAATAAGACCCATAGCATTTGTGGAGCAGTGTGGTTACTCATCTCACAACTCCAGTTGTATAACAATGGGTATGTACTCTAGGCTGTCCTTCTATAATCAGTGGAAGGGGGTTAGTTATCCCCAAACAAAAACACACCCACACATCATCTTAAACATATGGCATAAGAGGACACGGCAGCAGCCAACCTATCTTTGGGCTCCGAGCAAGAAACCCACGGAACTAATTCCCTGAAGATGGATGCAGCGCTTGATTACACTTTAGTCCTCTGGAATAATCAAACCGCCTTACAACCTAGCTATAGAAATACCATTGTGCAGTGGTGTCAGCAGGCCTCAGTGAAGAAAGGAACGAGTCACAGGGAATTATCTCCTGCTTCCAGTTACAGGGAAAATTTTTCATTTTAAATGCTTTTGTCACTCATCCTTTTCAGTATTGAGTTACCCAAACATAGCGTGGTTAGCTCCTGGCATCTCCATATTACGATGCTGTGACTCATCGCAATGATAAGACAATGCTTGGATGTATGACACTAGATTTGCCAGCATTTCTTCACCTTTTTATTTTTCAGTATCTTGGTGCCACCACTGGAAGAAAGCTCTGTTGAACTCCTTGCTTTTGTGATGAGCTGGACACATTGGTGGGCTCATATATTTCTTCTTAGTTTCTACCTTACACCAAGGAAACTAATGTATATGAATGATTTTGTTGGTGCTTTGTGTGATCTGAAGGTTGAGAACCTAAGAAGAAAATGCAGGCTGAACCCCAAGTGAAAGGCATATAAAATAAAGAGATGTGAGACAGAACGTGTATTTATGTGTGCTTGTGTACCTAAAAATAGGTACGTGCAAGAGCTATTAAAATGAAAGGAATGGAAGGAAAAAGAGAGGAACGCTTGCTGGATGAATTGCGGTAGAAAAAAGCATTTGAGAAAAGTGCTAATGCAATGAGAAATGGGAAAGTGTACTGAGAAAAGATTATTTCTCCTTGTGCTATGTCTGGAAGAGAAACTCCGAAAAAAATGGCCTGCAGTAAAAGCACAGCTTTTCTCACTGTATTATCCTGGTTATTGCTGTGCGTAACTCATAATGGCTAAAATTACACAACTCAATTTGAGATGCTTGCCTGGTACATAGCTCTCAGCCTCACAAAATGCTGTTGGTAGGACAATAAATAGTGAGTCAGTACAGAATAAGTCACCCAAGATGCGGTTTTAAAAGGTACTGTGCTATTTAAGGGCAGGAGCGCTTTCAGAATACAAATATGCTTTAAAAAAGAGGAGGGTTATTAAATTTGTTATTCTGCTGTTACTTTCATAAAAATCTTGTTGCATGTTTAGATTTGTAAGTCAATTCTGTGGTTACCATTACATGCACACAGATTCTTGACTTTGCCATCTTCCTTTATCTGCAATGCAGCATTTCACTTGCAGAGCAAACACCGCTACTTCCCATAGTGGGAACTGATTCTGGTAGTAACTGCTTGGAGAATCTTTAATCCTCAAGAGTGTTTCCCAGTTCACATACCTTGATTAACAAGTGCCCAAACAGGAACATTTTATAAACCTATTTGGACAGAGTACATATTCCAAATAAATGGCCTAAGTTTCCAGAAGTAAGTGGAATAATGGGAAAACCTAATGGTAAGCAAAAAGAGAAATCATTTAATAGGTTAGACAATAGGAACCTCAGTCATCTACATGCTGTTTGTTTCATTAAGTACCAGGAGACAACACATACATTCCTGGTTTTGCTTAATTTCATTATGGAGCTGTCAACTCAAAATCTAGTTGGTCAAGCATCAGCTTCCATTCTCTTAAATTCTCTTTTAAATTGTCAGATACAGAAATTATACAAAAAGAGATACAAAAAATACATCTCATCAAATGAAAAATGTGTATTTTTTGTCTGCTTTATAGTTCTACGCATCAAAATGTGAAGAATCTTCCATTCATATAAACTGACAGTCCATTCACATAAACTAATGTTTATGACTATTGAACAACAAATTAGGGCAAAGAAAAAAAGAATGAAGACTATTTAAGCGTGTGGCTCTATTTAGCTCTTACCTGTAGAGAACGCTGTAACCTGAGTGTATATAAATATACATACTGTCTGAATACACCCTTAATAGATGCTGATCCCTTCACTTTAGGTTTATACAAATAGACACAATGACTTTTCTCACAAATTACATGGTTCTCTAAATTAAATGGTACAACTAGTTATTTTCTTGAGTGAGCAGCAAAAGTGTTCAGACCAAAGCACAAGTTTCACAGATGAAAAGCTAGTATCCAGAAATAAAAACTTTGATATCTGGGGTAGCATCTGTCTCTCAATATGGTTTTGGGGCTTTTTTTCTGTCTTATGATACATGCTGCAGATCATACCGCTTCTTTTAAAAGCCAGTTGCCATCTCTGTGTGTGCAAGCCTCAGAGAAGAGTTTTGTAAAGAACAGAGCACTATGTTCCTGAAGACATGATTAAACTCCCAAAACATAAGGAACCGAAATAATCAGGGACAAAGATATCAGTAGCTAACACGGTGTATATACAAGGGAATAAGCTCACCATCTTTGTAGGCATATACACTGCTGACAGAGCTGCTCAAATGAACATATTCTGTGTGGTCTATTCCAGCTACAAAGTCAAGATGCTTTACTCTGAGGCAGTCATAGACTGCTGAATGCCTTGATGTAGCATCACCACCAACGTTAATGCACAAAAGTATTGTGCATTACAACCCCATCAATAGGGAAGAGAACCAATGCATGGAGAATTTAAGTGGCTTGCTGAAAGACACAGGTGAGGCAAGTTTTCCTCATATATGAGTGATATATGACTATCAGGTGGTGATGCCTTCTTAGTCTCATCTACAAGCCTACAGCAACAAGAAAACGTGAAAATAGGACAAAAGGGATATCTGCACAAGAATCCACTCTTTGCATTTTTACTAATACCAGGAAAGGGAGATTCACAGTTCCACCACGGCTGTTTCATAACCTCTCTCTGCCTCTCAAGCTGAGCTCTTGGCTGCCTTTGGTACCCAACTATAAGCCCACCAGGTCTTTCTTTCATGCCTTCTTTTCTGTTTATCTCAACTACTGGTCTCCTCTAGAGGATTACCTGGAAAATCTGTCTACGTGAACTTCTGTCACAAAAAGACTGTTGTCAATGGGGTCTTACTGACTTTTTTGTCCCTAGAATTTTTTAACAAAATATTCCCTGCTCTCAGGCTAGGAAAAAGAAGGGGAGCCAAGAAGTGCAGATTTCAAAACTCAAAACCAAACATGATGTCTAACATGTCCAAAATAAAACCTCTGTAGCCCAACAGAGGCCATTCTATTTTTGTAGTGAAGGACTGAAGAATAAGCTAGTGAAAAATGTTAAGATGCTAAATATAAAACACATATAATGCCAAAAGTCCCAAATGGAAGTAGAAAAGTACAAATGTTGCTGACAAGTAATCTTTAAATAATCTCATTTCAAATCGCATTATGCATCAAGCTGCTTGACACCTGTGAGAAAATATTTACCGCTAAAGTAGTAAAAGAAAAATAAGCTTTAGCAAGATGTTTATTACATTCCAAACATTTCAAAATGCATCCTACAAGGATTTTTAGTTATTTTAAATTACAGGGATTGGGGTGGAGCATTAACACACAGGGTGTTTATTAAGGCTGATATGTTTGCCACAGGTTATCTACGGCCTTGCTGACTATTCATTTTTCATCATAAGCTTGAAAGTATGAAGGCATATCCTCAGTAACTGGGCAAGTAATTTGTTGGTGAATGCTATACATATAGTTAGATACACATACATGTATATAGAGGAATATATAGAGGAAAATCCTTCACAAATGGATCTGGTCTGTGAAATGGCTTCATGCACAATTGAAAAATGCAGGAACACTGGAGGAACGGTCCACAGCAGATCAGCAAAAATGATTAGAGTAGTGAAATTTATGGCCTGCTTGTGAAAGGTCAAAGTGAATAGGTTCTTATTTGTTCTAAAAAGTTAAAGACTAATAGGGTACCAATCAAGATCCCATAACGTAGAAACAAGGGTACGGTGTGGGACAAATAATGTTTATATTTTCCAGCTTGGGCAAGACAGCCTACCTCATTCTCCATACACAAAACCATTAAGGTCACCTGTTTTAATTTGCTGTTTCCCCCCTGCTTCTGCAACAAAGATGCAATCAATTGTTTTCATTGGTCACTGGAGCAAGCAGAGGGAAGATTAATTTGCAGTCTCCATACTGAAAAGATTTTAAGGACATTTAGACAAAGAAGAATTTGTTCTGACTTCCTAGAAAGGACTGGGCTAGAACTAGTGATTTTCTGACAATCACTTTGGGCTTTACATTTCATGCTCTCTGGCAATATAGAGCAGGTATTTTTCCAACCAAATGTAGATCTGAACTCTGCAGGAGGTCATTCCTCTGAAAGTAAAACATTTTTAAATTGGCTCTTAAAAATTCAAGTAGGATGATTATTTTGTGTGGAAGTTTTTCCAATTAATTGTCATAAAACAGGCCAGCATGTGGCTGACGCCTGAACAGAGCAGCTGTTAGTATTTAATACTTGTGTATTCCTTTGTTTTCTCTGGAACTGTGTGCATATGTTTGGCCATTAGCACATTCGGGGGGAAAAAAAAACAAACCCAACCCTAAAAAGCCCTGTCATTTAGCATTCTTTATATAGCAAAAATTATACACCTTCATGTGCTTCAGTAAAAATATCTCTGTGTAACTGCACATGAATTTATCCCATTATATGACTGATTATATATTGGGTCCAGAGCAACAATAAGTGTGTATAAAAATAAACATTATAAAATACAATCAAAATATGAAAAAAGATATGAAATTGCTCTTACTTGCCCTGTCTTATCCTTCACTTTCCTTTTTGCCTTTCCAGTAAATTTACCTGGTCTGACCAAGAGAGATCAACAGATCAGTCACCTTCCATCTGGTATCTCTCCACACATGAAGGGTTTCCTGCAACAAATAAGTAGGGAAAACAGAAAGCTTGTGAGAGGAAGGAGTAGTTGATTCTGGAGTAAAGTCCACTGCAACAAATAGAGGTTATGCTTCTAATTGTTATTACTGTAACGCTTTTTAATCAGAGGTAAGGGTCAAAAGACTCAATGTCAGTACCTTTGGAATACTTTGGATGAAGAGGCTCATTGAGCCTGTTTTGTTTTACCAGGATATGCATGCCTGCTCCTTGTCTATTGACAGAACAGATAAGTAATTTCAATAGTCATTTCATATGTGTGTCCTTAGGCAGGGTTTAGCCCTTAAAATGACAATGCATATTAATAGGAAAATGTGGAGACACAGCTCTGAAGATTAGCTTGGCTTTGTAGTATTGCTTAGTTGCTGTGCTGGATGGAAAATGCATGATGATAACAGATGTAGAGCTCACCACTCATAAATATTTAAGCGATAAGACACAATAAGCAGGCACCTTCATTGCTGCAAAACTCAGAGGTACACGGTGAGGCACAAAGCCTAAGAACAAGTGCCTTTAGCTACCTAAAAAGTACATTTCCTTACAAATGTACTTGTGAACTTAATATGTTTTTTTTCTTACCAATTACAATATATTCAAAAAGGGAAGATTCTCACATTTCTGTATTCACTAGCCATTACTGGCAGTCACTGACACATAGAAGACCCGTCTAACAGCGGGTGTGGAAAAGATGGATATACCCTGGATTGTAACACCCCGTCATAACCAACAGCAGAACCACACCTGACATTTAACTAGAATAGCAAATCCTCAAAAGGAATTCCAAATTACAGGAGGATTCTGCAGGTTTGTGACTGAGATTGAAAAAGTGTGGGAGATGTCTTTATGATTTTAACTAGTATTTTCAACACCTTATATACATACACAGTCACACTTTCTGCAACAGAGAAGAAAAAAGTTAATTCCATTCTGAAGGATTTTACTTCTCTCGACTTAAATGAGCAGTGACTGTAACTTAATTGCTGATGATCAAATATTCTAAATCCACTGCTGAAATTTCATCTCCATCTTAAAAAGTGTAAATTGTACCAGGCTTATTGAGGTGTTCCAGGACAGAGGTTGAGTTTTGGAACAAGACAGGTAAAAAGAAACCCAGCAAAATCAGATTTATGGCACTCTGAGACAGAAGCAAGGGGTTAGATTGCCTCATCCAGACACAGTGGGGAAAGGCCCTGGGACAATTGGGACCCAATTTACAGGGTATGAAAATGATATTAAAGAAAAACATGAATATGGATCTGGTTTTGTTTTTAGCTCTTTTCTCTCTGGTGCTTTAGATAAATCAATATACTTTTCTGTAATAATTTATTCCCTGCTACTTCAACTTTTGCCATTCTCTGTAGCTCATGGGGTTTATAGTAGGGCTAAATTCCAATTAGACTTACAGAGGAAAAACACCAACGAAAAACAATTCTTGACTCAGGACCACCATTGTGAAGACCATGATTTGCAGGAATTCTCCCTATCAGAAGCACAAAGACAGGGCAGAAGCTTGGAAAGCTTGTCAAAGGGCTCAGCAATTGAATACTCAAAGGCACAGGCTATCTTGAACTACAACAGCAATGTCCTGCAAAGTGGCTGTAAAACCACCACAATTCTGTATCTCTTACAGCACGCGAATATTGTAGCCACTTTGCCTTTTATCTGTCTAACAACTTCTGGGAAACCAGAGTAAAGGTCTTGGAAATTTTAGGCCAGTTAATTTACTAAAAGTACAATTCTTGCTCACCATCAGTAACTTTATTGTCCTTGAGTAACTGCAAACCAGTCGCCTCAATCTCTTCTCATAAGAGAGCGGTAATGGAGGCCACAGTAGCATGGGTTATTCAATGCTGCACTGCAGCAAGCTGTGGGGGCAAGTGGAAAGCTGGCCACTGGCTGGACCCTCTGCTGAAATTACTGTCTGATGACTGCCTATCATGCTAGTATGCTACCATGAATTAGAAAAAAAAGACCAACAAACCAAACCAAGAAAGACGTTTAGAGTGTTGGTAGACTGGGAAGTAAATACAAGCTTTGATTAGCAAGTACAAGTCATCCATGTAGCTCTGCTCGCTGTGGTTTCCTCGCTCCCCTGGCCATTTTTAGCAGGCTGAATCAGCAGTACCACATCCTCCTGGTGAACCAAACTAACTGTAACCCACCACAAGACCTCATCTGCCTTTACACAGCAGGCAGGGAGAATTACAGCTCTGCTGATTTCAAACCCAGTTCTGCAGAAAAATGCAGTTCCAGTGCAGTTCGCAACAACACAGGCACTATAAAACTGCTGCTGCTCAGCTGTTGAAGTCAAAATGCAGATGTCATACTGCTTCATTACTGGTGTTCAAATGCGTTACTTCTCTGCTTGAGCAATTGAAATGAAGTTTCATTCTGCCGATTTTTTCCATAGATTTATAGCCATGTTTCTACAGAGTTCATTTAGCGATTCACATCTTGAGTTTTAAAATTAATAGCTAGCTACCACATCGTTATAAAAGCATTTGTTACAGAAAACAGGTTACCAGTGCCAGCCCTGAGCGAGGTCTGGAGCAACTGGGTGCCAGAAAGAAGACCTCAGAAGAATTCTAGCTCCATGTGTGCAGAGCCAAAAACCTGCAGAGAGCACACAGCCCTGCTACACTATTATTCAAACACAGGGGCTAGGAAATAGGAGTCTAGCTTTGGAGAAAAGGTGTAGGTGTTTCACAAAGGAAACAGCCAAAGAAGCATCTCTTTGCTACTCCTCAGAAATGGTACTTGGAGGTAGGAGTTAGCCTTCTCTATGATGACTTCTCAGGGAATCCATAAGAAGATTCATTGCTTCTTGATCAAATTGATTACATATGACTAAGGGAAAGGAGGTTATAAACTGTTCCACCGACAGAATCCTGCATGGGAGATAACCTTACAGAAGTAATACTTTTCATCTGGAATGCAGTGGCTTGCGCACACCTGAAGCAGAGAACAAAGGTGGTGAAAATGCAACCTGCAACTCCTTTTTAGCAAGGCTGCTTGAATTTCTGGAGTCCAAATTTCACAAATAACCTGCAAATACATGGACATTGGGAACACATCATTCCCAATTCATGCTGTGCTGACTTCCTACAAGCCCTTGAGGATTTCTAGGCTGTTTAGATCATGCTGTTTTGGACATGTGCATTGTAACAGAAGGCATGTTCTCTTTAAACACCCCTCTGAGTAGCCATCTCTGCTCACTAATAGTAAGATGGAGGGACTGGGAATCAGCCAAAGGTCCCGATTCACACCTGACGGATTTCAGAAGCCTCCTGGCATTAAACAACCCTTGCTTGTCAAAAAACGTTGTCTCAAGAGGTTTTTGGTACAGACTATTTCCCGAGGCGGTGGTAGTGATTCCCGTAAGACACGTACAGAAATATTGCTACTTGATTCACAGGAAGACAGATGTTTTTCCTTGACAGGGAAGAGGTGTTGCTACTAAAAGTAGAGTGTGGTCCCACCCTTTTGTATGCTAGCAGGTGGGGGTTGTGGGGTAGAAGCCTGATCCTTAAATTTTCAAAGAGCAGCTGTAGCACCATCTTAGTTGACAGGAAACAAGACCAGGTTGAGGTAACAGCCTTTGTCTTCACCTAAATTTAAGTGCAGCAAAGAAAACTTCTTCCTGCACAGGAGGGTGAAAACAATGTGACAGGACAAGGGGCAACGGGCACAGTCTTGAACATAGGAAGTTCCATCTAAACACGAGGAGGGACTTTACTTTGAGGGTGGCAGAGCACTGGAACAGGCTGCCCAGAGAGGTGGTGAGGTCTCCCACACTGGAGACATTCAAAACCCACCTGGACGCCGTCCTGTGCAACCTGCTGTAGGTGACCCTGCTCTGGCGGGGGGGTTGGACTGGATGATCTCCAGAGGTCCCTTCCAACCCTGACCATTCTGTGACTCTGTGAATGTGGGTGTATTTGCAGTGTCCAGATACTTGGCTATTTTGGGCTGGAACGGATACATTTATGCAGGTGTACTTTCTCACCCACCCTGTGCTTGGAAACACCTGCCAGACCAGCCTGTCGCCGAACCACACTCGCAGCACCCATTTTTGCCGTCAGCTTCACGGGCAGGTTCACGTTGCTGCTCGCGGAGCTGGGTGTCAAGAGTTAGGCAGTAAATTCCTACAAACCCTGTTTACCCAGACTTGCACCGGGGAGGTCACAAAGTCACCACTGCACAAACGAGGAACTTCAATCTCTGTGCTAGCGACCTCGGCCACTGACTAAAATAACTTAAAAAAAAAAAAAAACAACAAAAACACAAACCAAAAAAACAACCCACCAACCATTTCTCTGAAAAGGGAAAACTGCATTATCAGAGGAGGACTTCATTACTTCACCCTCACGGCCGGGCTGTGACCCCGGCTCCCGCACCCCACCCGTGAAAATCCCCACTGGGTTTTGCGAGAAGCCTCAGGGCTGTGGAGAGCCGCCGGCGTGCCGGGACTGGGGGTAGCCACACCGAGGGGAAAAAAATTAACCTGGAGGGGAACGAAACGAGCAAGCTCCACACACAAATTCCCTCCCAAGCCGTGCATCAGCGCCCGCCTCCCTCCATCCCGCGGGGGGCCGCCGTGCCTTCCCCGCTGCCAAGGGGACCGGCGTCCCCGGGCAAAAGACGCGCAAGGGTGGCTTCGGGCTCCGCAGCGACGTAAACCGGTGCCATCCCACACACAGGCACCGCCACCACAGAAACCGCCCCGCGGCCGTCACATCCCGCGGCCGTCACATCCCCCCGCCAAGCCCCTCGCCCGCCCGGCCGCGCCACCCGCGCATGCGCGGCCCCCTCAGCGCCTGCGCCCTGCGGAGCGAGGCGGGCGCCGCCGCTTTTGGAGGGCTTGCGGGCGGGAGGCGGCTGCGGCGGCGCGGCAGCACGGTTCGGCGGCGGGTACCGCGGTTGGCGCCTTCGCGTCCACCGGGTGCCCCCGGGTCCTACCTCCGGGCACGCTGAAGCAGCACCGAGCTGCCCGGGTCCATAGATAAGTAGATAGGTAGGTAAGGGAGAGCCGGCTGGGTCTTGCTGCTCTCCTCAGCGTCATGGCCGGCTCCGAGCAGCCGCCGCCGCGGCGGGAGGACGGGGAAGCGCCGCTGCCCATCGAGGACGCGGAGCTGGCGCTGGCCGGCATCAACATGCTGCTGAACAACGGCTTTCGCGAGTCCGACCAGCTCTTCAAGAAATACAGGTAGCCCCCCCTCACC
>VZSZ01003721.1:0-58548 GCA_013398815.1 Ibidorhyncha struthersii
GCCCAGCCCGGCGGCGCCGGGTCCGGCGGGGCTGCGGCTGCTCCCTTCCCGCTGGACCAGCCTTATTTTTCCTCTTTTTTTTTTTTTTAAATATATTTTGGCTTCAGCCCTGTAAAGCGCGCACACGGAGATGACCGTAAGTGCTTGTGCTGTCCGAGCCCGGGGCCCGGGCGGGCTGACCCGAGCGCCCCGCCGCAGCGGGGACAGCGCAGCGTCCTGCCCGCCTCGCCGGAGGGTCCCTCCGCAAGGCTGGACGTGCCTTGAAAGCGCCGGTCCTTCCCCAGCCCACAGCACCAAAGTGCCACCGAAACAGAGAGAAAGCGCTATTTGTGCTGTTGCGGTGCTGCTGTGACCGCCCTCCTCGTACCAGTCCTTCTGGGCTCCAGAACGATGCGAAAACTCCGGCCCCGCATCCATCTGTGCCTGCCCGGTCCTCTCCTGCACCCGCTCCGCTTCTGTCGTTTAAATGAGAGACGCACACAGTTCTCCCCTTCAGAATTCTGCAGGCTATAAAACAGTATATAAAACTAATAATGATTAGTGAGTCCGGTGTAGGAATTGCTCTTACTCCTGGCAGCTACCTGATTACTGAATTTGACCAACTCCGGGTGCCAGCTCTGGGCAGTCGGACACTGACTGTATTGTTAACGCTCAGGAGCTGGGTTTATCGTTTGTTTGTGTGTTTTGCATGTTAAGAGGTGTTAAATGTGTTTATGTAGGCAACAGTGCCATTATATCGGTTGGTAAGATTTGGCATTTTGCAGTGCCAGGATGTTACCAGATGGAATGAGGTGACAGATTTCTGGTAGAGTAAGAGACTCGTTCTCCATTTGGGCCATGGAATTTGGTAGGATGTGTAAATAAGTGGCAGGAGCCATTAAGAAGGACATCTTACTTCTTTCCCTTATCGCAGCTAAACCAGCAAAGTAAAAAGGATGCCTTCTAGTTCCTCCCAGCTTTTGTTTTCCTGTATGGGCAGCGGTGTTGCTTCTCTCTTTCCATTCCTTCTCTGGCATCTCTGTGGCTGTGTTAGTGCAGGTACCGCATACATGGAAAAGCCATTTGTGTGGGAAAGCCAGGAATGATCAAAGGGGTGGGAAAACTCAGCTTCAGGGTTTTTCAGCCCCCAAAGCAGTTCTTGCTCTGTTCGCAGCCTGCTGGTGCAGGGAAATTGTCCCTGAGCTGGTACAAAAGGATAGAAGATGAAAATGAGTAATTTTCTCTTTCTACTTGAACTGGAAGTGTGTCAGGCTTCGAGGCTCCATAGGGCATTTTGTAAAGGAGAAGGGCAGAGTTTCACTGCAGCTGGAAGAAATGAGTCGTTTCTCTAATTACAGGACAGATGTGTACGGCGAAATGCAAGACCCTGTACACACTGATGCGGGTCCCTGCAGCGGCACGGGCGGATGGACCAGCCCTGCTGCCCATGACAGCTATTGGGGACCTCCTCCTTGGGGGTGCCCCAGCCGTGGTGGCTTTGGCTGGCTCTGGGCTGGGCTGGGTTGGCTGTTTGCAGATGCTGCAAGGTGAACAGTTTGGGAAGGCTCGTGGAAGGCTCTCTTGCTTTCGGCGGGAATTGGGAGAGGAAGCCTGTCCGTGTGCGGAGAGCACAGCTCTTGATGTTACGATAATGCCAGCAGCAGTGTGCCTGGTGGAGAGCAGAGCCGAGCGTGCCGTATGTGCCTGCTCTGCTTAGGTAATGCGCCCTAAACCTCAACTACGGGTCTGTGTGGGAAGTTTTCCGTCCTCTGCACAGCCTGTCTGCGGAGACCATCCCTTGGCTGGTGGGACTGGCTGGCCACAAAGATTAAAGGCGGGACCAAGTCATTTGATATGTCAAACATCATTAAGTTCTTCTGCTAATGTTATTAGCCGCCTCTGTATCAAAGCTGGAGCAGCTGGTTCGAGTGCAGTGTCACCAAGTCTGAGATTAAATGTGCCGTACTGGTAAAAATGATGGCCAAAAATAAAATCCAGTCTGAGAATGTGGCCAAACTTCACAGCCAAATTTTAAGCTTATCAGAAAAAAGGGATCTGATTTAAATTCTTTGTCAAAGGCTGTTGCAAGGATGAAAAAGCAGATGGAATTCAGCAGCTAGAGGAGACTTGCCTGTGTTGTTTTTGTTCTTGTTAGAGTCATAAGCTGGACTAAAATGGGGAAAGGATGATGCCTTTATAATCAAACGGAAAATACTGCGTGAATGCCCGGATTGAATTTCTAACAGCCTTGTTAGTAGTGAGAAACGATTGTTCACATGTACATGGACAGGGGAACTCGCTGCCACAGCACCTTGAGACTGGACTTTAGCAGGATTACTGAAGCAGATTTGTTATTTAGACAGAAAATAAGATTAACCAAAGTTTGAATGGAATATTTAAAAACGTACGGACTACTGCAGGTCCCACTGCCCCTTACTGGGTTCGAAATTGGCAGAAATGAAGATTTAGCCAGTCATTAAATACCAAAGAATGGAAAGTCGTAAATAACACTGGGAACGTGTTATCTTGAAAGTGCTTCCAGCAGTACTTCTAATGTCTTCTCGGTAATAGCTGGTATTGGCCCTTAACGGAGTCAGGGAAAGGGATTAATTTTTGATTACTGGCCTGAGCATGGGAGCACCTATGCCTGTTAGGATACTCCTTGCTACAAGGCATAATTTCTACTGGAAGCAGCATAAATTGCTGGCACAGAAGTGTATCGCTGATTGCAAACTTTTCTGTGAAACACCAGCTGAACTGCGAGTTTTTAACCAAGTCCTAAACCTAATCGAGCTTTGCATGATTTCAAGCCGCGGTTTGGATATTTAGTGCATCCCCTCATGTGCCATTATGAATCTTTTATTACCTGCTCTGGTCCGAGTTGACCTCTAATGATACAGCAGAATTATTTTATTAATGCATTTCCCCGCAGCAGAGGACCACTGCGCTGGGCAGCAGCAGCAGAGTCCCTGGCTTTGCCTGAAGTAGCAGGTTGGCCCTGGAAATGCCTCCAGAGACACGGGGAGCTTCCCTGCCTGAAACCCAGCGTTTCAGCATGTCAGTGTCTGAGGCCTGAAGTGAAATACGCAGGTGTGACGTGAGGCAGCGGCTGAGGCCAGACCTCAAAACAAAGAGGCTGATGGTGGTGAGGCGGATGCCCTGGCGGGGCAGTGGGGAGCAGGTGGTCGGTGCAGCCGTTTGGGGCTGAGCGGCGGCAGGGAAGGTCCTGCTGTGCCGAGAGCAGCTCGGTGCCACTGTGCATCTCTGCGCTGCGGAGCCGCTGCCTGCTCCACTTGCTGCTCTGCTCCTCCAGCATGCCGCATACCTGTTTCTGACCTCTTTTGCCGCCAGCTGAAGGAGGTTTTGTGAAGCAGCAGGCAAAAGGTGCGGGAGGCAAGAGCAGGAGGAGTGCTAATTTGCCCCTGCCTCCCTCTGCTGAGCCGAGGCAGGGGTAGAAATAGCCAAGAAACGGCAAACTCCACTTTAGTGCCGCTTTGCCTGCAGTAGTTTAACCTCCTATAAAGTCAATTGGTTGGCGAGGATTTGAATGTTGGTCTGGACTTGCACCTTTAGTGCCTCCAGCAGCGTCATTTCCAGGAGAATGACTGGAAAACGGTGTTGAGATAAATGACAAAATCAAAAGGCTTCTGCATTTGTGCAGGCAGGGGGACAAACCCTGACTCTGTTCAGCGAAGAAGCAAAACCGCAGACATCTCCAAGTAGTATTCTCCCACTGCTTGAGCTTCAGCACAGCTCAAGGGCAGGGAACAGGGAGGCTACTGAAAAAAGCGTCACCCCTCCATCACAGTACGGTTTGCAAGAGGTTTTCTCTGAGCGGGATGGATGGCAGAACAGAAAAATGCTGGCAGGTACAAGTGCCTTGTCTAGACCAGGGCTTCCGTCATAGCGCTCTGCACAGAGCGGACCCGGCTAGCAGCACTGGGAAGTTTTAATGGAAAAGGCCGGTGGAGGCACGCAGTACTCTCAAAAGTCCTCCAGCCCCTGCGTAAGGTAATCTGGGCGGCCAGCTGGGAGTATGATATTGCACTGATGCGTACTGCCATAGAGAGATACACGAGTCTGACATCCTACTCCTGCCTCCGTTTCCATACGGCTTGATAATGACTTTTTCTCCTCAGAGGGTAAGGAGATCTTGCCCAATCATGTTTCAGGGCTGAGGGCTTCTCTGAACAGGACATCTTGGTCTGAAATCTTGAAATTGGGTATGTATGAAATCTGGGAGAGAGACTACCTCACCAGCAGGGTTTTTCATTTGACTGGGATTGTTTCCCGCTGACCGGGTGTGGGACCCCGTTACTCATTCCTTGGGTCGAGGATAGAAAATGAACCATTTCAGGTCTCCTGGGAGAAGTATTTTTGTAATTCCCACGCAGTTCCCCCGTGAATGTGGGCAAAGGAGTTCCACAAGGTGTGCCTCTGGTGAGAAGACAAAGTCAGTTATTTGATGTACAAAGGGTTATTCTTGAGTATCGGACTTGTTGATTCAGAGATGCACAGCCTGGATTTTTGCTCGCGGGATGAAAAATGTTTTGTTCTAATAATAAATACTGAATCTCTGCTGTTTCCATTTACATAACACACATGACACAATGTGTAAATCCTTGACAATATTTTTTCAGAATTTAGCAGCTTGTTTTTCTGCAAACATAAACATTTATTTTTGGTGTTAATAATTAATAATATGCCACATGCCCATAATAAATGCAAAATCTAATCTTGTATAGACATAAATGTGTCTGCCAAAGTGGTCTTTCTGTGCTGTAAATGACTTTCACAAAGTGGTAGCATACATTCTATTTTCAATCACTGGTGATTTGTTTTGTGAACAGATATGTCATTAGACTAATCTTTTTCCTTTGAAAATAACAAATACTTCACACTTTTTTCCCCCCCCCCAAAAGAAAAATAGTCGATAATTATTAAAAAAGGGGAAGTGGCTAATATCAAAATCTTTGCAGCTGTATCCAAAGCAAAGGATAGACAGTAATGTGGAAAATCCCAGCCACAGAGGGAAGGAACCATGAGATATGAGAGCATCAGTCCTCATCTCTGCAGTGGAAAGAAGGAAATTACCTCCTTGGGGTCAAAGTCACCCCTGCGGTTAGACAGAGAATGACTCTACACAGTGCAGAACAAGATACCAGAGTGGCGCAGGGTAGCAGATCTAGGTACACCCTTCTCTCACCTATTGATTCCTCCCTTCAGAGCCCAGTATTTTTAGGTTTTGCCATTTCCTAGAAACCAGCAGTAGCTGAGAAACCTCCTGACAAAGCCTTTGGGTTGTATTGCTCTTAATGGCCGTCCCACCTGGTGGCCAGCAGTGTGCCTGCTCTTCCTTACTGCATTAGCACAGCCGGCGGCAACCACTGGGGTGAAAGCTGTAGCTGTGCTTGCGAACCCCGCGTAACAAATTGGATCATATTTTAGCACTGATTTCTGGTATAAGATGGAATGTAGTTTGTCTCATCTTCAGTGAAACCATGTGTAACTGTGGTTCGCTAAACCGCACTGGAAACAGCCGTCTTTGCAGAGGAGGCTGCGCCGGCTTTTGGGGAAAGGTAGTGATGTGCTAACACCAGAGGAGTAACAAAACACGAGATGTTTTATTAGTCTGTTTTGTAAAGACTTCATAGTTTCTATATTTGTTTTGCTTTTATTTATACTGTTCCAACCTACTGATGAAAAATTTAGATAACGCTCATCTTTGTTGATGGTTTAACTATTCGGTTGGTTGTGCTTAGCGGTGTGGATGATGTGAGTGTCCTCAGAAATCGGTCAAACCTTCCAGAAAAGGTAAACCTTAATATTCCAGCATGAAATAAGAGAGGAGATGAAAGAGGTTTATCTGAAGCATTTTCATGCTATCATTATGCATTCTGTAGAAGACAAAGATCATAAAAGTCCAATTGCTATTCATGGGCCAACACTTATTAATCAAACAAAAATAGGGTGCCCTAATAAGGATGGGTCCAGCGTAACTGGGCTGGGCTGAGTCAGCCATTTTTACAGTGACAAACTCCCTGAATGCTATTGTCCAAGGTGCTTTGGAGGAAAATTTTCAAAATTCCCCATTTTCTGACTTTTTCTCTGCTCAGTTCACCTCCTGCTTGGGTGCTCTTTCTGCTGGAAACCCATAGGCATGTAGAGCTTCACGGAGGCTCATGTCGCTGTAACTGAGCCAAGTCCTGGGAGAGCATACTCACCCACATGGGTAACCATAGGGTACAGCTGTCAATACAATTGATCAAAAATGTGCACAGCAAAGAGGTTTTTTTTTGCATTTGCAAAATGGCTTTTAAGAATGAAATGTTCTATAGAAATGGCCAGCACCAATGCAAGCTTCAGCCATTTTTCAAACATAACAGTAAGCATAATATATTATAAAAAGGAATAGATTATTTGTCCAAAAGCATTGAACCTGTTTTTGAAATGGAGGTTCCATGTTTTGGTTCTATATTTTGAAAATATTTCATGTGCTTGTTTTTTTTTTTTTTTTAGCAGATTTGTCAAGTCTTGGAGTCAGGGACTGCGTCTTATGTTTGTGTACAGAACGTAACACTGCTCTCATCTGCGTTATGTGTCTAAGGTTGGACTTGCTACATATAATACATACAGTAATTAACAGTAGTTCATCATCTGTCGCCAGATATCTTCTAGCTGTTAATACTATCCTAAACATCTTTCCGTGTTGAAAATAGCTCTTTAAATACGTGTAGCTCTCACAGTATGCATGTGATAGCTCGCTGCAACAACCAGCCACTCCAAATTTGGTTCCTAAATGGAGCTTAATGTTCAGGTACAATGACGATTACATTTGCTGTGCTAAAGAGCCAGCTATATTCTGTTCCCTCAGCAGGGCAAAAGGCATGTATCGAGAACTACCAGTTATTTACCCAGTCCCACATGTGTTCCTATACAAATATGGACATTAGTTAGTACCAATTTTAATCAGCCCAATATTTTAATATTGAATAGAGACACTCCAGGGATTATTTTCATTGTTCTATTGTTGATTAATTTCTTTCATGGAGGAAAAGCATAATTTAACATTCAGAAGTGAATTACAGTAGCACTCTGACATGGGATAAAAACACAAGAACAATGGCAGAAGATAGTATTTGAAATTACCTTATCCCTCCCAATGAAAAGGAGAAATAAGTATATAAAAGCATTTACTACTTGAAAACCTGGATTATGAAGAGGGATTTTTTAGTGTTCGCTTGACAGGAGTGTAGAAGTCCTGGAGAGAGAAGTCAGTCAGTTTTCATATGGCTGGACCACAATTTGTCCGGTAACCGTTAGTTTTGATTTGTGGTATACCATTACGAACCAGTGAAGGGCAGCACTAACCAACTGTTTTAGGTAACTAGGAAGATCGCTAATTATGTTTTCAAGTTTAAATTTATGTAAACATTAATTGTTTGACTGGATTTGCCCTGAAATTGGTTGCATTGCTGTATTACTGCAAAACAGTAACTTCAAGAGCATTCTGTAATAGTCAGTGGAATTCTGCAGCTACAAATTAACAGCTTACTTGTAATGGATTTTAGGAAAGGGCATTTCATTTATTGAAAAGCTGAATCTTTTGCTAAGAGTATGGTCAGTTCATTTACTTTATTAGGTTATAGCATAGGATCTACACATCAAAACAGATTTTAGAAGATTGAATTATGATTTGTATCAGAAATACGTAAACAATAATATCGATATTTTTGTAGTTCAAAACACTGGAGGTATGCTTTTCTATGCGTATTGGTTGATGAGATTAGCTCATTTATTTCTGAAGCTTCCTTCAGCTTTTTTAATAGGAAACAATGATTTGTATATCTGAGAAATTCATACTCAATATAGAAGGGTATTGGAAAGAACTTTCATTGGCAATTTTATTTTTTTCCTCATGTCTGAAAATTTGGCTGTAAACTTGTACAAACTCAACATACTATCTTATTTACTATAGTGTTTGGGAGGGAATAAATTAAAAGGTGCTCTACTATTTAGTCTCATTTTAAATGTCCTATGCCCATGTGCACATATAAAAATTACTTTAACAATCTTTCCCCCCCCTCCCCCAAAAATATTGTAACTTTCCATAGGAAGCTATATTATACTATAAGTTAATGCAAACAATAGTTCATCTATTTACTTGTAAAAGCAAACCTATGCATCATTCTGAATTTGAAGGATTTGTCATGGCTTAGAAAAACAGATGAATCAGTCCTCTTAGATGATTAACTGAATACCCTGTAAATAAAGACCTTCACTGTGATTTTATACTAGAGAAAGATCTCTCCGTGTATATTCAAATAGCTACCAAGAATTAATTCGCAGCATTGTGCCTTCTTATAGAGAAAATAATTATTCTAATACTAGGAGTATTTTAGTGCTAAAGAGAACACGTCTTGACTCAGCTCATAAATGCAAGCGTTCACGCATTCAGCCTTACTGTCTCCTTCACATCCACGCCGCCCGCCGTAGCCTCTGGCCGCCCAGCCAGTCTGCCATGGGGTCATCCAGACCCGGGGCGGTCCTCAGGGCTGGAGAGGGCTGGAGAAACGTGTCTGGGGTCTCCAGGAGCAGTTCTGAGTAGAGTGACTCCCACTGACCCTTCAGGCGATACGCTGCCGCTTAGCTTTTTAGACACATGATAAAGATTAGTGTAAAGCCCAGCCGTCAGGCAAGCCCTTGCTTGTTAATCCGAAAGCGTCTACTTTAACCTTGGAAGTTTTGGTGTGTGATATATGTACAAGTAATCATTGTGTTGCCTCCACTGTGAGAAAAAGCAAGTTTGGGAGAAAAGTTTTAAGCAGTTGCTAGAGTTAACGGAACTTCCTGCTTTATCTGGAATTATTTTTTTTGTTGTTTTATCTGCTCTGATTATTTGAAGTACTAATGTGAATTCAGATCGTGCCGTTTACTGTGTACTTGCAATGTTTTGCATGAATTGAATGCTTTAGGGTTTGGTTGTTTGGTTGTGGGTTGTTTTTTTTTTTGTTAAAGATGTCTTTACGGAAGTCTTTCTGGCATACAGCTGGCCTTCCTGCCAAAAATATGTCCAAGGTGGAGAAGAGAGTTTGGTCTAAGCTGGTTACCTTGGCGCCGTAGTGCGAGCGGATGAGATAGGCAAGGATTCAAGCCATGTGAGAGATCTAAATTAGGGAGGATTAATTACAGAGAGGACCCAACTGGGAGCCTTAAGGCTCAGGGCTAGGCTCTGGGTGAGCCTACTGGCACCAGGGGATCTAGGTGACCCTGGGCACTGTCTCTGCAGCCCTGGGGTGGCTCTGCTGAACCGCTTTTGAGAGAGGCGCTGGGTTTACTTCCTCGCCCTCTCCTCCGCACGGACGTGGGATTCCTTCAGCTTTGCAGTAGCGGAGGGAGGTTGTCGGGGCCAAGATGACTCTAGCTGTTTTCCTTCACTAGCAGACTTGTGTACTAACTAAACATAAATATCAGGATTTTCACATTCCTATAGTCAACAACATTTATATTTTAAATTTCACCTGCATTGCAAGACATTTATTACTGTATTTAATGTGCAAGACTGTCCAATTAATTCATGAAAAATTCCTCTTCTCCTTTTAAGGGATTAAAATAATATTTTATGGGATGCGTCTGGGACACTGGTTACAAATTAAGATGGCGACATTTGCTGCAATAATGGTTTTTATGTTGGAGAACCAGACCAATAGATCAAATTACAGAAAAGACGAATGAATCAACAAATGAATTAAATGATTAAAAGCTTAAGCTGGCACTGAAGTTTATATGTTTACTCTGATATGTAAAACATCTATTGATCTGAAGTTTGATCAGTAATATTTACAAATTTATTCTCATATACATCATTATTACCGTATTCTGTTGTATTACAAGTATGCTAGGTTACCTGAGTAGGCCCCTGTCACTTCCACCTGAACACTGCTTACCCGAGATGCTGCACTTGCTTGGAGACCTTGAGGAGCTCTGCTTTCCATGCATTGGTAGGGCTTCCATCTGGGGGGGAAAAAAAAAAAGAAAAAAAGAGCAGGAGGGAAAATATTTCCCCCAGGTGAAATTATACCATATAGGTGCATCAGTTCACTAGCGGCAGTGCGCGCTGTGTGTGAAAGCAGGCTGAGGAGAGCTCGTGGGGCTGTCCCTGGGTATGGACGATGCTGCCACATCCCAGATGACTTTGGATGGAGGGGGAGTGAGAGTGGTCCGGGGCTATCGGCAGTGCCTCCTCCCTTGGGACAGGATTGTGTTTCTGAGCCAGAACAGTGGAGTGGAGAAGGCCAAGGAGCAAAAACTGCATGAGTTTGGCAGTTGGCATAAATAAGAGCTGGAGGAGAGGGAAGGCAGGAGGAGGTCAGACCCATCTAAAACACGGACCCGTGTCAGGCTTGTGAGCTCGGCCTGCAGGGTAGCGCGTCTCTGGAGATTTCTTTTGTTTGTTTTCAGAGATCTGTGTTTCCCCAGGGCTTTTAACAGTAACATCTCTGTGGGTAAGCGTTTCTTTTCCTAATCCCATGTTCCTGCTTTTCTTGACACACCCTCTGAAAAGGCATTATGTTGGACATCATACACAGCTGTGACCTTGATGTCACTGGGGAAGGGTGCATATGTGCCCTCCCCTCCTCTGAGTTTGGACCTTTTGAGGGGTCCAAGGACTGGTTTCAGGACCTAAGAGGATGGGTACTCACTGTACCGTGCTCCAAAAAGGCATGTAGAGAGAACAAAAGATGTGAACCTGGAGATTTCTCTTATAAAATAGAGCTTGAAAGGGACTGCTTACAATAGACAAGTAATTCCAGAGAAGCAAAACTGGATCAAGCTGAGCCTGAGGTTTGTTAAGAGCGGAAAGCTAGGCAAGGACACGGACTGCTAGTAAAAGAGAAAGTACAAAGGATCTCCAAAGAAAAATAGTTTAACCGAGTTAATTTTTTTCAGACTTATGCACAAACACAGAAAAATGATTAGAAAGAAAAGTTTCTGAAATGAGAAGTTAAATGCCAAGGGAATGCATCTAGCATCCATCTGTAGTTGATGCTAGAGCTACAACTGCTTTCCACAGGTGCAGGGCTCAGATTTGGGTCTTTTGAAGATGCCTACAATGTGTCTGTGGTGGTTCAACCTCAGTTGGCAGATAGGACCACTCAGCCACTTGCTCACTCCCCCTGGTTGGGACTGGGGAGAGAACTGGAAAAGTAAAAGTGAGAAAGCTCATGGGTTGAGATAAAGACGATTTAATAAGTAAAGCAAAAGCCATGCATGCAAGCAAAGCAAAACAAGGAATTCATTCACTGCTTCCCATTGGCAGGCAGACGTTCAGCCGTCACCAGGAAAACAGGGCTCCATCATGCGTAACGGTTACTTGGGAAGACAAACGCCATAACTTTGAACGTGTCCTCCCCCTTCCTCCTTCTTCCCCCACCTTTATATACTGAGCATGATGTCATATGGTATGGAATAGCCCTTTGGTCAGCTGTCCCAGCTGTGTCCTCTCCCAACTCTTTTGTGTACTCCAGCCTGCTCGCTGGCGGGACAGCAAGGGGAGTAGAAAAGGCCTTGACTGCTCAGCAGCAAACTAAAACCACAAGTGCACTATCAACAGTATTTGTCATCCCGAATCCAAAACCTAACACTACACCAGCTGCTAGCAAAAGAGTTAACTCCATGCCAGCTGAAACCATGACAGTGCCCTTTGGGCCTTGTACCCTCTTTGGCTCCTTAATTTCAGCAGCTTTGTCTGCAAATCTGGGGCTGGGTTCACAGGGACTGAGAACTGGGAGAGCGTGTTTTGAGGTTAGCATATGCCACGCTGGAGAATTGGGCCACTGGCTTCCCAGTCCTGCCCAGCATGTCATGCAGGTCAGAATCGACATCGGCTAAAGCTGCAACTTTAAGTATTGGCCATGTGTCCAGTTTGCAGTGCCCCTCTATATTTTTTCCTAAACAGAAAAATTATAATTAAAATTATATGATGAACATACAATTGGACATTGAAGCAGTAGAGCACAAAGAGCATAGCCAACATATGTAAGAACATAAACTAAAATACTTGTCCTCATTTTTCATATTCTTCACCTGATGGCTGAAATCACAGATTATATCCAGAATGAGAAACACTGTGTGCTCAAGTACTATATATTGCAACATTTTAAAAATGTATTATTTATAGAGGGTCATAAATATATTATTTTACATTTGTAGATATTTAGTGGCATGAATCTAAACGATATTTTTACAGGAAATAAAAACAAGCTGCTCTGATTGGAATCTGAAGTGACCTTGCTGGAGCAACCCATAAATGGGCACCACCAGCAGGCAAAACGGGGCAGAGAAGCCAGTGGGAAGACGTTAAGTACTCCTACGAGAGTCGAGGCAGTACAGCTTATAACTGCAGATGCTGAAGATTGTAGGTAACTCTACTTAGGGGAATGATATCATATTAGTTCTTAAGGGTTCTTCTGTCTTTGTAATTGCATTCTCTTGTAAATAAATATGTAGGCTATTTTACCGAACAGAAAACACAAAGTCTTTTACAATAGGGAATTGCAGTATTTAGAGTCATGTCATAAGTTGTTGCCTGAACACCCATTTACTTCTGAGAAACTTGGTCCAGCTGTCCTGAAATAGCTGCTTACTCCATTCAGATTCTTATATATATATATAAAAAATCTATTAGAATTGGGATCTGAACTAGTTTTGGGTTTTTCTTTTTAAAGGCTCTGTTTTGCTCAGCCCAGCATCATGAGATAAAGCAAAAGATAAGCATTTCTCAACATGAATAACCTGAAATGTATTTTAGAAGAAAGCCATTAGAAACATTGTTTTCTAATACATTTCATAGTTTATTGATGCTGACTAGTGCAAAAATTGTGGAGAAATGCATTTAGAGTACTTTTGTCACTGGACCATCATAGAAAGTGTGATTAGTCTCATAATGAATAATAAACAATATGTGACTGGAACTGCAGGGAGGAAGCATGTGCATGACTGCAGTAACGGTCTTGTGGGCCAATTATGGATGTTAAGGTCCTCTCCCCTCCCACAAATACAGAGAAGATCACCTAGCAGCATGAGCAATTGCTGTTCCATCATCTTTCATACACAGGCTGCGAAAAGAGTATGGGAAGTGAATTGAGATATGTGTCAGAAATGACATTAACATGGAAAGTCTATTCCCTTTGCTGTGGTGCTCTCTCGCGTAACTTGTGCACGGCCATCTCACCGCAGCAGTGGTCTTATCATTATCACCATCAGATGCTGCATCCACTTGCTTATTTCTGCATCCTTTTATTCACAGGAAATGAAAACCAGAAGGTCCTTTTTAGCTGTATGCATGTTCTCCAGTGGATCCAGTAACTTCATCTGTTTTCTTCTGCAGATAGGTTTCTTCGCTCCCATCTGCCATGTAGATCTCTAAAGTGTTGTGGGAATTGTTTAAGCAGCTTTGGTGTACCAGATAAGAGAGAGAGGCATTTACTGTGGAACAGATAAAGAACTTTTCTTCCCTTTTAACAGTTTTGAATCAATTAGTTAATAGAAGGTTAGTGGTTCCTGTAGCTTGATGGCTTCTTGGCAGCTTTCTGATGCCAAGGATGGGAATCCTCGGATGGTGTTATTGCACCACGGTGACATAAGACATGTGACATCATACTCTACCACAGTCGTTGTCAGCAGGAGGGTGGAATTAATCCAGCAGCCTGGGGATTTCTGGAGAAGCTACTTTAATTTTGTCCTGGCAGATGCTGAAAAGAATAAGGGTACCAGCAGGATGAAGTCCTTGTTAATGCCATCTTTGCTCCACCCTGTATGGTATATTAACCATACCTCAGCCATCTGTCTATATCTGCACCTCTCAATCCTATTACCAATTACTGGAACCAGCCACTCTCCGTATGTATTTTAGAAATTAGTATCTGATTATTAAATCATGACTGCATGTTAACACCCATTATTTTTATAAACCCACTGTAGACTCCCATGCATTATAAATAAATTGTATTAACTCCAGCTCATATGAAATATTTATAAATATTATGGAAAGGGCTCACTTTCTGTGCATAGTTATTAGACATTTTAGATTATAGAAGATTGCAAATGGTCAATTATATAAAATTATGAGAATACAGACTTAAAACTAGGCTCATAATCCTACAACAAGAGAGACACACAAAACCAAGATTCCAACTGGGTTCAAGAAGAGTGACATGCTTTATGTTTCTTAATTATCTTTATTTCCCAGTAGTATTGCTATTGCCAGAGCTCAATTTACTATATGCCAATGAAAGAGTAATAAGTTGCAGAGACACTCCTATATCAGATTAGAGATTTTCACTTGCCTGTGCTGTCAGAACATAAACCCAAAGGGGACAGATGATTTTAGCTATACTGCATTTGACACAGAGCAATTTTGAAGTTTGGGCAAAATTCAATTGTGAAGTAAATGGTTCTTACCAAAAACCCTGCTGGAGATGGGCAATGAGGCTGTTGATGTCACTGAATGTTAAGCAGCTAATAGGAATTACAGATCTGAATATTTTTTAAATCTAGGTCATAACTCCTAACTGAGTCTTTGAAAATATCCCCTGGTGCAGTAATAAAAACCAGAAGCCAAAGCAGGAGTACAGAGGCTGACGGTTTGCAGTGCTCTAGTTTATAGAGTAGGAAGGACATGGCGGAGTGACAGGAAGAAATTTTTAAAAATATTCATCCAGGTTCTACTGAATCCAATGGAAAGCATTTTTGCTTCTCTGGGAGAACCTGTGGAGTCCAGGGACAAATACCTTTGGAACCCTCAGACTGGTGGTCCAAGCTGACCTGCTGTACAGCTGCCCATTGGTTTGCCCACCAGGGGTTAGAAGCTTCTTGGGGCTCAGAGGCTCATCTTAATGTCCACCAAAGCTGACGGGAGTCTTATTTTGGTCACTGAGGAGAATTCAGGTGGGCAGTCAGCTTGAAAAAAAAATGTCTGGTAAAAGTGCAGCTTTTGTTTCTCACCAGCTACAAGAGACTTTGAAGATGCAGGGACAGTGCTTGGGTAGTTCACTGTGGTGCTAAGCAGATTTTGGGGATCTCCTACACACAGCTGCTTTCTGCTGTCTCTGCAGGAGGTTACGGGGCCCTGCGAGCTCTGATCTGTCATTTGTTGGCAGCTGGGGGAATATATTTGGGAAAGCATCGCTGCACGTTCATCTTTTCTTCCCAAAGCATCTGCTGTTGATCAGTGCTGGAGATCAGTTATTAGTCTGATCCTTAGCCCCAGCTCTTAGTTTCCAGAGTAACTGTTCATATAGTTGTTCCTTAACTGTCTTTTAACTGTGGCTTCCTCTTACCCACACATCAACCTTTGACTGTAAATATGTTTTGTAACATAAGCAGTCCTCTGATCCCAAACCCTAACTCTTGTTGCTAGCAGTTCTTACGCACCCATGCCTAGACAAGACTCTGGGTTTTCATGGGGCATAACCAGCCAGTTCCCAGCGTTTGCTGGGTTCCTCCAGCGTGTTGTGGTAATGTTGCACTGAAATGGCTGTGGTTCGAGTTGGCTCACATCAGCACCAGAGAGGCAGTTCAAGGATGAGAATACAGCAAAGCTCAGGTAATGGTCATGCAGTGATTTTGGGAGTGGAATGGCTTCTGAGAAGTTTTACCTTTTTGTTTTGGTAAGGAAGCTCTTCTAAGAGGACTTGGTATGGTCTTTTATATAAACATGATAAACCTGTTTACCCAACCTCCTTTCATCCACAGCCGCCTTCTAACTAAATCTAGGTTATGTCCCTAGCTAGAAAATTTAATTAATAAATAAGTTAAATGTTTGTACAGCACCTTGAAGCTGTAAAGTGCTGTCTAAATCCCGAGTACTAGCAAGTCTCTCAATTGTGATGCAGCATGTTTATACAAATGTGTTTGATGTCCTCAGAACATTTGGACTAAGTGGAGCATATTTCCTGTTGAGAATAGATTTTGCTGGTTGGAAACCATACCTTATGACATGCAGACTGCTGTCACAGCATCCAGTTCAGGAAAATAACAACATAAAGAAACATAATTTGCAGCATTAAAACTGCATTTTCTAAATATTTGGAAGCAGGAGTAAAAGTTTTCAAAGAATCCTCTCTTCAGTGTTTAACATGAATCGTGTTGCTTTGCTGATTATAGGAGCACCTGCAAGTTTTATTATAGTGGTATTGCATTTGACTCTAGTTCATGGTCTGACTACTTTCATTATGTATTTTTATGAGTTTATCATTTGGACATTTTAAAATGGAAACATAATGAAAATCATAATAGAATTAGGAAGCTTTTCTCTAGAAGAACAATTTTCTCCATGGCCTGCTCTACCAAAACCACTTTTCTCATAGTAGTTAAGCAGAGGAGGGTGCCGGCTTTGGGAACATTGGGACTTGCTGTGAGCTCCAGGGCTGCAGTCAGGGAGAAGACTTGCTCGAAACTGGTCTTGCTGTCACTGTAGATGCACAGAAGATGTAATAAGATGCATGATAAGACTAAGAGAAAGTGTAGTCTAAGTCAGAGTCCTCTTCTACTTTCACACTTAAGACAATGACTTCTGCCTGTATATACCAGACTGTACTTTATTACCATAAGCTTTCCTTGACTTCAAATATCTTTAGCATTCTGATTCTCGAGTGTTGAAGCTGTCAGGCAGTGCCTTAGCAAGCAGAATCTATTTTTTCCAGGGAAATATTTCACATCATTACAATGCTTTTCAAGCCCAACTAAGGATAGTTTATGAACTACAATGTCACTACTAATGCCAGTAAAGAGGTCACATTTTTCTGTGATGGAGAAGAAAAATTGTGCCTAAGGACACCAGAGAATGCTTGTACATTTTGGGTAAAGAGCTGTTAGACTTTTAACAGCCATGTCAGAATCCATATGCTTGTAATTGAAAACTGATACTGGATAATTAAGCCATGCCAATGGATAGCCTCAAAGATATGCTACCAAGGATACAGCATGCTATTCATGGCATTAAAAAAGCTTGTAGGTAGAAAACTCTGAATTGCTCACCATTAGGCTGGCTCTGCTGCCACCGAAGTCAAAAGGAGAACTCCTGTCAGCCTCCATAGGAACCACACTGCACTACTGACACGTGCGTCAGATAATTTCATCATTAATTGCATGAGCAAATATCTTAATTGTAAATCTGAGTCAGCCTTACTCATCAGTAACATATTAAAAGTATAGATGTGCACAGAGCAACTGTTCTTGCAATGACTATCAAGCCTTCAGCATTACAGTTCTTTTTGCCAGATGAAATTAAAGTTGAGAGGAGATAGAGAAAACCCCATTCAGAATAGCGGTCTGATAAGAAGTAGCTGCTTATGCAGTGATTAGGAAGTCACCTGAGTGATCGTTAAGATAATAATTCAAGGAGAACTTGAGCACCAGCCTGCTTATGGGTAGCTTTCCCTCCACTCCTTGGGAGCCACTGTGCTCTAGCAGAAGTAATAAATCATGGCAGGTAGGGCTGCAAAAGGCTGCCCGGGTCCCCAGCTGCGTGGGTCCCCCGCTCCTGCAGGCTCCCTGGGTGCCCTGCTCCCGTCGCACCTCCTCTGCAGCCAGGCTGGGGACAGCACCCACGCTGTACAACTGCTTTCACTTCAAAAACTAGCCAGCCTAAAACTCTCCTTTCGCAGCTTCGCGATCTTTTGTCATGCTACTTTCTGAGAACACGATTAATCCCCATCTTTTATCTCATGTCAGCTGAAAAGCATTTCTGAATGGTGCTCAGGTCCCTGGGAGCTTCCCCCTTCCAGGCTATGGACATTCGCTTACTGCAGTCACTCTTCATAAGCCAAAGGCAGTTTTTTCTGCTGTTCTTGCTTTTAGCTCTGTTTTCTCTGATACTTTCTATCCTATGGAAATCAGATGACAGGCAGAACTACAGATGGAATTAAACTGAGTAATTCTCAAATTCATTATTCCAGACTTCTACCTATGTTTTGCATATCTGAAAGCTGGTAATGATTTTTCTGTGGGTAATTTATCATTGGTGCAACCTTTTCTCGTCTCACTTTTTCCCCTGTCTTAGGAACTGAGACCAAGCCTGTAGAATAGAAACATCCTCCACTTCTCTGCCTAACCCCATACTGAAACCTGCTGGCTTCTCTGCCTGTGATCCTACACCTGCAGCACAGCTCTGCATCGCTGGACTTTCCTTAACTGTCTCATGGTTTTGGTATTAAATACACGAGACAATATTGCAGACAAGTTGAGCTGTCCTCACGTATATGCTTTTTGCTCCCATAACACAGCAGCCACGGGAAGGGGCTGCTCTACTTTAGCCTACTCCTGCTAATCTGGACACCCAGTACTCTGCCACAGCTTCACCAATGCACAGGACTTCTGTTTAGCCAAACACGTGTTCATCCCATACCTGCTTAACTGTCTAAATCTCTGATTTCCTGTTTACTTTGAATCTTGTTTTGCAGATGAATTTTTTGGAGTGTCATTTGGGTTGTAGAAGCTGCTCTTCTTTTCCTGTGGGTGTCTTTCAGTTGAGGTGGCCCATCAGCGTAGGCTCCCTGGTCCTGTGTGACCTCAAAGGACTTCTTGTCCACAGGAACTTCAAATCACTATTTAAGCTGATTAGTAGAGAGCATTTACTATAGATATTAAAATCCCAAACACTTAAGAGATCTTCACGCTGCATAAGCTATTATGCAGCAGCTACATTTTTTGTCTTGTTTTCTGAGATACTCAGTCTCATGATTTCAGTTCTCCCCGTGAGCAATTTCCAATGTCGGTCAAATGTTTTCTGGGGATTCCTGAAGCTTCCTGACTGTCACCTGGGGTAGCAACCCAAACTGTGATTCTGGTGTGTGCAATTTCCTTCTTGAGAATGGTCAGGAACCCTAACACAGAGTTGGGAGGCTGCTGTGTTTTGTTCCCAAGCGCTGAGCTTCTGCACCCACCAGGTTGTCCGAACTGGGCAAAGTGGCAGCTAGTATCTGAAGTATCTGATTTGTTTGATGGGGAAGTGATGGGTGATCACAGTGTGGATCCTTTCCTGTTTCTTCAGTAAATATGAAGACTTTTTCATGCTTTACTGGGTGAAATCCTATCCTCATTTTCATGAATATAGCAATACTAATGTCCATTGGATTAGACTGTTAAAACTGAGCAGAATTTAATTTATTACACTTTTGTTAAATGCAATTTCTAATTAAAAAGTAGTAGTTGCTATGATAGTTTTTGCAGTCTTTGTAGCATGTGTGCATTTTAAAGAAATGTACAGTATATATTGAGATGATACGAACTGGCATGAGGGTTTTCAGAGCAATTGCTTTAACTGGAATTACAGTAAATAGAAGAATAAAACCCAAGGTAAATATTGGTAGCTTTATGGCTCCCCATAGCACAACAGGGAGTGCTACAGGAAAGCAGTCAATTTCTATAAAGGCTTTATTTTTCAGTGCTGGTTTTCCAGCGGATATAGCGATCTGGAACTGATAATGCAGAAAAATAGTTGCTTTCACATGAGCAAAATGCTTTCTCCAGCACTCTTGTCCAAGCACCTGATCAAGAAATGGCCAGTGAGACATGTAAGAGATCCTCAAGCTACAGCTCTGTTAGCCCGGTTGAGATGAGGACCCCTTGGCACGTTTGTGTGACGCCATGCAATGTGAGACACCCTGCCCGTCCCAGCCAAGGTGGTGTGTCCACAGCATGAGGTGGGCCGGATCCCTGTGGAATGTAGAGGGGCATCTCAGCCTCTTCCAGAGGTGAACGCTGCCTCTCATCTTCCCACTTTGAGTTGTCCCATCTAATGAATCTTCAAAACGTTCCTTCGTCTGGTTCCAGTTCTCGCTCTCCAGCTTTATTCTTCTGTTACTATGAAACACGTATATAGGTAAGAATATTCCCTAACAAAGTATATGAAAAGAATTGTACTTCCCAGTACTTATTAATGTTTTGTCTGGATGTGACTCCATTAGGAGTTACAGTACAAATGTGCATTAAAATACATGAATGATTTAGCTGTTGAAATATTCTTAATTAACAACATCCCTTTCACTGACCAGTGGAAGAAAGGAATCAAGCGTGGGCAAGTGAAGTTGTTTTATTTTGACAAGATGTACGAATTGCCCTTTCTTAAACCAGAATGCTTCCCAGTTCCCTACCCCACTCTGAAATTTGGAGTGCAGGGGCCAGAAGGAGCTTGAGATCGGCCAGTCAAACCATCTCTTTCTGTTAGACCATTCAGTTTCTCCCTGTTTTCTGTCAGGCTCAATAAATCACTGAATTCATAATTAAAAATATGTTCTTAATTTTTAGTTTGAATTAATTTGCCTTCAGCCCTTGCTTCTTTTTACACTTTTTCCTGCTAGATTAAAGATCCTTTTAGTGCCTGGTATTTTCTCCCCACAAGGTGCTTATCTGTTGTAATCAACTCACCACTCAATCTTCTTCTTGATAAGATAAACAGATTGAGCTGTTCAGGTCTCTCAGTGTAAGGTATTTCCTCCAGCCTAAAATAATGTATGTGAGCCTCTTCTGCACATTCTTCTCTTTTTTTTTTTTTAACATCCTCTGCCTTACATAGCTTCTCATATCTAAAAGGAGCAATCTACCACAAAAATTGCCTTTTTTTTTTTCCCCCTAAGGAACAATCATCATACAATGACCCTATGCAAGCCTCAAAATAACAAGAACTGGATTTCTTTTGACAGCATTCATTTATTAGGCAGCGAGGCCGGCTCAACGTGTCTGAATCTTGCTGCTTTGCTTTTGCGTGAACCACATTGCACCAAAAGCCTCTGATTCATCAGAGGGAAAGGTGAACAGTGGCACACGTCCCCAAGAGGGGCCACCTAGCTGTGTCACAGCCGCTGACGTGTTGGACTTAAACCTGGAAGCTTTGTGGAGGGGATGGGAATTGTGCCCAGCACTGGGACAAAGCTAGGGATCAGGCCGTGGCACACCCTGCTATGCCAAACCTGGGAGCACACTAATACTGTAGCGATTTGGTGATTTTAAACCTATCCAATATCAAGCAGCAGCAAATATATTGTGGGTGCAGAGCACTCTGGGGAGAAAGGCAAGTCAGATGAGTACCACTGGTACTGCAGCCTCTGGGTTTATCCCGGCTGTGCAGGGGAGGGCTGAGAGCAGAAAGAAACTGCTTCCCCACTTGCAGGTGTCATGCAACCCCCCTGTTTACTGCTCTTGTGATACTCACTGCTATTGTTGGCAGTGATGTGGTCCAATAACCAAATAGTATCTGCCATTGTAAGTTTAAAAAAAAATTGTGATGTCCCCAAACGTGGTAATTACCTCGCTTTAAAATGCAGAGTAAGTTGTACATTGTTAAAAAGGCAGTTTTAGGACTAGTAAAAAGAGAAGCATAAAAGACGTACTAATTAAATTTCTGCCCAATCTATGTATCTGGTGGAATCAAACTGCCTTTTAGAAGTCAAAGTGAATTAGAGGCGAGTGCCTCCTGATGCTGTCATACAGAACCTGGCTTTTCTGCTGTCTGTGTCCGCAGACCTCCATGTGAGTGCGGGGAAGCTGCTCACTAAGACTTCACTGCGTGGTCTGGGTCTAAATAAACAAAAATTCCTGCACTCTTGTACAGGAATGCTATATACAGTGAGACACATGGCTTCATGCCTTCAGCTGCAGAAGGACTGAGGAGATGATGTGTTGGGATTTCAATAGTCGTCTATGACCGAACAGTCATGGTTCAATAGTTTTTCCATGCTGTTTAAAAAAAGCTATTTAAGAAATTGCTAATACCTCATTTAAAACCTTGATCCTTTTGATGTGATGACAGGGGGTCAAGCTTGGAGGCGGTGTCACAAACAGAAAGATATGAATGTTCAGCATATAGAAGTATTCATTAATGACTCATAAGCAAGTACGCCTGGCTACTAATTGGAGATTTTTGTGCAGAAGGATTGTATTTATGGGCTCCATACAATCTAACTTATTTTCATTCTGCTGCTTGTGAGGCTATCTTTTTGGCAGGAAGAACTCATTAATCAAAATCCTTCCTTTTGTAAATGACAGGGTATTGGGAGGGTGGGGAGAGAGGAGGGCAGGTAGAACATGCATGTGAAATGCCAGAGAGATGCTGTGCTGATACAGCTCATACTGCCAAATAGTAAAAGGCACGTCAGAAAAGAGGAAAGCCTCTATTCTAGTGCTCCTTATGTCAGTGCATCACTGATGAAACCCAGCTCTGCTTCTGCGTGTGAAATCTGGTTACACTTTTATGACCCTTTTGTATCTGTTAATTTTTTTGAAGCAATGCAGCTAAAATCCAGTCTGCTTACCATCAAAGTGTTTGAATTAACATTTCACGTTCTCAGTTGATGCAATTTTCTCATTGTCTCGGGGTTCTTGTTGGAGTCGGGGTTTGTTGGGGTGCTGTGGGATTTGGGCAGGGAGCCTCATCCTGCTCCTGCTGGGTATGGGGTGCCCCCTTTCTGCCCCTGTGCAGTGGTTGCTCTCCATCTAACCAGAGGCAGCACAGCCTGGAGAGCAGGCTGCGCAGAACAGCGGTGGAGTGCACGGGATATCTAGAAATAGAGAACCACTATGTGTGTGCTGAACAATGTGCAAGGGAAGACTGGCTTTTTCAAGCCATTTCCTTGGCTTGCTCCCCTCGAGCTAAGGCCTTTGCTGTTTTCACATTTTGCTGTTCTTGAGCAAGAAACAGATATAATTTAAATGGATAAAAAAGGTATCTCCGCCCTTTTAAAGGACTGAATTATGCATTCTCTAAAACAGTTTTCTTGGCACAGAAAACTTGGTATTTAAGGTCTTTTTGCTTACTCTATCATAGGTGAACAGGTAGGGATTTCACAAGTTTCTACTGGCAGAACCACCTTTTTTCCTGCTCTAGCAAGGCCAGATTGAGCTATTTTTAAAGATAATAAATACATCATTGACCCTGTCTGCTAGGATACTTTACGAATTCATTAACACTTTCCTATGTTGTATTATTTACCGTCCTATACAGCTATGCAAAGAGAGCTCCAGCCATTGTACTGTAAATCACTGGTAGACAGACTGAAAGCAGTTGCTGTTAATGAGATAGCTCACCTACCACTCGCATGTCAGAGATGTTATTAAAAGCAGTATGATGTGCACAACTTCGGTGGAGGCTGAATTTGTGTCTGTAATAGATGGAGGAAAAATGGACAGGACGGTTGGCCACACACCTGAGCAGACCGTCTGTGATGCCAGGACTTTGCAAAGATCATTAGAGAAATTAATTCAGATGTCCTTCTGATTAACCAGCTTTTCAAAGTCTAGCATAAGCTCTTTACTGTTTGGAAGGAAATACTTCCAAGGAGGATAGAGAATTGTTTTTAATGGAGGTAATCTTCTAATAAATTACTTCTGACCAAGGGGAGACTTGGAGGGGCAAGGTAATCCCAGAGTAAAGTTGATTTAACTTCTCCATTATCCTCAGGAAGGCTCTGGGATTGGAGCTTTGAAGAGCTGTATGTGATGTTTTTAAAAGGTTTCAGCAGAGGCTTAAACTCCTATAATGTTAAATATGTTTTCTGAAGTGATGAGATTCACATACCAGGGGCAAGGCGTGAGCAACATTTTTGTGCATGCACTAAAGCAGATGACATTGGCTTTTTGACGTGGTTACAAAATACTTTTTTTTTTTTTTTTACTTCTGTGTACAGTCTTATTACTTTACCCATTAGCAACAAGCAGGTGTTCTACATTTTTCTCTGGAATTTAGCAATGTACGCGTAGTGAACTTGTGCTTTTGGTTTGGTTACTAGTGGACACGACTGTACATCAAAGCTGCGCCTGATGCAACTTCTGCCGGTGCGCTCGAGATCTGGCGTGAAGCATGTTGGCAGGGGATACTGGCAAGGCTCACAGTGTAGCTAGCTGCCCTCGCTGGCCTGTGCATAAAGAGAATATGACTCTGCAAGTCTTGAGAACCAGCACCTTTTTCATTCGGGTACCAGAAGGAAACCTGCAATTGTCATTTTTCAACAGGACGTACTGATTTGCATTACAAGGCTGGGAAGAAAACATGCATTTCATCTGCTTTGACAGTTGGCCTTCTGTATTACACTTATCAGCCATATTAGCCCAGCGGCCTTTGGCAGAAGAGGAGCAGGGGTTGGTAGCGTTGCTCTTGCCGATCAGGGACAATGCATGGCTCCGGATTTCTGCATTCTCTTTGACACTTTGGTGGCATTTATAAATGTGACAGCTGTGAATTAGCTCAGCTATTTACGGGCTGGTTTGCACATGGCTCACTGACAGGGAAGGTGCAATAGATTTTTTTTTTTTTTTTTTTTTTTCCCCCCGTCACTTAGTGTTTGATATCCACCAGGAAAGCTGCGGCAGCCAAATATAATAGCGGTCGCAAGCCTCGATAAGACTCTGCTGATCTATTTGCATTGCTAATTTCTGTAGACAGTTATGTTTGCATCCGCGGTCGGTCTCGGCAGGAGCATCTTCCTTTTACAACGCTACGCGGTCGTGTTGTGGGATAATGAAGATGAAGGAGGCTGTGCACCTGAATTCCTGCCCTCACAGAGGACTGTGCCTCACCTTGTTAGTTGTTGTTCGGGTGCTAATGATGCTTCTGCCTTTCACATGGCCTGTTCAATTGGTGTTCCCTGCTGGATGGGGCTCTGTAATGAACGGTAGTGCATGGTGAGAAGTTCACACAGCCCCTGCACCACTACTTTGTCTTCTTTAGTAGGAATGGGGGGGGGGAACCCACACAACCACTCGGCTTTTATCTTCAGAAATTTCTCTCTATGTTCTACTTAGCTTGAAAGTTTGATTTTTTGCTGAATTTCTGCGCTGCAGTAGACAGAAGGGAGCTTTTCCTCAGCCTGTACTGGCATGTCTGCATACGGGGGTGCGCAGCAAGTGGCCGGTGGGGTGGCAGGAGAGGGGAGGGGAGCTCAGCTGGAAAGGCAGGGGGGCAGACAGCAGGCACAGCCACAAATCTGCCCAGGATGGGGGACAGAGGAGGCTCCTAAAGCCCCGTTTTGCCTTGCGGCAGGCCGTGTGCTGGCAGGGTTGAGGCTGGGCCTTCATCCAGACTGGGCCACTCTACTACGAGTAGCCGGCAGGCGCTTGCCCGTGGCCTCTTCCCTTGGCGAGAGTTCCTGCAGGCCACCAAAGGGTTAAACAGGGGAGACACGTTCACTTCCTCCCCAAGGCTAAAAATCTCACTGCTGCCTTCTGTATCAGCCACGAAAATCTCCATGTCCTTGTTGATGAGGTTCCCCCAGTGTCTGAGGGTCTTAAAACAGGGAGATGTTTTCCCCCTTCAGCTCGGGGGGGAAACCTGGACTTCCCTTGTCAGACCTTGCCTCAGCAGCACCTCTACAGCACCTTGTTGTATAGGTTTAATCATACAGCTCTCTTAGGTTACATACCATAGGTTTGTGGCACAGAGTAGAGGATTGGTGTGGAAAACTATTTTCTGTCTTACCAGAGTTATTTCTGTGATAAATGCACGTTTACACACGCACACCCCTTCAGACTGTTAGAGAGTGATCTCTTTTAATCTCTTCAATACCTCCCATATAATTCTGCACAGCCACCACCAAAATCAGTTATTGTGGAAAATCCTTCCCCTTCTGCCCCCTCACATTGCTAAAATCCATTTTTAGCCTGGGGAAAAAATGATTTAAAGGATTCATATGGGCAGGGTGAATTTTGTGACAGACTGGTCCAGAGCTCCATCCTGGAAGCAGTCCTGCCTGTCAGCTGAGCCACTGCAGTATTTGTAATTTTTATGTATTAGTGATCTGGCACCTTTCTCTGGCATCTTATGCCATACAAAATTAGCCCAGCATATGGGTAGTGTAAATTGGAGGACATAGGTTTGAGTAATGAACAAACAGTGACTATGCTAATTGGCTTCATGGGCACGGAGTTCGGTGTCTGCAGAGTAGAATCACCTCAGCTGTTTTACAATAAATAAATAATAAAATCGAGAGTCCCCAAATCGGGGATTTTTTTGTTTTGTTTTGGCAATGGCAAATATTTCCAGCCTCCTACTTAGAGTGATTAGAGTTTGTGGGCAGCCCAGTTCTCTGCATATTGTAATGAATGGCTCTTACAAACAGGTGAGCCAACATCTTTTTTTCTTCGAGTTTTTAATGTAGCTGCAGTTGATAATAAAGATCGACGCATCCAAAGGTATTCATCAAGTTCTAACATCAAAACAGTAAGGAAAGCAGGAATTGCTGTGCTCGTAAGAGCTGTAAATATCTCGTAAGACTGAATATCAATTTTCAAAAAGTAAAGCTTGCTATAAAAAGAAAACCCCAGAAAGACGTATTTTACAATAAGATTTATTTTACAAATTTCTACTGACGACAGCGCTTTCCGAGCTTGCCAGGCTGAAGTTTTTATTTTTTCTAGCTGCAAGTGTTTTAATGACCCTCATTCTTCCTCTGCCTGGTCCTAATTCTGCAGCCCATGGTCACTGCTGGCTTCTGTGCCGGAGTGACCTACTACACCGACAAATGCTGAGTCAGCAGCAGCACCCGACTCCCTCGCCCAGCCCTGTTCCTGAATCCCGGCTGGCAGAAGCACCCGGTTGCCGCAGGGCTGAGTGTGTTCTTTGTCCTTCTAAAAGTCCTGGGCCCTGCCAGGTGGGGAAGGTGGACCTGGCACGGAGTGGGAAGCTGGGACGCGTTTGGGAAGTCGTTTGCTGCCGTTTAGGTCCCTGTTCTCCATGCAGTTCTTGCCAAACACTAGCGTTGGGATTTAGTGCTTTTACTCTTTGTTACTTTAATGCAGGCTGAGCTTGGGCAAAGTGAATGCAAGCAATTTCAGCTATCCTCTCACTATAACAAAAAAAAGAAAAAGGTGGGGGAGAGGTAAAAGGACAGAAGAAGATGACTTTGCCTTGCAAAAACTAGTTCCCTGTGAGCAGGTATGTTTTTTCCTCAGTGCCGTACAAACACACCTCAGTCCTCACATTAAATTTTACCGTCTGTGTTTTGGGGTACATAGAAAGTGATCTTCCAAGTGGGGTATTTTGGCTTTTGGCTGTGGCTTTTTGGGGTTGTGGAGGTATTCAGAAATTGAGAATTGGGATCTAAGAGCAGTCTGTGGTAGACTTCTTAAGCTGCCTTCGTTCCTTGGGCTGGTTTTGAACACCAAGTACCTGCATTTTAGGTGCTGTTTCTGTAGTTTTAACTGTGAATAAATGAAGGGATTTGATAGTTATATCTGTCCTGGATGAGAGGTAGCTGCTGTAGCTCTAACTTAAATATTTTCCCCAGCTGGTCATAAATCATAATTCATAAGGATAGCTCATTATTCATGGTAAATGAGCTAGATAAATTCTCCTTTCTGTCATGCCCCTCCTTGATAACATGATCATCATTGCTATGCCAAAAACATTAAGAAATCTCCTAGATAATCTGCTTAGCAATACAAGTCTTTATAATGGAGATACCCATATATGTATATGTAAGAGCCTAATAGTACTGTTATTGTAGCGCTGATGTTCTAAGGATTTAAATGGGCAAGGTTTTTAGAAGGATGTCTTTTATTAGATCAGCAGTTTTAGTTGGAAAACACTGGCAAATTTTGGTCTTAGTTCTCTATCAGCCTTGCAACAATACTGCCTCTTCAATGCAGTGCTCACGCTCTCTTTGCCTGTTGTTATTTACGCTGCTGCTTGGGTTCCCCCTCTAATCATGAACAATTAAAAGCACATTTTTGTCGCTTCAGATTGCACCTCTGTGTAATTATCTGTGGGAATAGAGTCCTGACGGTGGCCCCTCTAGCCAGAGGCATGCTCACAGTATATGTTGCTTAGAGATTTCCTATTTATGGCTGTCCGCAATTCTCCTTGGTTATTTTTCAGGCATACTGCTCTTTTCTTAAAATTGGATTGCAGAGTACTCCTCATCTCACAGCTCATGCAATACGATCAGGACAGAAGCAAATGCTGTAACTCCTAGCCAGTGTTTTATGTCACCAGCTGATCTGCTTTTTGTTAGAGGAATCTGTTTGTTACTGTCCATGTATGTCTGTTGGTGAGCAATGACTTCATCTGCTGGTAATGCAAATAACCTAATTTTGAGTAATTTTTAGAAGAGTCAGGGCTACAATGTCCTGTTGGCTTTGATATCTGCAAGATTTTATGAAGTAAAGGAGCTGCCCCATCTCCCATATGCCAACTTCTGTCTTGATAACAATCTGAGGATTATGAGAAGAATCAGATGGGTGATGCCATGGTCATGAAAAGTTTATCTAAACATGAGCACAGACTTTAAAAGCAAAAAGTCATGATCTACACTTGATGTTTTGGCTCTCATGTAGTTTTCATGGATTCTTATATGTAGTGCACACAACAATAATGTGTTCCTGATGCTCTGGTAGATGACTATGAGAACAGCTGCTCATTCTAAAACCTGAGCATCAAACACTTTCACCCTTTCTAGTACATAACTTTTAATTCTTTCCAAACAAAGCAGCACAATTCAGGCAACATAAAGCTTGGCAGGTAGCATGATGATGAAGATTGAACAACTTAATTGTGTTCTAGATAGAAAGTGCCAAAACGAATCAATGATACAGGAGCCAATAAGAAGCACAACTCAGGCAGTCACACTCTCTCTCGCTTTCCATCAGAGAACAGGGTAGTTTGTAATTTAGTATTCCTGCATCAAATATTTTTTCTTTTTCTTCCATAGAGGTCTACAAAAGAGAAACTCACAAACCTTTACAACTATTTAAATTAAGTTTCAGGTTCCCTTTATTATTATTCTGTTTGTAGGGGTATATCCAGTGAAGCGCTTTTTTTTTTTTTTTAGATGATCAGACTTTGGTCCAATGCATAAAATATATCTGAAATGCCTCATTCAATTTAGCTGCCCATATATCCTAAAAGAAAATCACAAGTAAAACGAACTAACTCTATTTTGCAAGTCACAAGCAGAAGCTTGGTGAAAAGCATTTCCCAATTCTAATGTTTTTACCAGCTTTGTTTTGCACAGAGAAATTAAGTGTACATAAGCGTGTTTAATAACAAAATATCTAGTAATTTCATGTGGACCATAAGAATTCATTTACCATCTTTTAAAATACATAGAAGCATACCCTTTATGTTACCTGCTCTATGCCATCCATTGAATGCCAAGGGTAACACTGGCAAATCTACAAGAAAAGAAGAATAACAAAGACAGAAATTCATGAACAAGAGAGATACAAGCTTCCAGTTGGACAATAACCTCTCTGCGGCTCCTTTTAGAATGGATTTACTCATGCCAGAGCTGAGCTGACAGTCAACCCACACAAGTACTGTTAGAAATAATCAAGTATACCATAACAGCACTTCAGTCTTACATATTATTGCTTTAATTGTATACAAAATAGAGTGAATAGGTATCATATCACTACTTCTAGATTTCAATTTTAGCTGCTCTGTGAGCTGGGCGGGGGGGGAAGAGAGAGTGAAAAGACACTTTTCATCCTGAAGCAGGAATCATTTCACCTGCTTATGGTCTGGGCCACGGTAGCTCAGAAATGCCACAGAACAATTTGGCAGAGAAAGAAAAAATAATTCTGCATCTGACTGTAAATCCAGCAGTAATTTAGTTTATCCAAATTGAAATTTCTCCTGGATACTGTTATGTTTAACACTCCCACACTTGCAGAAAATGCCGCGGGCTCTTTAGCAGCCATTGTCCCTGGAATCTTGGCTTTATGTTTCCCCCTGAATCTGGGCTGGCTGGCGGCACACCTGCCCCCCTCCCTCCACCGGCACTGGGGTTGCTCCTGAAAGACTGAACTGCATCTCTCCCTCTTGCTCTTGCAGACTTTTTTATTGGGGAAGAGTAGCGGGAGCATCCCTGCTGGAGCTGAAACATCTTAACATGGCTTTTGTTCATGGTGTTACTGTTCTCAGATGTGTCAGCCAGCGTCCCTGCATGGGAGCGGGGCGGGACCTGGGGGCAGAGGGGCCAGGGCAGCCACCTTCCCAGCACGGATGCCCGCAGAGGCTCCTGCACATCACCTGCCCCATTGTCAGCTCTGCTTTTATAAACACTGTGCTGCTGTCTGGGCAGGCAATATACATACAAATCAGTCCTTGGGGGGCCCCGTTTGATTGGTACCACCTTCCCTCTTCCTACATCTTTCTGAAGCTTAGCGAGAAGAAGGTGGAGTGATGGAGGGTGCCAGCTGCCCATCCCTTTCCTCTTCCCTGAGGCTCTAGCTGTGTTCCTGATGAAAGAGCAATGCTGTGGCAGATCCTGTTCCTGGAAGAAGCTGCCTTTCCCGGTGGCTAAGTGGCACAGTTGTCAGGAGCTGTTTATATGTTCTCCCCTCTGCCTTGTGAATCAGTGAACCGCAATGAGCTTCTCGTGTGGTTTCCCAGCCCTTGTGTTGCTGGCAACACTTGCCATACCTCTCTGTCGGATGGGCCTTGAACGTGACAGGGTACGTAGCCAGGCTGGGCAAGTGTCTTCTCATAGGCGTTGTAGGGCAGTAGGGCATTGCTGACTTTTCTGCTTTATTTCCCTGGACTAATTAGACACAAAATGGAAACCTGTGCCTTTAAATGCTGAGTATAAAACCTGCATTAGTCTGGAACTGGGATAAACTGTGTGCATAATTCTCATTAAAAAAGGCAGCCTGCTCAGGTAAAACACACAGATGAGTATATATGGCAGTAAAAAGCAAAAAAATCAGAAAACCACGAGCAGTTCCTGTGCTTATTCATGGCAGCAATTTACTGTTCCCTCCTTGCTCCCACCCAGTGTCTGAAACTGAATCATCCTTTCATGGGAGAATAGTTATAATCTGGTACTACCTCAGGCTCAAATTAGAGTAAAAGTTGATATTTTCAACAGTTCTGCAAGAGAAAAAACTTCCCAAAAGTTTTAGACCAGAAATGCCAAAGCAGGAGGCGCTGACTGCTCCATCAGTCAGAACCAATTTCACCTGTTGAAATCAGATTTCCCATTTAGAATCAGCAAGCAAAAATAAAAATAATTGTTTCAAATTTTTATTTAAACTAAGAAGTATTTTGAAATGTTACTTTGAAGCAATTGTTCTTCAGTTGTCCTGGCTGGAAGATAAAGACCTTTAAACAAAATTGAGTTATTCCTGCAGAGAAAGAATATATTGACAATGCTGTATTTTCCAAAGGAAGAATCATTCAGCCAAAAAGACGTGAAATTGGAACAAGAACTAAAGTTACAGTGTTATACCATATTAAAATATGTTTGGAAGTGCTAGTGTACAAAACCTGAAGCTGCAGTCTGCCCACTCTTTCTGACGATGTAGTGTAGCAATGGCAAACCACAACTATCACTGTGAACTCTGGTGCAGGTAGAGATGTGGTGTGGTGCAAGACGCAATGGGCCAAGTCATCTTGGCCCCAGCCGGTGAATTGCTCCCCTGTCTCTCTGCTGGTGGCACCCATCCTGGAGTCCCCCTGAAGCGGAGACAGCAGCTCCAGCTTGCTCAGCTCCAACCTTTCTTGCAGACGGTGCTGGAGGGACAGGTTTAAACGGCTCTGTCCTCAGATGCCAGCCCACTGCCCATTGTGCCCTACCCAGAGTTGAGGTTCTCATGGGGAAGAATCAATATGACCTGGGAAACGTTGGGTTTCTTTAGTTGCCAAAATGTGCTGGTTGATACATTTTATATGCTTCCTACTAATTTACCAACAAATCATGGTGGGGAAAACCTCTTGCAAAGCTGCAGAGTGCTGACTGACATTTCTGGGCTTTGGCTTACTAGAAGGAGCACCGACTTGCTTGCTTACGATAAAAAAAATGTGAATTACATTTTAGCAAGTGGTAGGACTCCCTTGGGCAAAAGTCTCACTCAAGGAGTGTAAAGGGACAGGAAGATGGCAGCTCCCCTGGGTAATCATACAAGGAGCTAAATTCAAAACAGTTGTAATTTAGAAAAAAAACATAGATTCATTGTGACAGTTTATTGTTTGGAGTTTATAAAATGAGGAGACGAGGAGGCCAAGAGAACAACTAGGGGAAGGATAAGAGCAGCTTTTATAGTGCGTACCCATAAATTATTTCCCCCAATACACACACATGCTGTGACTGTAATTTCGTCTTGGAGTTTTGGTAACATAAACCGATGTCTTGAGCATCACTGCCAGGGTTGCTGCTCTCACAGGGACAAGCACATATTCCTCCTTGTGTCCTCTCAAGTCTTTTAAAGGAGTCTGGATTAAATGCAAACTTAACATATCAATATATTAATAGAATGCATAAAAAAGAGAATTTATGTTGCTGCTTATGTTGTTTGCTCTGCACTGTTCCAGTAAAGGTGTTGCTATCAGGAACATACATAACTGGAATCACTTTCCTGATGTGGTGGTTATTAGAATAGGTATAGGCCAACATATCCTGAAAGAGGAAGTGTTTCTTCAAAATATAGTGACTGATCCTACATTTTAATGCTCCTACTATATATACACTTGTTTTTATTACAGCATAAAGTACTTTTCCATGGTACAATAAATAGAAATGCAGCATATTCATGTGTATTTATCATATTTGTGGCTGATATACTTCTGGTGAAAATTAGGAATAGAAATAGGACTATGAATACTAGGTCAATGTGACAAGTAAATTTAGAACAAGATAGCAAGCTGCTATCTGGGACCAAATTTTGTACAAGGATTTTCTTTGTAAGGATATAAAGATAAATCTGAAACAACTCCACAGGATTTATTAAAGTGAAAAGCAAATATAAAATTGAGCTGAATAAAGCCCTAACTGAGTCCTCTCCAGTTTGGTGGAGAATTTTGGAGACGGCAATTTAGGCCTAATTCTCATCAGAATGTATGTTCAGATATAACTGTTTATAGCTGAAGTCCAATCCCAGGAATAAAAACAGTGTGTGGCCTGATTTTATGTTAATTCATTAATTATATCTGTAGTTATAAAAAAAATTGGAAATAGTGTAAATTTTGAGGAAAACAGACATTATTCAAATCCCACTTTAATGTAGTCCTTGCCAATTTGCCTTCCATAACAGATGTTACTTCTCTTGACAATTTATTGTGGCCAAACCATTTATTTCTAGCCAGAAAACTGAATAAATGATAAAAGCCAAAAGGAAGGAAGATGCATGTTTTCGTCAGTGCAAAGGCTTACTTTTCCCTGAGAAGATGTTCGTTGCACAGGAGGTTGAGTGTCCACCTGGGTGCACATGTAGATATGGACATGCATTTGCCTTCAGTAGCATTCATTAGCTTAGGACTCGTTTGTTTACATTTTTGCTCTTCTAGCTCATTTCTTTCTTTGACTCCTCAAAAGTCTGTTTCTCCCCGTCCCTTCTGTTCTGTTCCAGGGGAATCCTTTTGGCCAGTTCAGAAAATTTTGTCTGTGTTTGATCTGATGACTCGTTTTGTCCTCCTGCATCCACGGGCACTTACATCTCACTTCTCGGCCCTTTCATATGCTGTCCGACTTCTTTCCTAGATTGAAGGGTGCACTCTGCTCTACAGGGCAGAGTGCTTTGAAACCTGAAGTCCTGCTTTTGAAGGGTAATGATCAGACTCTTCCACTCAACATTAAAATACCTTTGATAACAACTTGCTACTACACCAGCCTGCTGAAGGTAGGAAAAGATGGACCATTCTAATTACATAATGATTTACTAATGTATATTTTTCCCTCTCAGAGATTCTAAGCAGGTAGTTACACGGCTTCACTTGTGATTGCAGCAAGAATTTTAGCATGGTATAATACTTCGTGGAAGTAAGCAAAATTGTCTCGTAATATTTCATTTTATTAGGGTGTATGGTTACCACAGCCAATCACAGAGGTAAGCAGGTACTTTAGCAGACAGTAGCTGTGTCAAAAAGAAATGATAAAGGCTAAAGGAATGTTCCTGAAGAAGTCCCATTGCCACACCAGTGTGCCCAAATTTCCCTCTGCTATTGAAAGAACAGCTGATCCAGATGTATTTAACTCTTAAATCAAGAAAAGGATCCATGACTCTTCAGTACGAACTGCCCTTAGAAAGCTTTCCTTCTCTGAGCCAATTGTCTATCTTGCAGTCTTTTCCAGTGTCCTTTTCACAGGTTTAACAGCCACATGCATACAAGAAGTGTGTAGAGGCTGAAAGCATCATCGCCACAGTTCCACAAGAAGACCTAAGATTTCGGCAGAAATGCCAAGGGCTTGAGAGGTGGGCCCATGCAAACCTCATGATGTTCAACAAGGCCAGGTGCAAGGTCCTGCACATGGGTTGGGGCAATCCCAAGAACAAATACAGGCTGGGTGGAGAATGGATTCAGAGCAGCCCTGAGGAGAAGGACTTGAGGGTATTGGTAGATGAGAAGCTCAGCATGAGCCAGCAATGTCCACTGACAGCCCAGAAAGCCAACAGCATCCTGGGCTGCATCAAAAGAAGCGTGGCCAGCAGGTTGAGGGAGGTGATTCTACTGCTCTACTCCACTCTTGTGAGACCTCACCTGGAGTTCTGTGTCCAACATAAGAAGGACACTGACCTGTTGAAGCGAGTCCAGAGGAGGGCCACACAGATGATCAGAGGGCTGGAGTACCTCTCCTATGAAGACAGGCTGAGAGAGTTGGGGTTGTTCAGCCTGGAGAAGAGAAGGCTGCAGGGAGATCTTATAGCAGTTTTCCTGTACCTAAAGGGGGCCTACAGGAAAGATGGGGAGGGACTCTTTATCAGGGAGTGTAGCAACAGGAAGAGGGGTAACAGTCTTAAACTGGAAGAGGGGAGATTTAGATTAGATATNAAAGAGGGTAGATTTAGATTAGATATCAGGAAGAAGTTCTTTACTGTGAGGGTGGTGAGACACTGGAACAGCATGTCCCATCCCTGGAATTGTTCAAGGCCAGGTTGGATGGGGCTTTGAGCAACCTGGTCTAGTGGGAGGTGTCCCTGCCCATGGCAGGGGGGTTGGAACTAGATGATCTTCAAGGTGCCTTCCTACTCTAACCATTCTATGATTCTACATTTTTCCAGAAGCCACTGGGAGATGGGTACAATGAGAGGTAAAGAATTTTGCAGTGGTAAAGGTAAAAGGAAATTTCAGATCTCAGATTCACCGAGAGGCTGTGACTTTCATCATGATGATTTCTTCATCTGTGCTGATATGCCAGGATCCTTCTGCCCGGCTTCTGCACGTGCACCACAGCTGAGCGTTGGGGCTGAGCGCTGCCTTGAGGATCTGAGAACAGGATGTTGCCAATGGTTTGCAAGAATGGCTAGGAACCCTTCTGCACAAAATGGTCCGCGTAAAAGTAAGATGTTATTCTTACTAGTAATACTTTTCATATTCCCTTTGTTACAATTATTTTCACAATATGACTGAAGAGACATGCTGCTAAGAATAAACTTGGTACTTGCACTGCATTATAATAAAATTGAATATAATTTTCCATAGAAAGAGAGTAAAAAGAAACATTTTTTTTCTTTACCGATGGCATAGCAAACTACCAGCTGTTCAGCCTGCCACAAGCTCTACACTGCTGCGTTACATGGGAAGGAGGCAAAGGTTACATGCACTTTGAAACCTTTAATTTCTCTGACTAAGCAGCCCATTTTGCATTATTTGTAATTTTACACATTTCATGGCTTGTCACAACCTTAACTGCATTTGAATGCAGTTTCTGTGTGTGTTAAATATAGCCTTTTAAAATAAGTGACATTTCCCATATTTTACGCAGTGACAAATTGCAATTGTCAAAGTAAGGATCTTAAAAATATTAAATGACGTGCATGGTAGGCTGGTGAAAACAGGTATCTTGGTGTTTCACCTCTTCTAAGGGGTTCAAGCAATATGTAGTCCATATGCAAGGTGTCAGCAAAGACACCACAAGATGTCACATAATGGGTGCAATGGACATCATTGTGTTATTCGTCTTTATGCCAGTTCCTAAAAATTGCAGTCATGACTTGTGTTCAGTGTGTCTTGTGTACTGTGTGAGAAAATAACCTTTGCCCCAAAGGGTTTGAAAGCCCATCTTACCCTGATTTTTAGGTGGGTTTTTTTTTTCTGTAATATTATAAATAAGAACAAATTCTACTGCCAATGGTGCAGATAGTTTCTCTTGATTTCGCTGGATAAGGACTGAGCATATAAAGTGAACTATTTTTTGTCAGTTTTTGGAAGCATTTAACCCTAAATTGTCTTTTTCTACCCTACAGCCATGCATACAAGGAACCACCAAGGGCTGCAATATCCTTACAATATTATAATTTAGGAACTGCTGAACCATTTTTTTCCCTCAGTATGCCAAGGCAACAGATTTCACTTTCTCTGGTGAGGGAAAGATCAGGGGAAAACTTTGTTTGAAATTTTGTTATTAAAAAATCACTGACCATCACTAACATCATAGGTAGGTGTGGGCCTGCATTAAATGAAAAAAACTAACCCAGACTTGCACACAATTAAGCTCAAAGATGATTCTAAGTAGTATAGCATGTCTGTATTGCATATTGCCTTATCTTGTTAATGTCAGCCTGAAAGCGTTCCAGGCAAATGTGTTCAGAAAAAGAGCACAGTATGTATGAATCCCACTAATCTAAACAAGATAGGATGCTGCTTACAGGTGTGCAGTTTACAAGGCATGGAACATATGCTGAATGAGGAAAAGAAAAGAAATCGTGATCATGTAGCAATCAACCATCTGAATAAACAAGGATGCTGTGGACAAAAGTCTTTCATCACTTAAATAACCACAAAGAGTGCAAATGAAGCCTGCACTTTCAAAAGGCTTTATTAATGTATTTCGGTGACTTTTTTACTCCTAATGCCATTGTTTTATATTCAATAGAAGTACTTTTTAGGGGGACATGAGACACTCAATGTAGCTCACACAGACAACAAACAAAAGTCTTAATAAACTAATAAAAAGTCTGAATAGGCTGTGATTATAATGAAGTATCTTGATCAAAAAAAACCAACACCCCTAACCCCCCAAATCTAACCTGATTGTAACAGCACATTTGCCAACTGTTCACATGGGAATGGGCCAGGATTCATCATTTAAAGTAATACCTAATTAATGCTGTTTTGCAACAGATGTCAAGCATTTTTTCTAGTCTTGTGTGCATATAACTTTTATCTTGTATTAAAATATCCTCTGAAGCCGATTTTTGACCTCTGTTTTGGTGCAGGCCAACCAGAACTTTCCATAAAGGAATAGCTGAGGATTGCCCTGACTTCAGGTGTGCAGAAGTCAGAGCAGACAGCGGCATATCGGGGACCAGAGCTGAGCCCCGGGGCTGCCATGGGGTATGTAATACACGATCCGGGTCATAGCTGGTTGCTTGTTTCTGCTGCACTAATTTAGCTCGGTGGCCTCCTGGGGTCTTAGGACAGCAGGAGGCCAAGGGCATAAGCCTGTCATGATTGTTTTCCCTCCATTTTGTCCATTAATGGACCAGTCAGTTCTGCCTGTATACTCCTATGGCTTTTATGCCACATGTGTTCCTGATAGGGGCATACAGAGAGGCAGTTTGGGACAAGCCCATGTTTTAGCCAGGCAAAGCAAAGTGAGTCAGCCGTAGCCTGCGTGGCAGCGCTGAGCTGTGTCTCAGCAGAGGTGGTGATGTGTCCCAGGCATCCCACTGCAGGTGATTTTATTCTGCACTTAAGAGAATTTGCTACAATTCACTCACCCCCCAGTAATTTCCCTCTGCTGCCCTGGCTCCCTGCGCCGTGCGGGCTGTCCGGGGCCGACACTTGCAGTGCTGCTCACGAGCTTCTTCAGGGGGTTTGTTGGCTCTGTGCTTGCCAGGGATTGTTACGTTGCCGGCACAGTCATGCCATCGTGCGCCTTTCCACCAAAGCCTTAATTTATACAATGTACACAGGGAATTATTTGTATGGGTGTCTGAGAAATTTTACAGAGAAGCCCCATTTTACAGATTCAGACAAAAAAACCCAAACAAAACCCACAAAGATAAGAAAAAGTGACAAGGAACATGAGGGAGATGGAAACTGGAGAGACAGCAGAGAGTGCAACGATAGGGGAGGCAGCTCCGAAATGCTGCGTGGTTTTGTTTTCTCTCTCATCTCATCTGCTGTCTAACCTGCAGTGCTTCCAAAAAGAAGTAACACACAGCTTACCATGTGGAATTCAGGAGAGCAAGTTTTGAGGTCGCTATGGCCCTATACATCTTAATTTGCACAGGGCCTCCAAAATCTAGGGATAACGGTGTAAGCCACAAGGATGTCAGAGTGGAATGAAACACAGAGGCAACAAGGGATGCTCAGCAGAGCAGGCTTGATTTATTTAAAACAAAAAGTACAGTAGCAAAAGGCATGTGTGCATGTGTCTGTATGCACATACCTGAACCTGTCCAAAATAAAATTCCAAACAAAATTTTGCCAGTGTGACCAGAGATTCAAAAGCTCAAGGAAAGGCTCATACTTTCCTTCTCCAAACCTTATTCTGCTTCTATTTTCACCTGTGAAAGGGAGATGGAACAAAAGTGGAGTTAACCCATCTTGTAGTGGGAGCAAGATGACAGCATTGGCTAAGGTTGATATTAATGAACTTTCTTGTTTTTTTTAACTGCTGCTTTTAAATATCCCAGGGCAGAGACTATTTGAAACTGGCAGATGACATGGAGAAAACAAACTTTGGGGTGTACAATCTATATGGATATTTTAAAAGCCTAATTTCTGGACTCTGAAGTCTCTCCAGTTCAGATGTTAAAAAAATGCTTTGGCCAAGAAAGAGTATTGTTCTTTAGTTTGATCTTCCCAGCTTGTGTTGGCTTATAGCGTGCACAAGTGTATTAAAAAAATGTCTGGCCTATACTAAAGCTTTTAAAAATTTGACATAAAAATACAAAGTAATTACCTTCTTTAAAGAATTTATTTATTTTTAGGACCCCCCCCCATTGTATATAAATGCATGGGGAAAATTTAAAAAATGAAAACTATAATGATGGGACGGCTGACTTGACATTTCTCAATAAAAACTGAGCTCTTGGTTTCAGGCTATTTTTCTAGTTTGAATTAATTTTTATGGTTACATCATAAACCCTTGAAAATCATAGATTACAGGGAAAAGGGTGACATAACCTTAGTTATGATACATCATGAGCTGCCGTTCTAAAAAAAATTGTTAACTCCTTCTGGGAACCTGAGAATATATTGTAATGTTCATGCACCATCTGTTTGATTATATTCCAAAAAACGTGATGGTGAAACATGTATAGTCTAAGTGTCAGTCTAGATTAATTTATCAGCTCCATAAACTACAAATGGAGACACATACTTACGCAGCTAACCAATCTATACTTCATTTGTCAGTACAGTGTATTTCATCTGGAGGGTAGAGGACAAATGCATATGTTTAGGATAGTTAACTTTGGAATGAGATGGCTTTTCCTGGGCTATACGTTTTCCCTGGGCTATAATTCCGCTTTGGTGACAAAATTTGAGATTAGTGAATCAAGCTCTCAGGAATCCTGATGGTGGCTTAGAAATCACGACTTTTCAAATGTAAAGACGTGCAAAACTTTCCCTAGACTTCGAGGCTTTATGATTTGTATCTGAAAATGAAAATAAAACAAAAAACCCCAACCCTTAAAAACATAGCTGTGATTTTCACAAATTAGTAGGCATCCAGGGGCTGGGACTTTGAACAAGTTCTAACAATTAGCAATTATTTTGACAAAGACATTTTCAGCAGTTGGATAATCAGAGTCTGTGTGCCCTGGAACACCTCTAGTGTGTATCAGACACCAGCTAGAACTGCGGTATTGTTAGCCATCTTTCACTTCCACCACGCACATGCTGAGCACTTGTGGGTCACAAAGCTGACAAGACTGCAGATACAGAGAAATGTTATTGTTTTAGTGCAGCTATCAAAACTTATTGACCAAAGAAATCTCAGCAGCTGAGGATGAATCTGTTAGTAGAACTGCTGGCTGAAAGAAGCAAAAGGATCTCCCTCCCCCAGTTCTGCAGAGGAGGAATGAGTGAAGCATAGGAATTTCAGTTAAAGTTAATGCCATGTTGGCTGACGCACAGGCAGCTTCAATTCTCTTTAATTAGTTCAGAGTTAAGTGACAAAGTATTTAATCAGTGAGCTAACAAGTGCAGCAGCTGATTGCTCTGTGCGTGCGTGCGCTTGTGTGGGGGCGTGACTGAAAAAAGTAAATAAAATTACTTTCCTTGCTTTAAATGAAATGGGATCTCTAATTTTATTACAGCTGCAATCAGTTTAGAGGCATGATAGAGCAATAAAAATTGATTCTATCCTGTTTATTCCTTTAACAAAGTATTTCATTTAAGAAGATAATACTGTAATTTAACTGTTTGGCTTCTCAAGGTATGAATTTAGGCCTTATTTCCACAGCATTTCTGCGAAGGGAATGATCCAGCAGGCTTATCTTGATGTTGCACTGTTGTATGTAAAGCACACCTTTTTCTGTTTGCCACTGATCAGATTGAAGATTGAGCCCCCTTTCCTTAGAAAGGTCTAGAAATCATGATCCGCATACATAAGCTTATTAACTTTTAGTATTGCAATTCATTACATGAAGGTCTTAAGGTAAATACTGTGAAAACCCTCTAACTGCTGCAAGCCACTTACCGGCTTAGTAATGCAGATTACCATCAACGCGTCACCTTGTGCTATGCTGTCTGCCTGGGCTCCCCTCGAGTGAGGTCCAGTTCGGGATTTCTGCCTCAGATCCAAAGCCCTCTGCGTAGAGCCTGCAGTTGCCTGTGAGATTGTCATTCTGATGCACTGAACCGAGAACACGTCAACTGGCAGAGGATGGCACCTTTATTGACACTGAGCTTGTGGATCTCACAAACGTGAGCTGGAAATGGCCTGTGGACCTGTTCGCTTTCAGAGTTATGAGATCCAGGCTGAATTATTGCTGTATCTGGCACTCCAGGCACAGAGGGGACCCCGTGTGTTCAGTACATGGAGCAGAAAGGCAAACCTTGTCCTAAGTGATTTCTGAAACTAAATTAGACAGGAGACAATGGAGTTAGGTGGAGGAGCTCAGAGAAATACAGAGGCTGTATCAATTAGTATGGGCAGCAGTCTGGCAACAGTAGGAACTCAAATGGGCTTTGAAATAAATGAACCTACTACTTTAGTAGTAGCTAACTACTGTACCTAATCAAGACCTTCCTTTACAAGTCTCTACAGAAGGAGAAAAGAGACTTTTAAATTAATTGGTAAAAAATATGACTCACAAACACAAAGTGACCCTTCCTAGCTGAGTGGCAAGAATCCTGAAAATTCATTGAGATATTTGTCACTGGTTTCAAAGATACCCCAATTTCAGCCATAATCGATAATTTGTAGGGGCCATCCCAGAAACAGAGTTTGAGATCAGCAACAGGGACTGAAATAACTCAGATGTCAGGGCTGAAATAGCTGAGATGTGAATAGTTGGTTTTAGGAGGAGAGTGGTGCGGTGCGCCCCAGCACACAGCCCTGGGAGCGATTGAGAGGGGCACATCCCCACAACCCTTCCTAACTGCCCACGTTAAGTCCACGCCTGAGGTGGTGGAAATCATAAAAAATCTGTAGTGTTGTCTCCACTCTTGAGCAACAGCCGTACTCCTGGGAACTTCGTTTTTTAATTTACAGTAGAGCGCTGAGAGAGGTTAGCTTGAGAAGACAGACATGGAAAACAGACCCTTGAATATGAAGCTGACAGGTTTTATTTAGAAAGCCAGCATATGCACTGGCTGCATTCATATCTGCAGTGTTCCCCAGCTTGACAGGCAATCTAGAGTATGGTGTATATTAAAGAGAAGTAGTTTTGGATTCAGATTTTGGTTCCCTTCATACAATTCCTGTAACGCTGAACATTTTTAGACAAGTACTGGGTTTGTTTTTCAATAAAGACTACAGATTCAGTTTCCCTCATGTCTTTTTATTTAACAGCTCGCTGAAAAAAATTGTGTTTTAGCATAAGTCTGGCTGCCTGGTTAGGCTAGATTACTTGCATTTTTTTTCTGTGCAAGTAAAATACCATCAGAGTTGATCATAAAGCCTTGCCTGAAGAGACTATAGGAATGCATGACAAATTTTTTTATGGTTTTAATTTAACCCCAGAAATAACATCCAGGAAGTAGAATGCTCTGCAGATCTACATAAACAGTATTCTTATATTCAGAATTCCTTTGAATTTCCCAGTGACCTTAGGAGGACAGGTTGATACTGTGAGCTTTCTCAGGCTTATGCCAATCCTCTGAGGTGACAAAGTATACAGCCTGTTCACAGGAGCAAACATCGAGTTATGTCATCTCGGTCACAAAGAAATGTATGTATGAGAAATGTACGATTGAAACTTCAAGTCCTGACTTAAGGAAATAGCCCTAGGAAAGCACTTAAACACAATGCATGTATTTACATGCTTCCCTGAGAGGAGGTGGGCTGCAGAACATGTGCAAGTTCTTTCTGGAACTAAGATCTAAGAAAATGTATGTAGTACTGTTTGTAAATCTTCCTAGGACTGGAAAAATTAGGAAACCTAAAAAAAAAAGCCAGACCTAATCGTTGCGGTGTAGTGTTCCAGAGTCAAGGTGTTGCTAGATCTGTGTAGTAAATAGTACCAGCTAAGGAGTTAGACCATGAAAGTAGAGAACTTATTTAACTTGTCTTGAATCGGTATTCTGTGAAAGGTATAGATAAAGCACTCTGTTAACAGAATCCTTCTCTAAGTATAAGAACAGCCATAAAGGTTGCAGTTTAAAAAATTTCTCTCAGTTATTAAAGAGGTAGTTCCCACACAAGTCATCTCTTGTGTGTAGAAGTGCTACTCAAGACCTCTGTCAGATCATTTCTTAACCTGGTGCGTAAATACACATGCAAAATCTGATTTCATACAGAGCACACCGACACCACCGTGGCGCTCCTTCATGATCCTGGAGCCAGGTGACCCGTTACCTCTGCCCCTTTCTGCCTCTGCTACATATGGAGGTAGCCCGCGCTAGCTACCCTCGCACAGGGAGCTGGGACAGATGCTGAGAAAGAGGTACATAGATCCTGGGAAAGCAGCTGAGCAGGTCTGTAGCTTCATTTAAATTGGTCCCAACGGTTAAACATTATTAACTATTTTAGGGTTAATACGATGTGACTTTTGTAAAGTAGCAAACAGAGAAGCCTTCTGCAACTTTAAACTTAAACCAAACTCAGAGATGACTAAAAATAAAATAAAAATAAATAGGAACTAAAATTTTATTATGCAAGTTACAGCAATTTAGGTTTTGTGTTAGACTCTGTAAGATTTTCTTTCACTCATACAGACTTATTAATATATCCCATTATTTTTACAGCTGTCTTACAGATCTTCATGATATTAATTCAGAGGGCAAATGTGAAAAGAGAAAAGAAAAGAAGAATATGGCAAAAATGAACTATTAGGATTTTTCCCAAAGCAGGGGCTTAATGTATGTAAGTCCTGTGGCATGGAAATAATCCCAGGTGGTAAAGGCTCTTTAGCCTATGAGATGACAAAATGAGACCCAAAGTCTGGCAGCTGATTGACTCACCTGATCCTTATCAGTCTGCAGATGGGGACGGTTTTGCTGTGGCCAGTCAGGCCATTTCCTAAGTCATATCAGGGAACCCTCAAGGCAATTGTTGCTAACTAAGAGATTTTAAGAACAGGCTTTAGAAGTAAATAAACCAAAAAAGTTTTTTTTTAAAAAATAAAAATAGTGGGGGGGTGTAGTTTCTGGGAGTGTAAATGGTTTTAACTTCTGGATGTAGTTATGAAGCCTGAACAGCTGGAAGAGTTACAGAAAGCTGATTGTTTACTGACTGGTAAGTGAAACAAACTTGTGATTTTAATCCAAACCCCGCGAATGTACACTCAGATAATAAATCCTGCAGCTATTACTACTTGTGCTCTGGTAATCTTAAAAGAAAGTTCTCTGGAATTGTAGTTTAGGACTGAGGCTGGAATACAGGAAAATAAGGGGCAATGCTCACACTGTCAAGAAGGTTTCCGCTTTCATTTGTCCACTAGGTGCTATTTCTGTTTGTAGTTAGATTGCTTGTAATAAGACAAAAATATTGACTTCGTGGAGGAACATGCTACTGCATAGTCTGAAGGGACTTATTTAAATGAGCATCTAGGCACGTGAAGAATTACTCCCTGGCAGGAGATCAAAGCTTCTGGAGAACCCGGGATATGGAGACGACACGTTACCAGTGCTTTACCTTGCTATAATATAAACACTATATGCGTTTTCTGTGGACTGATGGCTTTCTGGCTGGGCTAACCATGCAGATGTATGGCAACTCAGTAGTTTCATAATGCTGCCTGCTGGGCAAACCCTGGAGCTGGTTTCCTTTGAAAACTGGGTACAGCAACACAGTGAACATAGATGCAAATAGATGTGAGAAGTACAAATGGAAATGATAATTTTGGGGTGATCCTTCCTTAGATTTTTAAGGCTCTTCATATTGCATTGGAGTGTTGCTGGCATGTAGGAAATATTTTTAATATGTACTTGTTTTTCCTTGGTTAAAATGAAATAGCTAACCTAACATGTTAATCTGTGTATGTGGACAAAAGGGAGTAAACAGAAAGGGGACAAGGACAGGGAAAGGGGAGAAAAGAGAATCTCTGAGGAAGCTGAGGAGCTTTCCAAAGAACAAATAGTATCATCTACTTTGTGGCTAAACTGATTAGCTCTCTTATAATCACATCTCAGCTGATGAACTTTGTGATCTTCCTCTGTAAGGGGCCTCTATGGCTGTTCTATTTCATTCTTTAAGAAGATTAAGTGGGTAATCCTGAAGCTCCACAAAACCACCTGTTGTTTGGGCCCCTCTGTAATACGGCTTTTGGGGCAATCCTTTGACAGTTCAGTAGTAGGATTGTGAATAGGCTCACTTATTTGTGTACCTGCTGGTTTCCAGTCTGCATGGCATAGTGTGCTAGATTTCTAGCAGCATAAGTAGCCGACCCTTAGGAAAACTGGGCCCAATTAACCTATCCTCTCTCCTGCTTTCCCTTCCCAAGGGACAGTTTCTGTCTGCAGGGACACTGCTTTTGTTGCTATAATGGTGTTTGCAGAGAGGTGGTCTCTTCACCATCTGGCTGTTCCAGGGTTTAAAATGTGCCAGGTGCTGGCGAATACATCCACTTTGTCAGGAAGGGTCCCTTGCAGCATGCCTAGGACAGAATTTTTTTTTTTAAAAAAAAAAAAAAGGTAAATGCATTGGACAGGTAAAGAGAAAGAGGTAAAAACAGAAGAGCCAGGCAGCTGCTGGTTGAGCTTTAAAAAAACAGCCATGCGAGAACTGGGTCAGAATCCTTGTTCTACATAATCTGCTGGGACACAATGGCAGCTGTTCAGGCTGGGATGTATTCCTGTAAACCACACTGTCTGACCATCCTACTCAGATGTCACTCACTACAAGTGACGTTCCTAAATTTAAACCCACAACCTTCACTCCAGAGGAATGTAGGAATGTCGTTTTCTGAACAGTTCGGAATCCTGCAATGATAGAACATGTTTGTAAGACATGAGTTAAATATATTCTGGATTTCCCACATTTCTGCTCTGCTGATGTTAAGGCCACAATCCAAGAGTATGTTAAGCCTGTGCTTAATTCTAAGCATTTCAATGATCTGGTGGTAGTAGCCAGTAGTGTGGCTGTTTGTCTGCTTTGATTTAAAGACTTCCTTAAATGCATTGCTGACTTTGGCTTTCTGTACCACAGGTTAATACATTATGATTAAAAATGAATAAGTTCAGTTGTATCATCATCCACAAAACTACCTCTGTCAATCTGTTAACAGAAGGTTCTTCTCATGTGTATGTTTATTCTTCCCTGTCTTCCCCTTAGTGAAGCCTGTGAGGAAGGGAAAAATAACTTTCGTTTTATAAATATTATTATAAATGGTGGAGGTATTTCAGTCAAAGGTCTTATGTTAAGACTGTCTTGCACTTGGCGACTTTTACATGAAAATATAGGCCAGACATTGATGCTTTTAAAGTAGTTCTCTGATGTCTTGCTTACACGTCTGCCTTTCTGTTCCACTCAGAGTCTAACAACCCTAAACCTGTGTCATTCAGTCAAAAGGTTTTCCAGCACCAGGGGAATATTTCCTGAGAGTAATAGTTGCACACAGCTTATGTCCTCCCTTTGAGCTGTGGTGACTGGTAGACATACAGCAATTTGCTGCAGTTTGATTACAAACATGAGATTTTTGTGAGACGTGGGTGCCAAGAAAATCACAGATCAACTTGTCAGTGCTTTTCTGACTGTGGAAGTCTGATTGCTTAAAAAGAACAAAACAAAACTGTAAACATATGGCCATTGTGTTTGATTTAATCTGTTCCTTCATATGCCCTGGCAAGGAATGAAGGGGTCACCAGACTTGAGCATAGATAAGTCACTTCTTGCTGCGCTTCAATTTGATCTCTAGTGATCACCATTAATGTTGTGTGCAGCTTTATATTGCAAAATGGATCAGTATGATTAGCACTTGTGATGCTAGAAATGGCTCAGTAGAAAAAGAATAACCTGAAAAATGTTTTTGTCAGGGTGTCTTAAGTGGCAGAGTGAGGGACTAAGATTACTGTTGTGAGGATCGATTTGATCAGGTAGATGGAAAATGGATTCATCATGCCATTCCTGACACTGCAGTGCAGGTAGGGTTAATACCAGGAGTATTCTTTCACAGTGCTCTTCTGGCTGAGAAAGATCAGGGTAACCAAATGGAGGGATATGCTTTGATTGACAGTTTATTCATCAAGGCATTGATTGTTTCCTGCCATTCAGCTTGAAGATAGGTTGTAATGGAGAAGTGTCTAATTAAAATTCCTTTGTGGTGTGATTCCCCTAGAAAGACATGAAACCAACAGCTGAGATAGCAGGAGAGTTTAAAAATTCTGTGTTCCATGATTTCAAAGTACCTGTTTTGCATGACCAATTCAGAAACCCAGTTCTGGGGATTTGCCCTTCAATATAGTTACCCACCTGTAGGTGCCCTGTGAAGTTTCAAGGCAGGCACATGCCACTGCTGCCTTTTTGGCTTTTGGCTAATGGCTTTGTATTTTCTAATGACAACTTGCCTGGGGAGAGCGCTGATAAACCTGACCTTCTCTCGAGATAAAGAGTACTCAAACCAGGGAATTTACGCTGGTTTTGGTTGAGGAGGTGAATTTGAATTGTTGATGGCTCCTTTTCTTCTCCAGAAATTCTCCCATAAACTCAGGAGTGGAAGGGAGCTTAGCTGTCATAGCTGGCTGAAGGGTATAGCCTGTGATATAGGAAGACTGCTATTTCTCTCATAGCAGTTTTGTGAACAACAACATTTGTGAAATGTTAATAAACACGGAAAACACCAACAAGTCAGCATGCTATAGCTCAGCTTTGTTGTGGCTGCTCCCATTTTGGACGGGACTGTTAGCAATTTTGTGTGCAATATTCTCTGTAAGCCCAATATTCTCTATATTGTAGATGTCTCTTCCTGTGTTGCTCAAAAAAGAATCACAGTAACTCTTTCCCAGTCTTCCTGTCTCCCAAAGTGTTATACTAACTAGGCTGTCACAGGGGTAGTGAAATCCCAAATGTTTGATATGAAGAGGGCTTTTAAAGCATAAATTAATGCTGAGCAAGCACACCTCTTTATCCTTTATTAGTCTGTATTGCTTATCTTGCAATCTCCTGTAAGTCAGTAAATGAAACGTCTTCCTAGGAAGAACTCTAGATTGTGTCTTGAAGAGTTGCACAACAGTTGAGTGGCATTATATTCCAAAGTACTGAGATACGGCTATGACACCCTCACAGGAGAGAGAAAAAGCTCTTGCATATATAAAGAGCACTAAAGAAAAGTTGGGGTTTTTTTTTCTTCCCCATGAATTACTAGTTCCTATTCTTTAGCTGGCAATGGCCATATTTTTCATTGCAATGAAATATAAGGATACAGACCCATGAGAGCAAAAGTGATTGTAACTATATTTAATACAAGTATTTGCATATTCTAGATGATAAAAGGATCAAATGAGACTTCTGTTAGATCCATATAAAAGGATTTTTCAATATTGTGGTCATTAATTCTGAATTTTACATAAAATACTCAGAAGTCAAGCCATTTTCTTCATGTCTATGTATTTCTAGAAGTTGGCTGCAGCTTCATTGAAGTGTTTATTGGAAATGAGGGGGAAATAAGAGCTGTATGACTTCAGACAGTGAGAAAAGTCTGAAAGTCACCTCTTACGGAAAAAAGGCCTGGAGAGATGAAGAAAATAACTTATTAGTTAGCTTATTTCTCATTAATATATTTGGCTGTGGAGAATCTGTACTCTTTAGCAGGATCATTTCTGAGTTTTTATTCTAATACTTTCATGAGGATGAAAGTTGACCGCAAACCACGATCCTTCTAGCTGTACAGGGGCTCTGGTATAAAGCAGCAGATACAGCCACCTTTGCTGGCAGGCAATGCTGCACACACACCTGCTGTTAAGTCTTCTTTTACGTGAAGAAGATGTAGAAATCCTCCCTTGGAGGGTAAGCGAGATAGGGCAGAACAAGTCATCAAAAGATCTGGAGTTATCAGAGTATCTAGAAGTATTTTCTTTTAATTTACAATTTTCTTAATGGAAGCTGGGCTTCAGTCACAAATGCGGCAAACAAATCATTTCACTACATTTGGGGACAATGTGAATAATTCTGTGGTGTGATTTATTATGTGCCATTGAAAGCAATTTTGGCTTAATCAGAAATCATAGTAAATATGTAATTAAAAAGTTCTCAAAATGTATGGGTTAAAAATGTCAAATAGTATTGGTTGGTAACAGCTTCATTTGTCTACTTCTGTACTTGAAGTTGTATGGCAGGGCACAATCACATGTACAGCTCAGTGATTTATACAACTCAGAGCAGACACTAATGAGAAAAAGCTTTTAAAATGAAGACTTCTATTATATCATTTATGTAGCTATGCCCATAAAGGTCAAAAAAAAAAAAAAAAAGACTGAACAGATAGTTTCTAGGCCTGAACTTGGAAGTGTCCAAGCTTATAACCTTACAAACATAAGAGTTATAGAAGGAAAGTTGGCCATAAATTTGGAGGAAAGTTATATCTTGCTAAGTGGCACTTCAAAACTGTTATTAATTCTAAAAGATAATGTCAAACTTGCCTTTTCCTTCCCTTCCTTAACTAATGACGATTTTGGTCTTCACCTAGTATTTGCTTTATTTTGTGTTTTAGATGAACAAACACACTTCTCCCTGACCAGTGCCTCTATAGTGTATGCGAGTGTATGTTTAATACAGTACAGGCAGCAAAGGTTTTAATAAATAATTTATCTAAAGTATTTTTGTGGTAGTGAAGGCAATGCCTAGCTCTTACCAGTACAAATTGGGGCAGCAATGTTGATATTGAAAGAACGGGGTTGACTTGTATCTGTGGCAGGGGTAATACAGCCCAACATCTGAGTTGTAGCATCAGGTCTTGCTCCCGTCTAGTAGTTGGGTGGAATAGCGGTGTCGTAACATCAGCACTAGCAACCTGGTACTCGGCTCTGCACACAAGTGGGAAACAACTGCGGTGGGAACACTGCTGCCTGCTCGTCCCAGATTCTGTGAACCTTCTGCCATGCCTGTCTGCTGGGAGTCAGCTGGTTATGAACCATACCAGATGTCTGTGCTGCCACCAGCAGCTGTGTCTCTATAAAAAAGTCCTGCTTATGATTTTGAGCTGGATCGGGTTTTGCCGATGACAATAGGAGAAGTGAAGAAGCAAAAAATTATAAATAACGCCTCTAGTAGACAACTTCTGCAGCAAGTACAATCTTACAGGAGAGCCAAGTGATGTATTGACTAAGTGCTTCCATGTACAAATAGATACCCAATTCTTTAATCTCAATTTACCAAGGCAAGCAAGGCAATGTATCTTTTTTTTTTTTTTTGCTGAGTGACATCTAGTAACTGACTCAGTAATACTGTACTCTTACCAGATAACTGTTCCTAAGAGTATTGCAGGGCATGCTATGCATTTAATATGGTTTCCCTAAGTAATGCTGCAAACATTACATTGCTATTCCAACAGCTAGCTCAAAGCAGAGCCAACTTGGGGTCTCCCTCCAAGAGGCACTTGAATGATAGTAGGTAAATATCTAAGTATTACAGAAACTAAATAAGCTTCTACCATACTTTCTTTCAAATTCTACAAAAAAAACAAACAAACAAAAAAAAAAGAAGAGCTGTGTTCAAAGACTGGTAGACTGTGGAACTTGGGTTTTAATTGGGAGGGAATAGGAGAGGGTTTTTTGGTTTTTTACTTGTTTTTAACAGCAATATTGGGTGGAAAGCTAACCGAAAACCTGTAGTAAATGTCTTTGTAACCCAGGAATAGGACAGACTTATAAACCTAGCTCCTATCTTTTTATGGTAGGAGTCAGGAATTGCTGGAAAGCCTATAGGGTGGGTGGCTTCCCATTTAGTTTAACGTTTCCTTTCACTAGAAACTCTGTAGTAGGGAGAAGACTCTTGGCCCGGTTATATATCCTGATGAGTAATGCCTCATCACGTGGGAAAGCTCTTGCCTGTCCTCCCCAGGTCAATTCTCTGGGGAGATTACAGCTGAGGAGAGAAACAGCCAAATCTTTTGCCCAGCCCGGGAGCCTGAGCCAGTGCTGAATGACTGCCCATCAGCTAGGAATACCATTGCCTTGTTCAGATATCCAAAGATATAATAAGTTTTATTTTGACACTGTATTTATGAGGCAAGTAGTTTGGAAGGATGGTCAGAAACAGCCTTCCAAAGCTATCATGTGAGGAGGAGCTATTGTGTTCCCAAGTATATCCTCTAAATTTTCTGAACCTCAGGAGCTACTTCAGCCATGGGGACTATTGTGCAGCATAAAGCCCAGCGCGATGCCTCTGTGTAATGTACAATGGGTGGGCTTTTACAAAGAGTATTCGTAGAAATAGTGATATTAATATACCTGTTAGTTCACATAAGTGATGAATTACAAGTTATGCTAATTATAAAACAATTTATCTTTCTTATTTAGAAATCCTCATTCCTAAGCAATAGTAAGTTTTAGAGCAAGCTACCAGGAGACTTCTTTCTTTTCAGCTAATTAATAAAAAATGCAGTATTTCCAGAATGTATGTTCTTTGCTTGGCTTTTGTTAGATTAATAATTTAGCAAATATAGTTGAGTGTGTTTAATGTGATTTTCTCCTCTTTCACTTTAAAATGCTGTTCTGCTGTGTAAAAGAAGAATCACTTTTATTCATGTTTTCATGAAATGAATCCCATTTTCCCTTACTTCAGGCTGATCTAATGTTGCAGCAAAACGGAGTGGGGGTGAGGCTTGAGCAGCCAGGTTATTCAAGCGTAGCTGTCAGGTTTGAATGGCCAATGCAAATTAATTGCCTTTCTTAGATTACATCTTTGTAAGTACTTTGCATATCACCATAAACTTTAACTGAAGAAAACTTGGTGACAGTGCCATGTAAAACCAGGAGGTAGGTAGGTCTGGTTGGGCTTGCTCTGGAAGTATCGGTGAGGCAGGAGGACGGCTGGGGAAGCAGAGCCTGCTCTTGCTTTACCTGTCCCCACACAGACACAGCAGAACTACAGCATTTCATGGGCTGCGATCTGCTCCTTTGCTGCTGTGTATGCAGTGTGGGGTTGGGGTGGTTCCAAGTATTAGCGCGCTGGCAGGTAGAGGTATCTGTGGCTCTTGCTGGATTCTCCTGGCCTGCTGTCCTTGCCCTCTTCCCAAATGGTGCTCCTTTGCTCCATGTTGATACCATGAGCTGCATAAAAGAGGGAAGGTCCATAGCTGCTCCAGTGACTGCCAGAGAGGCTATGAAGGGTCACTATGTGCCATTGTGGCTGTCAGCAGGTGACCCTCCCATAAATGCCTGATGGGCTCCAGAGCAGATCATGTCACTAAAAAGATAAGGAAGGAAGGATATGGCCATCCACCCACCAGCAGCTGGGCTGAATTACGTAAAATGGATCTACTGCTTTCTGCCGGAAATAGAAGCAAACAGTAAGCAAGAGAAGAACATGGTGGGTACTTTTAGCATTAGCAGCAGTGCGTAGCAGAGGATACCTTAGTCTCTTTCCCTAGAGACTGTCCCACACATGGTCTGCTGCTCAGGGCTGTATGCTCAGCAGCCAAAAATTGTCACTTGGGGAAGAGGTATTAAGTATTTTTCCCTAATTCTCCAGAAGTCCTATTGGAAACTAGACCAGGAATTACACTGCCTGGTATGTAAATTACTTGTTAAGTAGTTCAAATATTCAATACAAGAAAACAAAAAACCTCACCCTTTCACAACTGAGCAGAATATTCAGGTAAAAATAATTTATGATAGTAATTATGGTATAAACCAACTTGTCAGCAGCTAGTTGTTTAAATTCCTTCTTCCCCACTCCAGGCTTCTCAAACCTGTAGGGAAATCACTGTAAGAAATACCCCTTCTGCCTGCTATATTCATCAGAAATAGGAAGCTGCATGTGAACGCTTAACTGTGTAATGAAAAAAGGATCTCATTTGCAATGATCTGGAGTTTCAAGAGGTCAGCCAGTGTTCTGATAACTAAGCTTAATCTTTACTGGCAACATCTAATATTAATTACTAACACTCACACCTTTCACCATTAAAATCTGAACATTTATGCACATAATTATGAGTCATCTAATGGCTCAACAGCTTTAATTCTTTTCACTGCGTGCATTTCATTTTGTTTAACCATGAGAGAACTGGACTTCTCTTTATTATGGGCAAAGGTGACGCAGAATTATTCCTGACAGTTTGAGTTACTCCTGAGCTTTAGCATTTAATGGAAACATAGCATGAAAGCCCTTTCTGTGCTCTGTGGGTTAGAAGGGGGGATCTGACAGTAGGAGAGCTGATACCATTAGTGGAAGCGTTAGCATGGTAGGGTGGGACAGGCACATGTTGCTTAGCTCTCTTTGCATCAGGAACCCTTCAGCAGCAGGGAAAAAACAGTACCCTCACAGCGCATCCTTATTTTACGTACAGCTCTGGCCTGGCTGCCTTACCACAGGTAAACTAAGAGCGGCTCCAGTGGACAGTATTAGATTGCTGGTGTCACTGGCTTTAAACCAGGGGTTTCTGCAGAGAAGATCTAGTCAATAGGTGGTCAGGCATCCCTTCCTTCACCCATCTCTCGATATCTCCAGGCAAACTGAAGTCTGTATGGTAGAAGCAGATGCTGCATTCAGAAAACAAGCATGGTTTGGGTGAGCAATTTCTCATTGCCACAACAACCTCACAGAGCAGCCCCTGAGGTCAGGTACTTGCAGGACTTTAGATGAAATGCTCTGTCTGGTGGGACAAGCATGGATGCCAACTGGGATAATGGATTTATTGCTGCAAAACTAGAAAATGGTCACCAACTCATTTCACGTAGGCTACTGGACAGACACCAACTGGATAGAATAGCATGAACTTGGTTTGAGATTTAAGAAAAGGAGAAAAAAAAAAAACAAACAAAAAAACCCCAAACAAAAACAAAACCCCAAAACAAAACAACCCCAAACAACAGTTTGTAGCCATTGAGAAACAAAGCATAAATGAAATGCTGGCCACTGAAGGAGGCTAATGGAGGACAGTGTGAGGCTCCAAGGGAATTCCTTACAGGAGAACAGTTGTTGCAACAGATATCAGACATGGCAGGGAGATGATCAGCAGGAGGGAGAGGGTGGAAAGTGTAGATGAACAGTCCTTGATAGGGTTTTGACTATTAAGTAGCGACTACTGCCATTGCTTGCCTGTCTGCCTTGTTTTTTCACCTTGACTCAGCAAGAATAGTAGCTTAATAGCTACCTGTGTATAGGTAGTCCCTGAAGCTGGAGTACTATCAGGCGGGGGAAGCTATGAGACAGTCTGGACTCCCGAACACAGAGATGGCTCTAACCTCAGGTGATGAAGCCTGGTCCCTGCCCCCCTGTAGCTACTCGCTCCTGCTCTCAGTGCTAAGGGGAAGATTTCTCCTCACTAGTTCTCTGTCACTTTTCAGTTTTTAAGATAGTTTTGTAAAACATGGATGTTACAAGAGAGCTGTATCTGAGCTGTCTGGGTCTCTTGTGCAAGGAGACTGCTTGACAGGGGGAGAAATTTTTTGTAGTCCTTACCCCTGCAATAGCATAAGATAGTGAGCAGGAAATGGTCTGATAAAGCAGATGGTTTCTCAGCAAAAGCCTTCTGTGGCTTGTATTCCCTGTAATTTTTTTAGTGAGACAAACCAGCTTTCCTGATATGACAGCTTCATTGCTGTGCCTTGTGGAAACATGTTGCCACTTATACTAATTTTACCTTGTAAGAACATAAGTACGAGAGCACACTGGTAAAGCAAAAAAGTCAACATTGCTATGGTTTGAGAGATTTTTTTTTTTTGGACATAAATGGTTGCCAATAGAGGGAAGTAATTTATAAAAGCTATGTGGAGAATAATAACATTAAAATAAAGATAGAAGTGTTCCTGCTTCTCCTGACTTTTACATATGCACACCATGAGCCAATGCAGTTGCTAAAAGAGTCCTCCCCAAAAGGGCTGTTCTACATCTACGTGGTTTGTAAATGACAGCAGTGAGGGGGAAAAATAATCAAGACAAACTTATTCCAGAAGACTGCACTAACAGGGTTTAGAGTCTGAAAACAGAAATGGAAATGAATGCAGAGCACTAGTGTTACTAAAGGCCAGAGGCTGCTGCTAGCAGAGGGCTATGGAGCTGGGAGCTGTAAGAGCGGGCTGGTCTAACTGGGGGCCAGAGGGGGGCAAGGAGGTTGTGACACATCTGATCTTGGTCTGTGCAGACCAAGGGAAAGAGGGATGCTTCTGCCTTTCCTCTGAGGGTGGTGTAAGGCAGGAACATACCGATTCACACTATCTTCTCCTCTAACTAACGTATCACAACTCTGTATAACAGAGATGAAAATACGATAATTGCTTTCTTCTAGGCTATACTGACTTCTGTGGAATCATAGAATGGTTTAGGTTGAAAGGGACCTTAAAGATCATCTAGTTCCAACCCTCCTGCCATGGGCAGGGACACCTCACATGAGACCAGGTTGCTCAAAGCCCCATCCAACCTGGCCTTGAACACTTCCTGGGGTGGGGCCTCTGCAACTTCTCTCGGCAATATATCCAAAGGTTTCAGATTAGAGCCTGAGTGGACACTGAGGTCTGTCTTCCTACAGTACTATCAACAGTGTCTTCCTACAATGTCAAACAGTGCCTGTTTTTGCTGGGAAGGGTTCACAAGGGTACCTGATTAGATTTGTATTTTGTCCTTAGGTTCTCCTTTTGGAGTGATTTGAGGTCTCTGAAGGACAAAGTACAGGAACTAAAACTAGTGTTTATAATAATCCATGATAATTCAGAAACAATCTCTGGAAATTAATTATCTGCCTTCACTATATTCATTTTTGGGGTACAGTAAGAATACTGAAATGATTGTGCATCCGTTATTCACATTTAAACTCTACGTGACTGAACTCATTCCTTTTAGTGGTATATGTTTGCATGGTCTCTTATTTTGGGTAGGAGTTTAAGGTGAAATCTAATCTGCTCTGTTGGGGATATATAGAATCCAAAGATAATGCAGTTAATGGGGTCAACTATTTTTCACTTTTAAGACTGCATATTTGAAATCAGGTCAAGAATTTCAATCATGGCAAACAAAAATTCAATTAGAGCTGTGTGGTTCTCTTCTCCACAATGTCAGTTAAGCCTGGACATGGGAAGCATTCAGTATAACCATGTGTAGAAGCTGAGCATTGGCTTCTCTGTGCACAGAACTGACTGAGAAGGGACTGAAATGCAGTCTACAGTTTCAGACAGTTTAAATTTTTTTTCAATGCCACAACACTGGCAATAAAGACAACTAATTTAGTCCAGTGTCTTAATTGGTTTCTGTTGCAAATGTGTAGTAAGAAAGTACAACTATGTGAAATGCTATAGTTAATCTCCAAGAAAACATGGTCTTGTAGCCATACCTACTTGTAAAAGAAACCATGGAGTCTAATCATTAGAGGCCAGGATAAGAGCTGTAGACACCAATATCTGAACAAGAAAGTTTCTTAGGTATGTTTTATGACCCTCTAAAAGGAGGAATGATGTTGTTGAGCTGATTGTACCTCAGAGCTGTTTACATGTTAGATAACATCTGGAAGGCAAAAGACAACCTGCATATAACAACGATCAATTAAGTAGTATTTTGAGTATTACAACTGGGAAGGAAAACAAAATATTCTGACCTTGAAGATCAATGCATGATTTTTATGGTATTATGCTAATGGCTGTAGTGTGTCAAATACCTTAAGTAACTTTTCCATCTTAAATATACTTGAACACCTAACTGTAAGTACCTTTTTTGGAGCAGTGAATCTGTTGGAATGGTTCTTTGAGCCTGATTTGTTTCATATCCTCTCTGTCAGCCGACTACCTCATTATTGACCTTTCCATATTGTTAATTACTCTCTTTTATCAATCTTTGTCAAATTATATTTGTTCTCCAAGAACTTCAGGGCGAGAAGAGATCCTTGGGAGGAACATGGTTCTCCTGAGATCGAGAACCTCAGGGTGAGACCTTGCCAGCACTCATCTGTCTGTAGGACTCAATGACAGTAGATGTTCCTGCCCTGCTGCAGGTCACCAGCCTGTCTGAGTGTTCATCAGGAACATAAGGAGCCATATTAACACATCCTTCTCCTAGGGTGGGTGGGGAAGAAGTGCCTTGTCTTCTGCTTTGGTGTCAGGGTTACTGTTTTCCTGTGCAGTAGTTGGGGTTGGCAACACAATATCACCTGCTCTGACTCACATCTCGCCTGGAAGTACCTTGGCTTGGAGCAAGCGCTGATCTTTCTGAGGAGCATCAATTATCTGCCTTACAGTCGGGGTCTGTCCTTGCACAGCAGTCAGGAGAAGGTCACATCCTCCCCTCTTCCAGCTCACACTGAGTTTTTTTTAGGCAGAACAGTACTTGAACATGCTGTTGACATGATGATAAGCTAGATGATGCCCATCACAAAGGGACAGAGCTTTTTAGAAGGGAAAAATACTGATGTATAGTGAGTGCTGAGGGTCAGATATTTCCTCAAACTTTTTCAGAATTAAAACCCTGTGAAGACATTCATAGTCATGCTTGACCACTCTGAATAAAGAGGTAGGAAAAAGAGAACTGGTCCTGATTTAAAGGTAGACAGTGTATTCAAGATCATTAATGCAGAGAGACCAAAAATGGGCATTTGAAATAAGTCTCTATAACAGCCGCATAAAAACATATACCTCTGAATTACTTGTGCCTTTCCCCGTGGTTTTTTTTTTTGTTTGCCATTTAAACAAAATAAACCACCCCCAAAATTCTGGAAGCAATGATTTTTCTCAAGGAACACTGCAGTTCAGTTTCTCAAGACACTTCCTTCAGTTACTTGACCTTGCAGCAGGACTCTAAATGGCAAATTGATGACATCATAATAATTTTCTTATGTAATAAATGGTGAAGGCGTTAACACAGTTAACTTAACTGAAGACCAAAGAGAATGAACAACTGGCTTCTCAAAGAAAAAAAGCTCTTATTCAAACACATATATCTTCAATAATAGCAGGGAAAATACAGAAAATTACTGTCAAAGTAAATTGCATTTTGTATGAATGCCACCTCCTTTCAAGTTTGCCCTAGCATGATAATCCTTCTTTATTTAGTGGTGTTGCCCTTTTCTCTTTAGAGACCTTTAGTGAAGTCTTCTTTTATATTTCATGTATCATTAAAGTGACTTAAATGATCAGGGATGTGGTAGGCCTGACATTTATTTTTAATTATTAGCATAAATAGAGAGGCATCTATATTCCACACCTGCTGCAATTATAAAAATATATTTTCTTCATTTATAAAACAAATTATGTGCTTCGGGGAATCAATCTGAGAGATGGGAAGCAGTTTGTTTTGGTAATCTCTACGTATTCTCAATGTTTCTAAGATCTGACCGCACAGGACCAACAATGTGGCTTTCATGCCACTTAATTCATGCCTTACATGCAGTTTCTGGGTATGTGAGCTATCTGTGTAGTATTGAAAACAGAATTGTGGAAGAAAAATACTCCAGAAGCATTTTATCACAGGCTCATATCTACGCTGCTGGGCAGTGCAGCCTCAGACATTGTAGCACTTCTGAGAAACACAGTTTGGTGAGAAATGCTATATTGGTCACCAAAAAGTTAAGGCAGAACAAACAGAAAAGAAGCTCAGTTTAAATTTTGGGTCGCTTTAAAGCTGGAAGGTTTCATATGAATTCAAAAAGCTGAGCTACGTTTTGCGGAGCATTACTTTCCATTTTTCTTTCCATTTGTATGTGGAAGTCAACATTACTTATATATATGTAATTACATTTTTAAAAATACAATAATTGCAATTAATCTAATCTGAAGCTTAATTTGTCAAAGTACTTTGCTTTAGTAGTTTATACCCCTTTCTCATGCAGGCTGATCTATTTCTTTTTTCTTACCAAAAAGTCTATCTTGAAATAGTAATAGTATTCATTCTTGGCAAGGCAACTACCCTGATATCTGCTGGAAAGGCCACACAGCTAGGCATGTAC
>VZSZ01003723.1:0-40378 GCA_013398815.1 Ibidorhyncha struthersii
AGCTGTTGGAGTGGGTCCAGAGGAGGGCCATGAAGATGATCTGAGGCATGGAGCACCTCTCCTATGAGAGAAGGCTGAGAGAGTTGGAGTTGTTCAGCCTGGAGACAAGAAGGCTCCGGGGAGATTTTATATCGGCCTCCCAGTACCTAAAAGGGGCCTATAGGAAAGATGGGGAGGGGCTCATTATCAGGGAGTGTAGTGACAGAATGAGGTGTAACGGTTTTAAATTGGAAGAGGGTAGATTTAGATTAGCTATAATGAAGAAATGCTTTACTGTGCAGGTGGTGAGACATCGGAACAGGTTGCACAGAGAAGCTGTGGAAGTTCCATCCCTGGAGGTGTTTTAAGCCAGCCTGGATGGAGCTTTGAGCAACCTGGTCTAGTGGGAGGTGTCCCTGCCTATTGCAGGAGGATTGGAACTAGATGACCCTTAAGGTCCCTTCCAACTCTAACTGTTCTATGATACTATGATTTTTTTATTATTATTTTCTGTAACGTTTTACGATATAGTAGTATTTGGAAAATGACTGTATTAAGAGCATGACATTTATGGAAATGAGTAAGCTTTTCATATATGAATTAATTTCGTTGCAGGTTATTGTGCAAAACAGAAACTTCAGAAGCAGAGATCAGTTAACTTCGTTGATACACTACCAATCTAAAGGTATTTTATGAATTTATGATCTTTCCACATTGGTATACTTATTCAAATGAAAAATAAAATATACAACTTCTTTCTACAATCTCATGTTTTGTCACCTTTATGTTACAGTCTTGTGTGGGTTTCAGTTCCTGAGCAACATTTTGCTTTGTCTGTGTTACAAATGGCTTGTCAGGTTACGTCTATTATGTCACTTAGCGTGATTGATTCATGTGTAATTAGTAAAGGATACATATTGTATGACTTTAAGGAATTAACACACAATGTTCATGAGAATTTTTGTGCAGTTGTGGTGAGTTGATCTAGGCTAGCTGCCAGACACCCATCCAGCTTCTCTGCTTACTCACTCCCTCCCTCTGCAACAACAGAGGGGAAGAAAATAAGATGAAAAAGCTCATTAGTCAAGATAAAGATGTGGACATCACTTACCAATTACCATTGTGGGCAAAACAACACAACCTGGGGAAAATTAATCTACTTTATTACCAATTAAAAATAAAGTGGCATGGTGAGAAACAAGCAAAAACTAAATCACCTTCCCCCCACCCCCCCTTTCCTAAGCTCAACGTCACTCCTTCACTCCCAGCTCTTCTACTTCCTACTCCCCAAGGGGTGCAGGGGTGATGGGCAATGGGGGTTTGCAGTCAGTTCCTAACAGCTCCTCTCTGCTGCTCCTTCCTCCTCACCCTTTTCCCTTGCTCAAGAGTGGGTTGTTTCCATGGGCTACAGTCCTACTGGATAAACCTGGTCCAGTGTGGGGTCTTCACAGCCTGCAATTTCTTCCTAACCGTGGAGTTTAACTTCTGTCTTCTGAAATACATAAAGCATAGAAATTACTTATACAGATTAATATAGTTGCAGTTGGACTAGATGATCATGGTAGGTCCCTTCCAATTGAGCTATTCTATTCTATTCTACAGGTATTGCACTGACATGCTACTGTTTCTTAATGTTTTTATAGTCAATTTCTGGGACACTTATTCACAATAAATAACATTTTTGTGTATAGCAGAAGAAGAAACTAAAGAGAGTTTCATGAAATGTTACAGAAACCAAGACCATACTACTCTCCCTTGAAAAATACAGCCAGCTCTCCTAAGTTATTTCTAATGGTTTCCATAAAGTTCAGTTTTATTCAGATTCTTTTTCTCTTTTGATAATTTTCATTCCTGATTTCTCATGAAAGTGGGAATCTAACCTATCTGAAGAACTAATACAGCTATTTAATTCCAATTTACTGGAATCATTAAAACTGATCCAAGATTTACAATCACAGAAAGGTGAGTTTAGATATCAACTAAAATCAATGTTAGTTTCACTACTTGAAAAATAGCATAGATGCTTAGCACTGCCACTGTAGTAGTGCCACAGGAGCCGTGGTCCAGCCAAAACTGGCAATCAGAAGTTGTTTTTGCAAAAAAAGATTTACCGTTATATTTTCTTCCCAGGTTAACAAACACTCTGAGGCATGGAAACCTGTGGTTGCAGGATATTAACAATTACAATTCTTTCTACCAGTAACCGAAATATTCAAATATTGATGCAAATTTTCCTTTAGTATTACTCAGCAGTATGTCACATGGCTGACAAAATGAACACAGTGTCAAAAGCTTCCTTTTCAGTGCAGTTCAGTCTGTTTTGATGATGGCTTATCACAAAGCCTCTAAACACAGTTGTCTCAATATCAGCTGCTGGTTATAACACAAGTTTCCTACCACAAAGATCATTCCCAGCAGTGACCCCTAGTTAACCTGCATGCAGATGTTAGTGCTAGGCAATTTGTTAATGCAGAATCGGAGAAAATAAAGAACTGAATACAAAGCAACTTTTCCATGTTCACCAGGGTAACCTGCTTATTCCAAGGCACAATGCGTTTCATGTTGTTTCTATATCTTTTGTGAAAAACAAAATGCAAGAGGAAGAGTTACCAATGATATTGCTTAATGTACAGGCGCTGCAATGGTGCAGGGTTGCCCAGCAACAGTGAGTAGCACAATTTAGAGTGAAGAAGGTCCAGCTAAATGGAAAGATGAGTCAGAAGCATATGGACATAAACAAGAGAAGGCTATGTTCTCAGTGAACTTTGACTAAAAACAATGCAGAGCAGCCCAAACAATGGCCTCTTGCCCTTAACTCAGAAGACGTGATCAGATATGCGCTTCTCACAACAAGACTGAGTAAAGGTCAACTACACAGTGGCTTCAGGTTACGCTACCAGGTTGGAGCTCATGTTCGCATGCAACCAATCTTCAGGAAAATGTTAGCGCTCAGAGACAGATCTCAGTTATGACAACACTGCTCCTAATAGCAACTGCAGCACAAGAAACCTTTCTATAATGCTTCTACAATGTGTTTCAAAATTGTTCTCTTGGGAAAACAGAAAAGAAGAAAGAACCATTCATCTTCCACATCTGTTAGATCTATTACACAATGGCCAAGTAGTCACCAGCTTTACAAAATGGAAACCTATCCTTCAGACACAGAACTGCAATTTTCTTTTCCTGTTCTTCATTCTGTCATGGATGGAAACTCATCCGAAAGTAGCGAAAAATGAGTGTAGCTCCCAATAAAAGGAAGTCATTGAGTTTCCATAGAAAATTACCACTGACTACAGTGTCATTAATGAATTTGAAACAGGAAAATCTTCCATTCAAAACTTCTTCCTGAAAACTTACATCTTATATATCAGAAGAATGGAATAGAAAAGAGCAAATAGGCACAAGGCAGTAAGACTACCTACAGAAATTATCTTTTGTCTCCTATGAACTGAAATTTAGTAGATATATTGAGAAGGAATGCCTGATGCAAAATAAAGTGAAAAAAGATAGTAAGGAATGGACAGGTTAAGAAACACATTTATTTTGAAGTGTCAAGAATCAACATTTTAGAGCAGCAAACAAATAAAGCAAGCCAGGAAAAAAAATCAGATGCAAGAAAGCAGAGTTGGAATCAACTTATGTAAAGGAAGAAAAAATAAGGAAAAAAAACAGTACTGTTGTTAAGAGCTGTTATTACAACTGATTAGCATCTCAATTTTATCTCCCTCTCAAGTAACCTTTCTATCTGGCAAAGAGTCTATGTATAGTAATAAACCTTTAACAAAGACATGTTTTCCTGTTATATTCATGGAAGTGCTACTGAACTTATCCTTCAAGGACATTTCTGAATTTCAACTGAAATAGAATTTAAATTGTTTTTTCCCTAATCTGATTTAAACTCCTGGCAGTGCATACAGTGTAATTTCTGATATGAAATCTCTATTTTAGAGATGAAAAAAATGGTCAGTCCAGAGCTAGATATCATGAATTTAAGGCTGGCTAGATCAAAGCCCCAAGACCTTATGATAGTTGAGGCAACTGAAATTATTTACAGATTCCTGTAAATGTAAGCTAAGCACTTGTTTAGTTTACCTTAGAAGAAGCAAGTTGAGTAGTACTACTCCTGTGCTTAAGTATTTTGCTAGATAGGGGATATTATGATAAATTCACCTAAGTCTAAATGGCCTATGGACAAATTATAACATTTCTTTCCAGCTATACAATATGTCTGATTTCAGAATGTAGTAAGATGTTCTCAGAAATTAAGCCTTAGGTCAGTACTCAGGTAGAAGGTGTTTATATTAAAAGTTTTTTTTCATGTAGAAAGTGTGTTTGTGAGTCTGTGTGTCTGTGTGTGTATGTAAAGGTGTATATATTTGTGTGTATATATTAAAATACACACACAAATAATATACAAGCACATGGAATGTATAAAGAATTATCTCATGTTCTATTTTTTGCTTATTTCTGCTTCAGCTACTTCAGGCTGGTAAGGGTAAGGAATGTGGGCCAATGCTTTTATGGAGGAGGTAATTGCAAACAGCAGGATTTGACACTGCACTTTGTCTGTACCTGCATTGCAATAAGCTCCGTGTTTAACGATTTCCCATCTACAACAATGGCAACATGAGGAACTATTTCTCCAGTCATAAATAGCCTTATAAGAGCAAAAATATAATATTTGCTTGTATCTGATATCCTCTTATCCTCTTGAACTCATTAAAGGCACTTGCTGATAAATCAGCTTCCCACCACTTGGTCAATATAAAAACATTTTCCTTTTCCATCATTTAAAAATGCTTTTCAGTGTTAAATCCAGAGAAAGCAATTTCCACAGATATATCTCAATGTCCCAAATAGCTATTTCTTTTCACTCCATACCTCTTTTCTTCTATTATTAATAGTATTAGTAGTAGGATGTGTTAATATTTATATTTGTATTAGTATTGGTCCTGGTATTAGTATCAGTATTATGCTGAAGCAAATTATCAAGCATTGCTATGGTCGGGCATGTCCCAATATGACAAATTTTCATCTAGATCCCAAAGGCTCTTTTTACTGCAGTTAGACTGTAGTTTGGCATATGGTTACTTTTCCTGCTACCAAATATTCCATACTGTTTCAGCAAGGTAATATTGGAGTGCAGGTGGGCTCCAGAAATTCCATTTATGAAGATAAGTTTTGTCCCTTTTAAAGTAGATAATCTTGTCATGGTTGTATTGAATTTTATTGTCTGTGTAAAACATGCTCAAACCTACAGATAAAATGCACAAAATATAATAAACTTGCTTCAATGTTCCAACTTGTTCTAGTGTTCAGTGTGTTCTTTTTTGATCTTTGTTAGAGATATGGGAAAGGAAAATATTAAAATCTGTATGCTAGGCACAGCTGGAAGTTCCCTTCAAATATATTAAACTATTTGAATAAAGACTAATGAAAATAGCAGGCCTTGTTAATGAACAAATATCTTTTTATATATTATTGTTTAGAATTACAAGGAATTCAGGGAGCCTAATAAGACAGTGACAAAGCTGAGATGAACTGGTGCAAACAGTTGTAAATTATCAAGTATAGTTGTACTTTCAGTTAAATGAGCACTCTAAAAGTTGAAGAAAACCTGGCCATCTAAGTTCTGGACTTGGTTAAGAAATCCCAACACAAAATAACACATTTTAAAATACAGTTTTGCAGGTCTCCTCTTCTATAACATCTTTGCTGGAGAGTTTTGACTGAATAATGGGACATAGCTAACAGATAAAATGTAAAAATAATGAAATTAATCTCCTTAAAGACGCAGAGCCCAAGTGCTCAAGTTATAGCAACCAAGAAAGAAATTTAAAATAATTTGGGGGGTCTTTTCTATTTTTGAGGTACAGTCATCAACATTAAATGTTATCTGTTTAGTAAATCTCAGAAATCTTGAAGTAGAAAGCTCCCTCAGTCTTCATGGCCCTTAAATGCTATGCATTCAAGAGATCCAACACAGTGGTTTTTCAGCAGACCAAAATTACTTAAGTTGGAGAAAAGATCTTAATGGGCATGAGTGAGACCAATTAGCAATTTTATGACACACTAAAAATCTGTCATAGTGTTACTAGTTGTATTCATGACAATTTGGGCTCCCTGTCCAAGAAGAAATATTCATATTACTGATGGCTATAGGGATTCATAGAGATATAAATTATTTCAACATTATAACACTAGGGGAAAAAATCTAATACTTCCAATAGTAAATACATACATTCTTATAACAAAGGAATCATCTTAAATGTTCTGCATTACTGATTTCAGAGTATGACATTTCAAAAGGTTGACAAGGCAGGTATGCTCAGAAAGGTAGAGAGTATAATTCTAAGTGTGATCACACCTTTTAGCAGAGACATTTATATATAAAATGCAGAGTGCAAATTCTGTACAGTGCACACATTTTACAGAATACCCCACAAGTGCAAAATCTTTCCAAAAAGATAAAAAGTCTCTAGTGGCTTCAGCCAACTGCTTAGTTATGGAGACACAGAAATGAGTGTTTAATTTAGGTTGCATGGAAAGTAGTATTTTTATTATTAATATGATTCTCACTCTTACTCTTTCAATTTAAAAAGAAAACACATTTCAACATGGTATACAATTTATCCAGAAAATTATTATCTAGGAAATTAGCAGCTTAATTAGACATTACCTAATTGAAAATTTGAAAAGTGAAAACTTCTTCGGAATTAAGAGAAATCCTTTAATAGAAACTATATATGGAAATCTTAGTCTGGAAAATCCAAATTGGTGTAAATTGGAAACCTACTTCAAAGTTAAGGTATAGGACCATATTTACCATGGAGTGTATCCATTTCCATCCTGGAATGGAAAATATTTCTGTTTAGATAACTAGTAGAGAGCATATGCAATTAAATCTTCAATATGCTTAATATTTCCCAGCTCAAATTACATATTGTGATGAAAAATAATTAAATCTTCACCTGCTTTAAATACCCACTCTGGGTTTCAGCAACCTCTTACCAGGTCTTTTTGAAGAAATATAATTTACTATTTTCAAATGATACAGCAAAGGAAATTTTCGCCCATGGGAAGCTGATAAATTGCTCACTTAACCTATTTACAATTTATTACACTTTAAATGCAATTAGTTAGCAAAGATCATGTGGTTTTGTTGTTGTTTTGACTGAGTGACTGAAATTTCCTAGAAAAATAGTAATGGATGGCAAACAGCAAATAATTAATTCCGTTGTTCAAGCAGACATTACCTTGTACAAATATGATTACAATGTCCCATTGTCCTGGTTTGAGGTAAAAAAGAACCAATTTTCTTTTCAGTAATTTGCATGGGAAGCAATGGTAACAACTCTGCAGAAGACCATGGCATCCCTAAGCTCTGCACCCACCAGTTCTGATGCAGCTTCCCAGACAGGGCTGTCATGGGAACATGCTGCCACCCAGTCATCGGGCTGATTGGTGTACCCTGCTCTTATGCCAGTGTCAGATGGCAGCGGTGAGCATGCCTGTGAGAGGTGTGCCCAGGTAGAGGAGTTCCTCTGCCTAGTGACAGAGCTCCTGGAGGAGGTAAGGTTGAGAAGTATCAGGGAGTGCGAGAAAGAGATAGATCACTGGAGTCGCTCCCTGCCCTCCCTGAAACAAACCCTTCAGGCAGCCAGAGCTCCAGATACAGAGGACTCCCATCCTCTATCAGCATGGCTGAACATGATGATTTAGAGGACAGGGGGCAATGGCAACAGATTCCTGCCCAATGCGGCAGGTGCTGCAGGCATGTCTTCCCAGCAACCCCACCACCCTCCCAGATGCCCTTGCAAAACAGGTATGATGTTCTGCAAGGGGAACCAAATAATGACAAAGATGACAGCTCACCTAGCTTGGAGTTGTCACCGAGGCTAAGATGGACTACGCCTAACATCATAACATCTTCAGTAAAGAAAGAAAGACGGGTCCTTGCAGTAGGGGACTCAATTCTGACAGGAGGGGAAGGTCCTATATGCAGACCAGACCCACTCCTTTACTACCTGTTAATGATTTTTCAGGTAGGCACTGATGAAATTGCAACAAGAAGCCTGAGGGCAATGAAGAGAGACTTCAGGGCACTGGGACAGGTGGTTAGGGGATCAGGAGCAGAAGTAGTGTTTACTTCTATCCCACCACTTGCAAACATTGATGAGGGGATAAACAGGAAAAGCCGGCAGATCAATGCCTGGCTCCAAGACTAGTGTCACCGGCAGGACTGGGTTCTTTGACCATGGGCTGCTTTACAAGTGTCATGGTTTGGCCTCAGCTGGCAAAAAAGAACCACACGGCTACTCACTCAACCCCCAAAGCCTTGGGGGGAAATCGGAAGAAAAAGGCAAAACTTGTGGAGGCACATAAGGGTGTTTTATAATTAGAACTATGCAGGATCACAATCTGAGATTACTCATTTGCTTGAACATTCCTGTACCACCATCTATATGACATTTTAATATCACAAAGGTTCATTTATTAATATTTGCACAGAAGAGTGGAATATTTGGATAATAGCTCGTACATTTGCAATGAGTTCTTATTAGACCCCATGTAAGCCATAGATATACTCAGTTTCCTGCAGCATTTCAGAGGCATTGTCTATAGGACTGTATAAACAGGTAATTATCACCAATGAGTAGGTTAAGGTTTTTAAGAGGAAGTAAGAAAACAAATAATAAACTGACTTAAACATTAGTCCAAACATTAAAAAGTCCCCAAAATTTGCTGCAGGCCAACAAAGTCTAGAGACCAGGTTTAAAATAAGGAATTCCAACTTGATAGTCATCATTCTTTGACATTGTAGTTTGATGTTGTCAGGACCCAGATAGCTGTGCTTTAAGAAAGGTGACTGTGAAAGTGATACTAAATGAATGGGTATGTGGCTAAAGAGGTGTTCCAGTGTTAGAAAGAGAAACAATAGCTTGGTTTACGAAACTGATGTGTCGGCTGTCTTAGATTGAAGTCATTGAGTGTGTTAGGATCAAATTTCAATTCAACGTGCTTTGACATAGACATTCACCTCTGTTTATGCATATTGCAAGATGGAAAAACAATTTTCGTTTTTTTAATTTGTAAACAGTTTTTTGCAGCTTAAGCAGTCCTGGGATATTTTTTTTTTCTTTTTCTTTCACGCCTTCCCTTCAAGTATATCCCATAACGCTACTTCATGAGATATTTCACATGAAGGTATTTTACATGAATATCTAAAAGCAGATTAAACCTTACAATCTCTACTTGCCAATTGTAGCATATGCTTTTTTCATGCAATGTAGGAAAAATATTTGTCAAGCCAATGCTCTTATTCATCAATAGTTTATTGACAAACAATATCTTCACTTGTTTTTACTTTCTGTATTTTCCTTATTTATTTTTTTACTCACTGTGTACATTCACAGCCTTTCTCTTATTTTTCACAGAAAATGTGGCTCACAGACTATTTTTTTCCAGTGCTTCATATAACCAACTCTTCTGTATTAACATTTAACACGTTACTGGAAATGTTTGTATTAATTCAGGAAATTCTAAGACTTCACCTGCCATGCTTTTATTGTGAATTATTATCGCATTGAAAAATAACAATATAAATCTAAAAAAGTGAGTTTACATTAATCTTTCCTCTTTAACAAGAAAGTCTTAACATTTGTTTACTAGGTACAAGATCTAGGTATATAACTTGTGCAATTTTCCACAGCATGTATATAGGTGCTTGAAAAATTGACTACTCTAAGTACAATAAATATCTGCTAGCAATACTGAAAAGCAGTGAAAAAAATGTTTTATATGAATCATGCATGCAAAAATGAAAGTACCATTTTTGTTCTGTGTATCTTGTTAAAAAGAGCATCAATCATTTATTGAACATTACAAACCAAATAAATTATTCCCTTGTAGATCTCTGGCTTAGCTCTTTCTAATGTCTCACCACAAACATATATTAAAATAATATTAAAACTCACACAGGATCTTATTTTATTTCCAAGAAATAGATTAAAATATTTCATTATATTTGAATCATTTTTTACGTTAAGTGTCGCTCTCTTAGTCTTCAAACAGAATTGAATTTGTTACAGAGAATGTATGTCAGGCCTATTGTCTCCTGCATCATTTCACATGATGGAAAAAGACTTCCTTTAAAAGAAAGACCATTAGGAATTTGTTCCTGAAAAATTCTACCTTCTAGTGAGTAAAAAGCCCTCAACTCTGTTCGAGTTGGAGGAATATTTGATAGATTCAGAGATCTCATCAGAAAAATATTGATTTTATTCAAACCAAAACAGAGGACAGAACTATATTAAATAAAACACATTGTCCAACTCAAACTATTAATTCGTAAGTACTAATTCCAGGAGTTATTTAATCTTTAACTGTTAAAAATAATTAAAATTGCTTTTAAATGAAGATAGAAAAATAGCTAATCAATAAAATGAAAAATTTCTCATTTTTTTAAGGTCAAGCTGTTACTAGAATTTACCAAAATTTGTCAGTAGTTCTATTTTGACCAGCCATTACCATGTATTTATAAGTACTACAAATATCAAGCTTTTAATTCAGCAGAATTTATGCCTGCTTTATTTGGGATGTTTTCTTTATTGGTTGAGACAGACAATAAGAATCCTACACTGCTGCTACTCTTTGTGACACAGTGTCACTGAAAACTTGCAGGAAACTTTAACTGGATTTTGAGGCTGGATGTGGAACTATATCCAGGTAGAGTTGCGAGCTTTCTCTTTGTAACCAGAAACAACTTTGTTGTCAATATTTTATGCTAATTTTGATTTCTGATTCCAGTTTTCCTTTTTCATTTCTCCTAGTGTTTTTCCTCCCATGTGTATGATGGATTTTCTTTTCTTTACATAATGTTCTATAACTTCCAGATCTCCACTTCTCATTATGTTTTTATCAGCCTTCAAGTATTTCACTTTGCTGTCAGGGTGGGAGGTGGGAACAAAGTGTGTTGGAAAGGAGGCTTGCTGTATCAATTTTTTCCACATGGGTATTTCTATTTGAGCCCTAAGTGATATTTAACTGTCTTCTCTTCTTCCTTCTAATTTCATAAGCTCTTTTTTGAAGAAGAATGTTAAAATGATACTTTAATATAGTCCAAAAAATGTCTTCAAAATGGTCATTATCTTTTGAAGGTGTTTGTATGTCTATGCATCACAGTTTGAGACTGCTTTTTTTTTCTTTTCTTCTAAGCACCTTATATACCAATTAGTTGCGCTTAAAATCCATGTTTTGCTATAGTCATTGTTTTGAAAATCTTGACAGCAATTATTTATTGTGTTTGTATCACCTTCTTCTGTATACCGCATTGTTAAATGTTTTTTTACATATCTACTGTTGCTGACCATTTCTGTAACTTTTTAAGTTCATCTATGGGTTCATGACTCCTTTTATTTGTAGTGGGTCTGTCTGAGGTGGAGTTAATTTTCCCCGTAGATGCCCTCATAGTGCTGTGCTTTGTACTGATAGCTAGAAAGGTGTTGACAACACACCAGTATTTTAGTTACTGCTGAGCAGTGATTGCAGAACATCAAGGCTGTCTATCCAACATTTCCCCCACTGACCAGTAGGCTAGGGGTGGGCAAGATCTTCGGAGGGGACATAGCCAGGACAGCTGACCCAAACCGACCAAAGGGATATTCCTTATCATATGACATCTGCTCAGCAATAAAAGCTAAGAGAAAGGAGGAGGAAAGGGGGTTTATTTGTTATTTTCAACATTTTGTCTTCCAGAGCAAACACTATGCGTACTGAAGCCCTGCTTCCCGAGAAGTGGCTGGACTTCACCTGCTTACAGGAAGTAGAGAATAAATCTTTTGTTTTCCTTTGCTTCCACATGGGGCCTTTGCTTTTACTTTACTAAACTGCCTTTATCTTGACACACGAGGGTTTTTTGCATCTTATTTTCTTCCCCTCCTCTCCTGCTGAGGAGGAGAGTGATATACGGGCTTAGTGTGCAGCTGGCATCCAGCCAAGGTCAACCTACCACAGTCCTTTTTGCAACCCCAGATGGGCCGGCTATAGCCCAATGGTTACTTCAGTGTTTCACAAGCTCATTGTGTCTCACCTTGCAAGGAGTTCTATCCCGTAGGAACGTGTTGGGTTTGCATAGCAAGGTTTTGGTAGCGGGGCGGGGACAGGGGTGGCTTCTGTGAGAAGCTGCTAGAAGCTTCCCCCATATCCGATAGGGCCAATGCCAGCTGGGTCCAAGGTGGATGCACTGCTGGCCCAGGCTGAGCCAATCAGCAATGGTGGTGGCGCCTCTGTGATAACATATTTAAGAAGGGGGAAAAAAAAACAACTGTGGCAGAAAAAAGGAGTGAGAATATGTAAGAGAAACAACTCTGCAGGTACCAAGGTCAGTGAAGAAAGAGGGGGGAAAAGGTGGTCTAGGCGCTAAAGCAAAGATTCCCCGCAGCCCATAGTAAAGACCATGGTGATGTAGGCTGTCACTCTGGAGCCCATGGAAGTTAAACGTGGAGCAGAAATCCACGTGCAGCCCATGGAGGACCCCATGCCAGAGCAGGTGGATGTCCTGAAGGAGGCTGTGACCCCGTGGAAACCCTGCACTGGAGAAGCTTTTCTTGCAGGACTTGTGACTCTGTGCGGGACCATATGCCGGAGAAGTCTGGTACTGAAGGACTACACCTTGTGGGAGGGACCCACGCTGGAACAGTTCATGAAGAACTGTAGCCTGTGGGAAGGACTCATGTTGGAGAAGATCGTGGAGAACTGTCTCCCATGGGAGGGGCCCCACGTTGGCACAGGGAAAGAGTGTAAGGAGTCCTCACCCTGAGGAGGAAAGAGGGGCAGAAACCACGTGTGACAAACTGACTGCAATCCTCATTCCCTGTCCCCCTGCACCACTGTGGGGAAGGAGGTAGAGAAAATCAGGAGTAAAGTTAGGCCCAGGAAGAAGGGAGGGACAGCGGAAAGGTGTTTTAAGATTTGGTTTTATTTCTTTTTATCCTACTCTGATTTGATTGGTAATAAATTAAACTAATTTCCCCAAGTCAAGTCTGTTTTGCCCACAACAGTAATTATTGAATGATCTCTCCCTGTCCTTATCTCAACACACGAGCTTTTCTTTACATTTTCTCTCCTCTGTCCAGCTGAGGAGGGCAAGTGATAGAGAGGCTTTGGTGGGCACCTGGCGTACAGCCACGGTGAACCCACCACAGTGTTGTAGGCAACACTGCCTGTTAAAATAGTAGGGTTTTCCCTTCTTCTCATAGTATTGCTAACAGAAATGTTAAAAATAATTATGTAACATGAGGGTATTTTGGTACAAATGCTACCTGCTCTCGAATAGTTCACATGTGTAGTCCTATTGCTGTTCTCTCAGGGTTCATAAGCTAGTTTTTGATTCACTTTACAGTATAGCTAGGTCAATTTATTTTGATTTTTTAATAAAATTTTGGTTTGTACTGTAATAAATGTATTAAATCTAACTTTTCTGGTAAATAAGTTTTCCTTTACAAAAAACTTTTTAAAAAAATAATAATACACTTCATAAAGCTTTAAAATACAGATTGGTTTTATTCATATTTAGATATTCCTTCAGCTGTTCTAGCAATTCAAGAATTTTCTGTTCTTCTTAGTAGTTCACATAAGAAATCACTTCCAGTTGCATTGTCCTTTCTTTCCTTTCCCTCTTCTATCACTTTTTCTTTTCTTCCCTCAAGCAAGCCAGGTGTTTCATAGATCTCAGGAAATGTCCCATGGAAGAAGAATTCAATAAATTGATACACCTTGCATCTTATTATTATCCATATTTATTTGCAATCCCCTCCTTCTATTTATATAGGATCTTTAATCCAAATAGTTTATAAAACCTTTACAACTATGACCCAAATTGTGACTGAATTTCCTTGCTCAAGAAACCATCTATGACAAATTAAGAATATTTGATGTCAAATCATAGCCACGTGATTCTATGGAATGTAATAATATTTGCAAAGGCCTTCCAATGCTGCCAAAATAGTGTTGCACACACTAGTGAGAACTGGACGAAGGGAGATGGGTCCCCTTTTTTCCCAAAAAATGTCTTTTGCTTAAAAAAAGGACTTAATTCTGTGGCTGCATTGACCTATTTTTGAAAACTTTTCACAGAGCATCATTGACTTTGATTTTAACTCTTTATTACTGATTCCTCATCTGATATTGTTACAGTAATGCATTTAACTGTCCCCCAAATAAATCAAAACTTGAGAAGTGTTTTCCCTGGCATTCTACAAATATAGACAAGTAAATAGTGCATTTAATTCCATTTGTAAAGCCTCAGTTCAGCAATTTATGATGGTGAATTTGGAAAGAATATTCTTAATCATGGTCTTTAAATTTGCATTCTGGAGTTATAAATACAGAAGATTACAGACATTCACTAATAATGAAAGTTCCAGGCTAAAAGGCAGGTTTTGCAACATGACAAAATTAGACTAAAAAAATAAAATAGTATAAAAAGAATTATAAAAAAGCAGACAAAGGCTGGATATTTTTTTTTTTTTTGAGGAGTATAAATAACTCTAGAAATCACTTCTCTAGGGATGTAATTATTACCGACACAGGACAGAAAAAGAGGTTGATTTTGAAGTACATTCACTCAGAACCCAGGTTAGCATCAGAAATTACAGAACATTTCTCTAAAAAATTCTCTAAAAATTAAAATATCCTTGTGATGGTAGTGTTCACAAAGTTCTATTTTATGAAGAAACTATTTTGCAGTGTACCAATCATTACACAGCAGTGCAAATTTGGGCATTTCTTGGATCACTGTTAACATTCTGGGAGCTTAAAACATTTAAAACTGGGCAAATGCAGTCCTCTGTACAGGACTGTATGCAACATAATGAAATATCCCATTTTAAAGTTCTTTTGGTTGTGGTATATATAATACTATTGCTGAGTTTCTTATATATTCAGCATCTCAAAATTTGTGTCTTGACAACTAAAATTTCGTGAGTTGGTGTCATTAAGTATTTCAGTCATTCATTCCCAAGAAATCTAACCTTGTTCAAATCTGTAATAGTGAGTTGGAATAAAAATTTGTACGTAAAGTTAGTAAAGATCATGACTCTGCCACACAGCAAACAATTAACAGTGATGAGCAAATGTTTATTAAAAACCATTCTGCTTTACTACACGTTGGCATTAGGAAGAAAGAAATCTGGAAACTTGAGGATAATAATGCTTTTTTTATCCTGTGAAATGTGCTGTAAGATCTAGTCCCGTGATTCGTTGTTCATTTCTTCTTTACCGTGTTTATTATGAACATCTATTGTCAGTAGCTGAATTTCAGTATGTGTAATCCTGTCTCTTACTCACTTTCATTGCTGCTAGGATTATTTCCCAGGAAGAAAGGATCTTAGGATAAATATCCATCTTCACTGTTTCAATATCTACTGGCTTTAGACAGAATTTTTTACCTCTGTCACTTTTACTTTACAGATACTGTAAAGGAATCGGCATTTGCAGAGGTTAGAAGAGACTCAGCAACAGAAAATAAGGTTCAGCAATCATGCAGAAGGCAGACACAGTCCAAGCTTTCCTACCAATAAACCAGTCCACTACCATAGTCTTCAGCAGATCAGCTCTTGGGAGGCTGAAAATTAATGTATCCTTTTATGCTCTTTTAAGACTTAGGCTATTTTTTTCTACTGAGAAGTCATCCAGATGAATTTTTCTTCAGCTATTTGTTAGTTTCCACTTGATGTTGACAAGATATGAAATCAAATGTCAATGTACAGGTAATGACTGAGAAATTATATGTTTACACTAATGGATTGCTGTTCATTAGCACACTCTAAGCACACATCCTCATCAATCACTGCATATTCATCACTTTTGCAAGTGCTGTGCTGATTCTCAAATGTATTACTTATCAGACCAAAACATCATACTTATGCTATGGTTGTGTTCCTGTGTTTAAAGGCTTATCAGCTGGTTTCCTGCCAGACCAGGCTTTTAGAGGTTTTTGTTTGTTTCTTTCTTTTATTTGTGTTTCTGGCAAATTGTTTGCAGGTTGGAACTGATATCAAATTGTGGCATCACCTTGATAAAGTCTTCTGAGCTGAGTACCAATACAAATTGCAATTTGTTTCCAACAGTTTATTCTAAAACTAAACATTCTAATCAAGCTTTCTAAAACAAATAAAAAAAAAATCTATTTTAAATAATTTGTTTTAAAGGACTATTTATATTTTTTTTCATTTATTTCTGCACTGATAGGATCTGTTTGTACCTCGTGCTTCATTTTCCAAGGACCAGATAGCTGCTGAACACTACCATCACATGGATGCAACTGTTATTAAAATATCATATTCTTTGTTGACTCACTGTAGACAGATGAAATAACTAAAGATTGGAGGTGGGTAACTGATAGCCAGTGGGAAAGCTAGTCTTGTTATGTTTCAGGCAGATGAGTCAGGAATGCTGAAATGCAGTTTGAACTGGGTTCCATGGGCTTCAATAAGATACTAAACAGGCAATTGAAGACATTTGTGAATATTCTGGTTAAGGACCAGTAAATTCTACATATATATCTCAGAAGTAATCTACATTATGCTGAAAAAAATTGACCCTATTTCCTGACAATTTGCAAGTCATACATATGTGTGTGCGTGTGTGATTCTCTGTGTGTCTATACATGCATACATCTTTATTTTTACATATTTTAGCATCCATAATGGTTCTGTTGCAATGCCATGTAAGAAGCCTATAACTAAAGAGTAGTTTCAGGTCTTAAACTACCAGTGTTTTTGATGTTGTGCATGCTTGAACTTACAAACATCAATGAAGCCGAAGGAAGGACTCACTCTTACAGGTTTGCGTCATCTTCGTTCTGCTACTTGCAATAATAATGTACTGATAAACCATGTATAACAAAAAGGTTAATATATCCATCATATTTTTCCACTAAACTTATAATGAGCAGGGTGTTTTTACCCAGGGAAAAAAAATCAACAGTAGAAGAAAAATATGGGATCTATTTTTTTTAACAATGTGATTAATCTTAACCAAGATGTAAGGTGCATACTTAGTCACTTTGAGTGTTTGAATTAGTATGGATTTCTAAAATTATCTATTCTAATTTAGCCCGACAATACTGGCTGGATGGTTCAGAGCGCACTACAATCAGTTTTAATATTCATATAATGCAAGAAATCTTACCAGACTGCAGTACACTTTTTTTTTTTTAACCCACAAATCTATACATTTATTATTTGGTTCACTTAATTTCTTAAGTTGCTTATGCAAACATGGCATATCTTCTACATTAATTAAATAATTCTTACTAAGCTACAACTTAGTATCTACTGGACCTATGTATTCCTTTTATGTGCTTGCAACATTTTTTTTTATCCCCGAAAGAACTTGCAGTAGTTTTCATATAGACATTATTAAAGGACCTACAGAGAGGAAGAACCCCAACATGGTTGTGAAGAGATGTGTCCATGACAGCAGGACAAACAATCAACCAGAAAAAGCAGAACACCATGAGTCTTTCTTTGTTGTTGATTTTTTTTTTGGGNACATTGGAATTGGACAAAAGGAAAATGAAGACTTTTCACATACTAGTTAGTAAACTCTTTGACAGGAGATGCAATCTGGTGTTTGAGTTATATTTAATCTGTGTCTTTACTGATGGTATACATCATCAAAGCATGTGATTTCATGCAAAAGAAGCTTACTCAGTGGACAGGAGGCAGAAGGCAGAAAGTGTTTGCTAAAATAAGGGTATCTGCATTCCTTATGCTTAATTTCATTCTTAATTCAATAAGTAAATAGCATGACTCCAGACAACAAAACAAATGAGCAAAGAGAGAAGGAGACAGATGGTAAAGCATTTTTAGTACTAATGATAAGAGCTTCTAGAAAATCCCACTTGCAGCGTGAATCACAAACTTCTTACATATACGACCTTTATTTTAGGGGAAAATAAAGAGACTACATTTCATAGAGGAGCTTAAATCTAAATAATTGTTAAGTGGAGATTAATTTATGGCAGAAATAGATAAATCCCTTAGTTCTTTATAATCCCATACATTTATAGTATCTACTATGAGAAACAAGAACTGATTTCAGTGGGTATTATGTGCTTCTGTGGAAGTTAGTTACATAATCACATTTGAGGGTGTGGGCTTCAGGACCCTGTGCTATATAAACATTGTTTCTTATGAAAGTATTACATATAATTTCTATGACACCTGATGTGGAGGAATGAAGAAAATACTACCCAGCTAGTCTGAGAAATAGTGCTGTCTCTTGAACTAATGAGAATCGAAGTGAAATAGACACTTTAAAACCTTCTCCAACCTAATGAACATTAAAAATGTTATTACTGTTTTTTTACTTTTTGTACTAAATATAAGGGGGTAGAGGTGTTTACTTCTTACATTTTAGTTGTTTGCCTATTTAACTTAGTATTTTACTTGTCACATTTAGTCCCAGATGCAAGCATATAGAAGATTTTCTTCAAATGTTCTCTTCAAATGTTGTAATCATGAAGAAAACATTATGTTTATTTTTATTACGATATAGACATAGATATAGATATAGCTATAGCTATAGATATCGATATAGATATAAATTAGATATAGATATAAACATAGTTATAGATATATACCACAAACTCTTTCTTTGGTGTATGTTTATTTCCATGTATTTTTATATGTTGTGCAGATCTGTCTCCAGCTCTGGGGTACCCAGTAACAGAAAGACATGGACCTGTTAGAACGTGTCCAGAGGAGAGCCATGAAAATTGTCAGACAGCTGGAACAGCTCTCCTATGAAGAAAAAATGGGAGAATTGGAGTTGTTCAGCCTGTAGAAGAAAAGTCTCTGGGGAGACTTTATTGTAACCTTTCAATATATAAAGAGGGCTTCTAAGAAAGTTGGAGAGAGACTTTTACCAAGGCCTGCAGTGACAGGACAAGGTGCAATGCTTTTAAACCAAAAGAAGGTAGATTTAGATTGCATATAGGTAAGACATTTTTTATGACGAGGATGGTGAGACACTGGGACAGGTCATTCAGATATGTTGTGGATGCCCGATCATTGGAACTGTTCAAGGACAGGTTGGATGGGGCTTTGAGCAACCTGATCCGGTGGAAAATGTCCCTGCCAATGGCACGGGGTTGGAACTAGATATCTTTGAAGGTCCCTTACAACCCAAACTACTCTTTGATTCTATGATTCGTATGTACATTCTATGTATGCGTATACTTGCATAAATTTGTCTCCTGAACACATTACAAATTATTTGCAATAAATAATTGCAATCATTTAAAAAAAAAAAAAAAACTAAACTGAGGTTTCATTAAGTATTTCTATCAGTCCTAAAAACAGAATCACATTTTTACTATCTGCTCAGACTTGCTAGGAAATCTGAGTTTAGGAAATTGAATGTGGCACACTTTCAAATCTTAAAGTTATTAGAAACAATATTTCTAGCCTTCCATATATTCGGGTAACAAAAAAAAAAAAAAATCATTCTTAAAGAAAACACCAAAGCTTAGGAACTACAGAGGAAAAAGCTCTCTGGAAATCTGATAGAATGGATCCAACTTATTATCATAAAGATTTGTTATACCTAATTTATTAAACTGTCTGCTTAGATATTTTCAGAGCACCTGAAGTACTGGTGCTGTTTAGTGAAGATAAAAGGAGTCAGTTTAATTTTAAAACAGTGTTTTCGTCTACTGTCATGTAATCCTTTGAGGAGTGTGGTATTTCTGTTTGACGGCTACATCAACTCAAGCATCCCAATTACATCATTGTACCTATTTTACAAAAGAGTAATCAAATTCTGAGCTAATCACTATGAGCTTGTTACATCGGAAGCTGGAATTTGCAGTGGATGCTGTATATGACAGCTGCTGACGTATTTCTTACAACCAAAGAGAAAACAGGAGTTTACTCGTTTCTCTGCATTTTCTGCACATCAAGTTTCATTGGAAGATAGAGGGTACTGCAGCATATCCAGGATGAAGCTACTTGGTATTAAATGCTATGCCAAGCTCTTTGACATCACCTCTACATTGAATGATATATGGAGAAACTTGAATTAGCTCCAGTATAAGCAGTAGTCTAATGGGAGTAACTTCATGTAAATTAATTTATCTTGGTTCCTGATTATCGATTAGATTTAGTGGCTGAGGGTATATCCTTTTCTTTTATTATTATTTCCTTCTCTCTGGCAGGTTTGATCATTCCTAAGCATGGGCTGAAACAGAAGCCTAAGCTCTACACACTATAAACAAACCTCTTGTCATTCAGTAATAAAAAGTGCAGTCTTTTTTCCCTATGAAAAAAGTAACTGGGTGAAAAACTTGAGCCTGCTGAAGACAGTAACCAAATTCTTCTTGATAGCAGTGTGGAAAAGATTTTACTCATTGTCCTTTGATTCTTCTTTATAACAGACTAGCTCATTATTACACCTGTTACCAAACATGTTCACAGAAGATATCTGGCGATGTGGTGGTATTTGGATCCATATAAATCCCTGCTGATTTTCAAATCCAGAAGTAAAAGGATTTTCCACTAAATCTCAATAGCATGGTAATAATAGAAAGTGTTACTCTGTATAGATAGAATCTCCTGAGGCAAAAGGACCTTTTAGAAAGTTAAGGATATCTGCTTTACAGATAGTCCTTTATTTTTTTTTCAGAAATTTGAGAAATGATCAAGTTGTACAGGAAAGCAAATAAGATCCAACAAACCAACTTTCCAGAAATCCCACACATGAATCACTCCTTGATGAATTCAAAGGCAACATTCCTCACTTTGATGAAACTTTAAAATATACCCATACTTGTTACCATATTCCCTGCACACTCAATACTCCAAGGTTCAGAGTTGTGGCAAACAATGACAACAAAAAAAACAGTGGAAGGCCTTTATATATGGTTTTCTGACATGAAGCAAATGCGATTCAGTACTGACAAATGCATGGTGTAGGAACTTGGTTGCCAATAGAATAACAAATAGAAAATGAATTAAGTGTTCCAGACTGAGAAGACTGAAAGTCATCTTAACATATATAGACATGCTGGCCTTGCAAACCCTTTGACCTCTTGTTTCCATGTCTAGTGTAAATCTTTCTTATTATTATTTGACTTTGTCCTCTTAAAAATCCTTTCACTTTGTTTGTTTTTTTCTTTCTTCAATGTGCCCTTTCACTGAATAGGTGACCACAGGCTACATAATATATAGTCTGTCTCAGAGGCTGATAAAACCTGCCATAGTATGTTTGATAACCCACACATCACTGAAACTGAATATATTATTAATGCAGTTTTACTCTAAAAGCTGGATTTAAAGATGATCTTACAGTATTCCGTGCTTCTATTTTTTACAGTGATACAATACAGAATGTGTTCAATTTACAAATAGCAATTTATATGCATTTATTTCAAACTGATCCTGTGTTCTCAAAGCCAAGCTAATAATTCATTTTAAATAACTGTGAAATGATGAATCCTTAGAAAAAAAAAAAAGACACACACCTCTCTGTTGACTATGCTACTGTCTAGTGAATCCTGAATTGTATAAAACGGGGTTTCAAATAATGCCATCTTTATATGAAATGTTGGTCTTCATAGAGATATTGCAACCTGATATGTCACCATATTAGGATATCTGGTTTTTGATGGTGAATGATAAGAAAGGTTGTCTGACACATATTTTTAAGATGTAAGTTTTGCCTTCCTAATATGTAATTCACCTGCAAATAATCTACATGTCTGCAGATACTAACAGAAGCCAAATAATTATTTAATTAATCTGCAAATAATCCTTCCTTAATTAAAATTATTTATCAGACTTTGTTTTGTAATGCTAAACTGTCATCTTGTGTAGTGCTTCCTTTTTTTGTTGTTCTCCCTCAACATTTTTTTCTGAGAAGAATCCCATCCATCAGACTGTTTTAAAAAAGGAAAAAATGCCGGTGGCTTATTTTTACAGGATTTACATTGAGTATCTTAATACAGATGCAGTGTGGGTTTTGTATAAAACCAAGAAAGTGGGTTTTTTTCTTTAATTTTGTGCATTAGTCTCCAAGTGTGAAATTTTACATTGATAGTATTTTTGAACTGTCATAATGACATGCCATTTGATAATAATGAACTCTGTGGGATATAATGAATATATAATTAATACCTACATGATACTAATAGCACATCATATCTATAAATAGGGAGACTGTTTTGGAAGCAACAAGTCATTTCAGCAGGTAAGTGGTAAGTTTAGCAGATATGTTCAAGATGACAAAAACAGATAGGTCACCACATTGTTTAACAGGAAGTTTGATGAATTTATTAATTTATTTTTAAATTATATTAAAGCAGAAAGGTTTTTGTGGTTTTGTAATGCTTTCAGTCTGTTTTCCTCTCATGTATTACTACAAAATTAAGATTATCTTTGATTTAAAATGTGCCTTAAGAATCCAACACCTCTTTCTTTAAGTTCTTGCTTTACTTCTTAGAACTAGACTATTGCATTCCACAACTGATATATATATGGAAAGACATGGATTTGACCAACAGACCAATCAGTGGATAAAGAACTGTCTGGACAGTCACATGCACAGAGTTGTGGTCAACAGCTCGATGTCCAAGTAGAGACCAGTGATGAGTGGTGTTCCTCAGGGGTTGGTAATGGGACCAGTACTATTTAACATCTTTGTTGGTGATATGGACAGTGGGATCAAGTGCAACCTCAGCAAGTTTGACAATGATGTCAAGCTGTGTGGCAAGGTAGACACGCTGGAGGGGAGGGATGCCATCCAGAGGGACCTGGACAGGCTGGAGACGTGGTCTCATGCCAACCTTATGAAGTTAAACAAGGCCAAGTGCAAGGGCCTGCACATGGTTTGGGACAATCCCAAGCACAAACACAGGCTGGGCAGAGGATGGCTGGAGAACAGCCCTGAGGAGAAGGACCTGGGGGTGCTGATTTATGAGAAGCTCAACATGAGCCGGAATGTGCGCTCACAGCCCAGAAGGCCAACCACCTCCTGGGCTGCGTCAAAATAAGCGTGGCCAGCAGGTCGAGGGAGGTGATTCTGTCCCTCTACTCTGCTCTCATGAGACCCCACTTGGAGTACTGTGTCCAGCTCTGGGGCCCTTAACATAAGAAGGACATGGAGCTGTTGAAGCAAGTCCAGAGGAGGGCCATGAAGATGATCAGAGGGCTGGAGCACCTCTCCTGTGAAGACAGGCTGAGAGAGCTGGGGTTGTTCAGCCTGGAGAAGAGAAGACTCTGGGAGTCCTTATAGCAGCCTTCCAGTATCTGAAGGGCATCTACAAGAATGTTGGCCAGTGACTTTTTACAAGGGCATGTAGTGATAGGACGAGGGGAAATGGCTTCAAACTGGAAGAAGGTAGACTTAGATTACATATTAGGAAGAAATTTTTCACTCAGGGTGGTGAGGCACTGGAAGAGATTGCCCAGAGAAGCTGTGGTGCCCCATCCCTGGAAATGTTCAAGGCCAGGTTGGTTGGGGCTTTTGAGCAACTTGGTCTAGTGGGAGATGTCCCTGCCCATGGCATGGGGGTTTGGAACTATATGGTCTTTAAGCTCCCTTTCAACTCTAACCATTCTATAATTCTATGATTCTATGATATAAAATACACCACCAAAAACTGTATTCCACTTGTGTAAACCAATGTAGGACTAGCTTCTTTTAGCCTTTAAGTGTTGAGTTTTCTACGGAACAGCAAATGCATTTGGAGAAAATTTTATAGCAAAACTAACTTTTTTTAGAAAACAAGTCTAACAATAATAAATTTGAAGCTTGAATCTTCTGTCACATGATATCTTGACTGGTTAAAGTAGAAGTGTTGAGTAGACAAGAAAAAACTCACTATATTTTTATTATAGTATGTTTGCTGTGACATAAAACCTCCTGGTCTTGAGAAAAAAAAATATTATAAATTCTTTTTTTGCTAAGATGAATAGCATGGGAAATAATAAATCTTTCTCAAACTGATCCCACGATATGATGGACAGAACACTGAAAATAACACAGACAAATGAGAAGTTATTTTGTCAAAAAAACACAAACAAACAAAGCCAATGCTAATTAAGTATAAAGATTCCCAAATGGATGTCTGAATTATGTGAGGTTAGTATTGCATTTACTTATAGTCACTGTACCTTAATTTCTGCATACACGTTTTCATTTTTACAGGGAAAAATGGAATTTTATATACAAAGAATTCCAGTTAAAAATCCTAATCATACTCAGTATATTTAATATTAAAAATAATTTACTTTAATAATAATTAAATAATATTTAAACCTATAGTCAAACTGAAACCCAAAATGTTATTACTGATATCCAGAGAAGGTTAAACAATAGCTGAAAATGCCACACTGTAAAACATCACATACATCTTGAAAAAATAACTATTTTGACAGTTCACTTTTATGAAAGAGAAAAGGTAGTTGAGAGTTTTAGTAATTTAAAAAAGAAAAAAAAAAGTTGATTCTTGAATGTGTCAGGTTTTCTTTTAATTGTTGCTTTTTCATTACCTATAACTAAAGGTAGCATTTTGATTGCCCCAGAAAAAAGCCTCAAAGCTCTTATTTTGAAGTTTTTTCTCTGATGCTGGATGAAAATCAGATCTGTACCTGACATTTCCCATGGAACTGGTATTTCAGATTTTGTCAAGCTTTTAACATTACAGTCATCAATGTCATTTGTGAGTGACACTAAGTAAACACTGCATAGTGACAAATATCATACTTTATTAAGAAAAGTGTTCTGTTAGTCTGGAGACATGGAAAACTTTCACTTCCATGACTGAGTTCCTTGTTTACTTTTTCCAGTAGTTAATCTCTTACAAAGAGACTTGATAGATTTTTTTTCAATAGCTACCCAATGATTTTTTGTATCTCTTTCTTCTAAATTTCGAATAATTGTATTTTCAGAAATAGGTTGTATACTCATATTTTATGGCTTATATTTATGAAACGCAAAATAGTTACTTTATAACCATCTGTAAACTAAATAACAAAGATGTGGGTTTTTAAAACTTATTGCACACTCTTCAGGCATTTTACATTTTTGTTCTCCAGACCTTGTAATCACTCTCACATGAGCTACTTTTTCAACATCATTTCTGAAGGGTGGGAATCTAAATTAGAGCTATTACTCCAGTAACAATCTGACTGGTTTATCAAGGGAATACCTCTTCCCTCTTACTACTCAAAGCTATTTGTACTCATAGTGATCAACATATGCATTACCTTTTGTTTTGTTTTTTTTGTTTTGTTTTTCCTGTGATGGTGTGAAACTTGTACTCAGGATCCAGTGATTGGACTAGCTGGCCTTGAGAAATCATCTTCAAACTGAATTATTGTGAGATTTTACCTTCTTCTTGGCCACTAAAAATGTAATGAATATCTTTGGCACAACTCAGACCTGTATGTGATCCCACTACTCAGAGAAGAGCTCTGATTTTTAACTTGATGTCGTGCTTAGTACAAAGTGGATTTCTTATGCATGTTGTGCCTTGGCACTGGCCTTTCCCTAATAATTTCCACTGCTTTTCCATTCACTTGCTGCAGTCTCTGCTTAGCAAAACAGAAAGACAGAAGGACTCAATCGAGGTAACCTTTGATGAAGTTCTAGCACGAATGGATCCCAGTCTCCACCATAAGAACTACCCCTGCCACGAGTAATTCACAGATGGTAATTCACCATCTTCAACTAGTTTCAGAGCTTCTTTTTACACTTTTCTGGGGGCATCAAACCAATTTTGATATTTAAATAAATTAAACCAACTTATTATCTAAAACATAAAACTTAGGTATACATGCACTAACACCCCTTAAGTATGACTATATATATACTCGGTAAGAGCTGTGTTTTCACAGAAAGGTGTGATTCACATTCATGATGAAACTACTCATTAATTTTTTATACAGTGCATTAAATTTTATTTTATTTTTGTGTGTGTGATTAGCATCAAAGTTACTGACTTAAAATTAACAGATATATTGTTTTTCTCCCACCCTTTTGAAATACTGTGTCATTAGCTTCCTACCCCTTCAGTTTCATCAGTTTTCTAAGACTTTATAGTAATAAACGTGAATGGTAGAAATTTCTCCTTGGCTGAGCTTTTAAATACCCTTGGATGCAAGTCATCCACACATTTTGAAAGTACACTTAATTCGTGTCTGGGTCTTGAGCACTGCACTTTAACCTCATCCTGCAAAGTAGGATCTTGACATATTTAGAATATCAATGACCAGTATTCGCTCTTTTTTTTTCTTTTTTCTTTTTTTTTTTTTTGTAAGATAGTACAATTCTGTTTCTTTCCAGCTTTCTTATTATACATATCTACAAGTAGGGTTGAATCAAATCTTTAGAGCTGAACAGCCTTCAGCTTTCTGCAAGTTAATCAATAGCAATGCCAGATAGAAATCTGGACTACTACTACTATTCTGTCAACAGGCATATGCTGTATATTAAGTCTAACTACAAGCTGATATTAAAAGAAAAGGAAAAAAAAAAAACCAACACAACAGCTGTTTATCAGTATATTTCTATCATCTTCCCTATTTTGATTCCTGTTTATTTTCAGTCTAGTTTGTCTATATCTGAATCCAGAAAGACGAATCTGCAGATGTTGTTGCAAGCAAAATACAGAGCAATGCTCAGTCAGAGAAGTAACCCTCCTTGAGTGGCATCACAAAACCACTTTTCATTCCCCTAGTTGCAAGACAAACTGGGTCCAGCTCTCCATTCCAGTCTCACTTTCACCTTTCCTTATCCTCTGTTTCCCTACAACTGAACAAATGTATTAAGTGCACTGATAAGGTCTCATCTGAGAAATAATATTTTAAAAAAATGTACGGAAAACTCAGTTCTGTGTCTTTCTGAGATATAGAATGAATATTCTTGAGTGATCCCCATTGAGATCTGTGGGAAAGTAACAAAAGATTGGTGAGAAGGATTGAAAACACGCTCAAGTGACCTACACCTGGTGTGTCAGAAAACACATTTATCATCCTAATCATTGTTTAGTCTTATGTGCTCAACAAGTAGAGCATCTGCATTTAGATAACATAGTCCTGTGACGGATTCGGAGGCACCTTATTGAACATGCCTGAGATTTCTGCCTTGCTGTTGGAGAACAGTGGAAAACTACGCCTGATATACAGGCGAGAACAGCAGGTTTGGACACTCACAGAATCACTGAATCACAGAATGGTCAGGGTTGGAAAGGACCTCTGGAGATCATCTAGTCTAACCCCCCTGCCAGAGCAGGGTCACCTGCAGCAGGTTGCGCAGAATGGTGTCAGGTGGGTTTTGAATGTCTCCAGTGTGGGAGACTCCACAACCTCTCTGGGCAGCCTGTTCCAGTGCTCTGCCATCCTCAAAGTAAAGAAGTACGTCCTCATATTTACATGGAACTTCCTATGTTCAAGTTTGTGCCCGTTACCTCTTGTTCTATCACTGGGCACCACTGAAAAAAAGACTGTTCCCATCCCCCTGGTAGTCTCCCTTCAAGTATTTATAAGTACTGATAAGATTCCCCCCTCAGTCTTCTTTTCTCTAGACTAAAAAGACCCAAGTCCCTCAGCCTTTCCTCATAAGAAAGATGCTCCAAGTCCCTCATCATCTTAGTAGCCCTTTGCTGGACCCTCTCCAGCAGTTCCCTGTCCTTCTTGAACCGGGGAGCCCAGAACTGGACACAGTACTCCAGATGCGACCTCACCAGGGCAGAGTAGAGGGGGAGGAGGACCTCCCTAGACCTGCTGACCACACTCTTCTTGATGCATGCAGCCCAGGATGCCATTGGCCTGCTTGGCCACCAGGGCACATTGCTGGCTCATGATCATCCTGTTGTCCACCAGGACTCCCAGGTCCCTTTCCACAGAGCTGCTCTCCAGCAGGTCAGCCCCTAATCTGTACCGATGCAAGGAGTGAAGAGTTGGAAGAAATGTCTTTCAGTTCTCTTCAAAAACTTTATTTTTCATTTACTTTTTTAGACTTCCCTATATAAAGTCTCAGGATCTATAAAATGCTGGGACAAGCAATTATGCAGCTTAATCATAGTGTTGAACTGAAGAATCCAGAGGTGCTGGAGCATGTCCAGAGAAGGGCAACAAAGCTGGTGAGGGGTCTGGGAGACAAGTCTTATGAGTGACTGAGGGAACTGGGGCTGCTTAGCCTGGAGAAGAGGAGGCTGTGGGGAGACCTTATCACTCTCTACAAGTACCTGAAAGGAGGTTGTAGAGAGATGGGGACTGACCTCTTCTCCCTAGTGACAAGTGATAGGACGAGAGAAAATGAGTTCAAGTTAAGCCAGGGGAGGTTTAGGTTGGTTATTAGTAAAATTTTTTTCAGTGAAAGGGTTATCCAGCATTGGAATAGGCTGCCCCGGGAGGTGGTGGATTCGCCATCCCTGAAGGTGTTTAAAAAAAGGGTAGACGTGGTACTTGGGGATATGGTTTAGAAATGTTTTTTGTCAGGTTAGGTTAATGGTTGGCCTTGATGATCTTAAAGGTCCCTTCCAACCTTAACGATTCTATGATTCTAATCTTCTGCTTTTAGATATTTATATAACTTTTAGCGCCATTTCCACACATCTGAGCACTTTCTGCCATAGCACTGAATACGTCAGTCTCACATTTTCTCCAAATGTGTATGAAGCATTTTTCCTGGGTCATCTGTAATGTATCTTAAAAATAATAATAAAGAGATACTACTTTTCTCAATGTAATATATGATGTTGAATTAAGAACTAATGATTTAAGATTAAACTTTGAAGAAATCCAAGAAAATTAGGATAGTTTTTGTACTTAAGGATGAATAACAGATGACAAAATCTTATGAGAAAAACCTGCTCAACAGGTCTTTGTCTTCTGTTTATCTTTTTCATTCAGACTAAAAAAGCATGGTGATGCATGGAAGATATCAAGGAGGAAATTAACTGATGTGTTAATATGATGTACTTTTTCCAAAAGTGACATATGAATTTAAGTCTTGTAAATATTTAAATTGAAGTTGTGTTCCAAGATTATTCTTCCTCCAATAATATTCTGATCCTCTTGTACTGGAATAATGGAGATATACAACAGTACGCATATTGAATGAGTTTCATCTACTCTTAACCATACTGACTGAATGTATTTCCATCTCAGTTTTCTTATGGAATAACCAAATAATGATTTGATAAAGCCTCATGAGTGCTGGTATATCCTGTCTGAAAGACACACCTGTTGAACTCTTACAGAGTTCACAGGAGGTGGAGACAAGAATAAACAATCATTTCAACGCTTAGTTAAGAGGACGCTTTTTTTTTTTCTCCTAGTGGACGTCTAGATTAATTAAGCAATACCAAATTTTTATTTTGGGTCAATATGTAACAACATTGTGTTCTGATGTTTGGTGTCCATTTCTTGCACCGGTAGTGACATTGTTATAGCTAATTAATAAAGATTAAAACAGAATGTCAATCAATGAGTTAAATTTAAGGTTTCCTTGGATTTCCATGATTAATTTCTCTGTTCAATTAGTTCCAGAAATTATGTATTTCTTAAATAAATTAACCAGCCAAAATCAGCATCAGAAAAGCTAAGTCTCATTCAGTAATTTTATTGTGTTATGTGAGGACAACCTAGGGTCCTTCTATACTGATCAGTTTACATAAAGTTTATTCAGCATATGATGCTTATTCGTGAAATGCAAATATGTCAGAATGGTTTTGTGGGGTTACTATTAACAAATAATACAGATGATTTCCAATCCTTTTATTGAAAATGTGATACATGTTTATTGAAATATTTAGAAGTCAATATGAACATACGACTGGTTTTGCGTGACGTTGAGACTTTTTTTTTTTTGATGGTAGAAATCAGAGATATCCAAGTTTCTGCATGTCATAAGATACAAGAGATACAGTGGATGCTATATTTACCATGCCACCTCTGTCAGTCAGTTTGGCATAGCTACAGCTGTTAAAGTACCGATTTTCAACTGTGGTTCCATTCAGTGGCAGAAAATTACGTAGGGGGCATAAATATTTTTCTTACATATGTATTAGACTTCTTGCAACAGTAATGTCCCGTATTTAACTCCTGTATGTTTGAAAAACATCTTCAGATTGACCACAGCTTTTTAAAGAATGATGGTGAGTTAATAACTTCCATGCAGTGTTTTACCAGCATACAGTTATTACACTTAAAGTCTCTTCTGTTTGAGAAAGATAAATTTCAGGCATTTTATTCTGATTCTATAGCAAAAGGAACTTAATCTTCTAGGACTTTTTATTATTTCTGTAAGCCACAACATAGAAAGATGTGGGAGATCTAAATATGAATTTTGACACATTTCTAATAAATTACCTTCAATAATGTTACCCTCATTACAATGTTCATACAGTATTCTCAATATTATGTTAAATATAGATATGTCATATTCACCTTTATTTAATAATATCTCTTTTGAGTGTGTCTGGTTCTAGGTTCCCAAGGAAGTTATACTCAGTCTGGAATATAATGCCAATAAAATTAATCTTCTGTGTAATGTTAAGAACAACATGTCTTTACTGTTTAACAGTGCACCCGTGGAGTTACTTCTGGCACTGCTGAATAGCAAAGTACTAATATTATCTCTTTAAGTTCTTCTAAAAAAAAAGGTTGTATTCATTTATAGACATGCTAGTGCTCTATCTCCTGTGGAATGAAAAAGGATGGGAGAAAAATCCTTAACTTACTTTAGTATGCTACCAGTATTTCTGAAAATAAAAAGAGTACAGCCCTCATTTAAATTTTATGTCATTGTTAAATACATTGTTAAGTGGAATAATTCTCTTAACAAGTATGGCTTGTGTATTGACTCATTGGACAAATGTTCTAGACAATATATGACATTTAAAACATTTAAAGGTTGACTGTTTTCCATTTCAGTCACACAGTATCTGTTCAGAAAATCATAAATGTTGATACCCCAGCACAGGAAAGAAATGAAAAGGCTTTAATCTATTTATGTACAAAACGGATATGAAATTCATATGTAATTCAAAAGAAGCCAAAGTTAAGCACATGCTTAACAAATGAACAGTCATGCTGCATCTATTCTACATAGGCATATTTTATTGAATCAAAGACTGAAGTAACATGTACATGAATGAAGAAATCTCTTTTTCTTTTTAATGGCAGTAGAAAAGAAACTTTTAAAATCAGATAAGCATTAATTAATATTGATGTTGTCATTGTTAGTTATTTTGTTTCAGTGGCTGGTTGCACTCATTGAACAAGGGGACAGGTTTGAATTAGACACATTATTTCCAATAGCCCTTAAAAAATAATTGTAGTAGTTAAAAAACATTTCAAGGATGTAATTTAGGTAAAATTTTCCTTAGACAAATGATGTTTCAAATTAGTTGTTTCTCCTCATTATTTCATAGGTTTTGTTCAATATGAATAGCAAAATGTTATACAGATAAAACATTGCTAGAATAACTCCACTTTATTTCAGCTGATGATATAGCTAGTCTTTAGGTGGGAAGCCTTTGTTTGTGGTTGCATACCATCAAAAGGAATACCAAGAAAGAAGTCCAACTTTGCTGTAATGCTTTGTTTCTGCAGTCTTGCTTTGAAAGTTTTGACCTCCCTGAAAAGATAATTTTTGCTTGTTACGCAAGCAGTTTCTGGCAAAGATTGTTCCAAAAGAAGGCTGCAGCCACTCTCTCCTTTCTTGTCTGTTGTAGTCCTGTAAATACAATCTTTATTTTATTTAGTAGAAGGCTGTTCTGTGTTGATCTGATTATACAGGATCTCAAGATTTTCTGGGCATGCCTTGAACTTAATTGATTTTGTTTATTATAACAATTGTCTAGTGATTGAACAACTATGATTTTATAACTCTTTAAGCATAAGCATTGTGAATGTCATCTAGGGAAATTAAGTGATAAACACAGGAAGTCACTCTAATGAACAACAGCCCTTGATGTCAGCTAAAGCTGAGGGAAGCTAGAGTACGTCTCTCAAATTTCAGCTTGGCATTAATGGGAAAGAAGGAGACTGAGTTAGAATATATCAAAGTAATCCAAGTGGGCCCAGGACTGAGGAATAAGGCACTCCCACTACCGTGGCCATCACATTCCTCTTGGCAAAGGTATCAGGATGCTGACAACATGATATGCTTTCCTGCTCCTTTCTTCTTCTGGAGTATGCCTGAAGTTTCAGCCCCAGGACCCAGAAAGGCACTGGAGGGATGAGTATAACATCAAAATAAAGGTGTAGATGTTGGCAGATTTTCCTGTATAACAGTTGTAACTGTATAACTAATGAGACCTCTCTGCATTGAATTGGTCTAAGGGTACTTTTAGTATTATACTGAACAAACAATAACTATTTGTATTTAATTAGACCATTAAAACATTAACTGGACTAACGCTCATTTCTTAGCTCCTAATGTAAGTTCCTTTTTACCTATCACAGGATTTTGACAATGTGCAATTTGATTAGCAAAGTCAGAAACATTTGGGCACATACCTGTAACTTGGTGGGCATAGTCATTGTGCAGAGAGTGTAGGGGTGAAGTGGTAGTGGACTGATTCACACAGCATCAGAAACACACACACTAAAATACTGCAAAGTTACTATCATATAGCCACCAGTGATCAGTGCTGACAGTAGGACATATTTTTTAGAAAAATTTAACATGAATAGGCACAATGAGAATAATGACAGGAGTCTATTCATTCAATTTGTTATCAAATAAATAGAAAATTTAAAAGCATTCTGAGCAGTAAAGTTTGTCTGTTGGTAAGTATAACACTGTATAATTTAACACCATTTTGTGATCAATAATGACACTGAGGACCACTATCCATCTTTATCTCTCCTGAATTTCAAGGCTGAATGCCAGCTGATCATTCTTCAACCCCATTGCTCATTTCCTAAAACCATGAGGTTTCACAAAATCTAAAGGAAATTCAGATCAAATACTTAGATCTAAGTCAGATTAAAAAGATGCTTTTCCAAATATTAGTTCCAGTGGTTTAGTGATTCTTATCAGCACAAGTGAAAGACTTCTGAAGGAATAAATTATTAAATTACTATCTCCTCAAAATAACTAAAATCATATTCTAGAAAAGAATAGGGAATTCTGGAGAATTCACAGGGAGAAACCTTGGAAATACACACAAATTCACTCATTAAAAAAAAATCGATAAATAATCTGCTTTATTTAGATGGCATCAACTACCTCTACTTTCTAAAGCTAATGTCTGAGCGGCATAATTTCTAAACATGGACAAGTATCTTAGAATCATTGTGAGAGACAGCCAACATACTCCTCAGATATTCTCTTGTAGCTGATTTCTAGCAAATGCTGTAGATGTTGAATTCTATACACTTGAAGTGTGTACAACAAAGAGCTAGGAAAAGACTGCAAACAGTGAACTATAGTATTCCAACCTCGATGTGGTAGGACATAAATCAAGAGCTGTAGATCCTGCTGAGACGGTGAAGTCCTTAACCTTGCTAAATTCCTGACGTGTAAATATGAAGACTTAACAAAGTGGCCCCCAGAACAAGTTTCAGGGTCAAATATAACACCAAAATTATTCAGTGAGGAGGCAATTTTATATTCCCAACAAAAGGTACCATAAATGAGGAGCTGCTATTCAGCAGGCAATGGGCCAAATAAAATCAATTCTGGTTTAAGCACCAAATGTTAGCGGACACTCAGCACTTAACATCTAATAATTATCCTTGCAGACTAGAGACAGATTTATCTAAGTCATCACGAATTGTTTGATGTACCTATTATATTTGGATGTCATATAAAGAGAGTAATTAAGATCCTGCTTATAGAATAAATGACCCTACTGGGAGCACATACCATGCATGTTAAATAGGATAATCATGCTTCATAAAGTGTATAGTGGGATTTCCAGACTTTATCACTAAAGAACCTCAACTCTTGTAACAAAGAATTTTAAGAAATAAAGAAAAATAACTGAACAAAATCAACCATAATTCCATGTTGTTTCCTCCTATCAAAATAATGTGGAAAAGGTTATAACCGTTCAATCTCATTGTGGCCCTAAGAAAACCTGTTGTGTATTATGTCAGGGGTTTGATTATGTTGGGTTTTTTTAATTTACTATATTACCTGCCAAAAAGGGTTATTTGTGTGTGCAAGAAATAGTGAAATCTTATTCCTTATTCAAGTTGAATTAGTCAAAATCCCTAAGACTGCATGGAGAGGGAAGTTTTGAAAAGAAATATGCAATATTAAGATTTATAAACTGCTTGGTTTACAGCTCTGCTTTGTTATTACTACCTAATTAATTATCTACTTATATGAAAGGGGAGATTAATCAGATAGCTCTCCTCTCAAAAAAACTCCAAACAACCAAAAAAGTCTGCTTAAACATCAAATTTATATTTAATTGACCTGTTCAAATTTGTAGACTTTTGTGGATACTATTGTTGATTATTTCACGTATAGAAACTATTCAATGCTTGTTCATGTATTCCTAACCTTTAAAATTAGAAGGAAAAAAAAAAAAGAAATTCAGAGGAATAGATTAATTTATTCTACTCCCTTTTTAGGCATTTTTTTGGTCTTCTGAAATTTGCATTCTTTTAATTAATTGCACTGGGAGCTGTGTGCAGAGGAGAAGGGATTTGGAAAAGAAGCAAGTAAAACAAAAGACTGAACTTGAAATATAGTATTAAACTTCTGAGTTCTGTTTTCTTTTCTGTAAGAAATATAACTGTGTCTTTAACATATTCATCACTTAGTCTAACCTTTATATACTCAGATGAATAAAAATGTATTTAGTCTGACAGATTTTTTGGTTTTATAAAAAAAAACAAAACATTTTTAAGCTTTCATTGCAGCTGAACAGAAATTTTCTTCCTGAATGCCTTTTCCTTCTTAGTGGTGTCTGTATATGAGTCAGATAGAAAAAACAGTATAAAATTGTAGCATGTTTTGCACAGCATACAAAATTAATCAGATTTCTCACTTTTTTTTTATTACTTTTTGCTGTTGCTGTGGCTGTTTTTATCAGAAACATAATAGTTCTTTAAAATTATGTTATATATATATTTTCTTTTTTTTTAATTTATTTGTTTGTTTTGGTTGGATTTTTTTTCTTTTTTGCCCTAAGCTTATTGTGAATCAAGATATCAACCAGAGTTACTGCCTTGCTAGATTTCAGTATGAAAATTACACAAATTCAGAGTGTTTGATATGACACAGCAAGGAAGTCTGTTACTATGGTTTTGTGATGTAGTTGTAAAAGTACAGTAACAGAATTATAGAAAGCCTTTGCAAATTCTTTTATTTTTTTCTGATGTCTCAAAAAATAATTCTGCGAGAATTTGGTAATTTTTCTAAAAGAAGAATTTAACTTAATTTACTAATCTAGTCTATTTCAGTAATGCAATTCTTAATCATTAAAAATGCAAGCAGGAGAAGAAAGCTAGAGAATGGAGTTTATGTCTTCTTTATACAGTGAAATTAAAGTTAACATCAACAGTAGAGATAACTGTTGAGATAGTCCAGCTTTGACAACAGTTTTTACTCAAACTGACTTTACTAAATACTTGCTTTAGAATGGAACAGTGGTTCTGTTTAGAGAAATACCGTTTTCCCTACATCCAATAAAATAAGTACTATTGTTGATAAATTGTTAATAAATTTCTAATAATGGTTAAATATTTTCATGCAGGTTTGAGAAATGGCAACATAAACTATACATGCATAAAATAAATTTAGTTAAATTTAATATCACGTGCATATATGAGACCTATAACCCTTACAGAAAGCTGTCTTAAGACTCAGACGACACAGCACAAGTACATTTTTACTTCATCTTTATTCTCCTACAATTCACAAGGACAAATGAAGGTTTATGAACAGAAGTACATAACCAATTCAAGAAATATGATATAAATATATATACATACCAGATTATTAACATTGTGTTTGATGGCAACGATTAATTTCTAGCAAACAGCAAGAAATATGTTTTCTCAGGCTTCAACATTGACAGGGGATAGTACAAATTTTATATAAAATCTAGTCCAGTACTTGTTTTTCAGAGAAAGGATTATAAGGATCAGACTAATGATTCTGTAATTCTGCGAAAAATCTGCCTAATATTGGTTATAAACACCTTACAGATTGTATGAAATAATAAATTTTAACCGTAGATTCTACTACAAATGCTACTGATGTCCCAGCTGAGAAACTGAACTCCAGGGCCCACGGATCATTCAATATTCATGCATCACAAAAAGTTCACATTATTGCAGATACCACCCATTAGTTACATTGATAAGATACAAGATATTTCTTAGGTATAACTACAGATTTAAACTACTTCCATGTTTCACAATATGAACGTGGTTACATATTAAAGTCCCATGAGAATAACGTTACAGACTATAGGATAAGTTCTTTTTTCAGAAAAAAAAAATTACATACCAGCCTCCATCATGCAGTTCTTATGAGATGCATTTTGCTCAGAATTAAGCATATGATAAGTTACTTCATTCCCTTATGACTTTGCCAAGGAATATTTACAAATTTTGTCATAGTTTGAGAGAAGAAAAGATTCTTATCTTATGTTTTTAATATATTTATTACTATTTCAGCTGGGGGTAAAAATGAGATGAGTTATGGAAATTTCTTCTAAATTGAGAGTTAGTTTTATTCTGCAATAATACTCATACAAGGCTTGATATTTTGTTTTTAAATACATGATTGTACAAGAAAAATGCTGTCAGAATTTATGCATCATTCGGTTCTCATTTGATTCTAATTTAGAGAAGATTTAAATGGGAATAAAGCTAGATTTCTCCCACAAGGAAAGATTTATATGGCCAAAACTGCTTTAGTGTGCTAATTCTTTACATTACAAGAAATTTTCACATTTTACACGTTAACACATTTTTTTAATTGGCCTATTCTAATATAAATGCCCCTAGTAATAGCTCAAAATAGCAGTTAACTCCTTAATATTATAACATAAACAGAGAAAGTAATATTTAACTTGCTATTTATTATTTCATTATTGTCAATGTTTCATTAATTTTATAACACTTTTAAGATAAGCTAACAATCTGTGTTCAGTTCTAGGCTGTCAGCATTGTATCAAGTTGGCAGATAAATCAACATAATTGATAATCTGTTTTCTGGTGTAACTAAGTATCAAGTTGACCTTAAGACATCTGAGGAAAACTGGTAGCTTTTTTACATTGTGAATTGATTTAACTGTGTCAGTGTTACACAGTAGAACTACGTTCTTAGAAAAGCTATGAGTCATAAAAATTATCATTTTTCACTCCAGTTATCAAGTGCCTATAAAAATGACACCACTACCAGAACATAAAGACAGGACAAAGAAATTAGGCCCTCTCCTTCAATATTTTTCCTTTTTTTGCTTCTTTTCTGGAAAGAAAAAGCCATAAATTTAACATAGACCCCAGCATGGGACAATATGGAGATGAGGGTAAAAAACAGACGTATTCAGGGTAGCAAGAGGCGTTCCAATTGCACATCTGTTTCCACTAAAACAACATCATCTTCTTGTGTAGTTATCTTTGTCCCTTAAACATTTATAAATCATTATAGACAAAAAAAAAGCTAAGAAATAACTCAAATGTCCTATCCTTGTTTCCTGACATGTCCCATCATTGGTATCTGAGCACAATAAAAAGGCACCTCCTTATCCTAAATCTACCTCCCCCAAATAAATATTTAACTCAAGCTTCTCAGAAATACACTGGAGACTACTCTTATTTGAATAACATGGCCAGAGGATGTCCATTTACTATACCATGGTATTGTAAGTGAGCACTTAGACTTCTTACTCAGGAGCTGGTGGATCTGGGGTAAATTTTCCACTGCCTGAAGAGTTTCAAGCATGTGACTTCCACAGGAGTTCACCAGCCATTAAACTGCAGTTGATTTCATTGTGTATATGAGAAGTACACTGAGCTCCTCCTGTTCTGAGGAAGTGACTATATTTTACCTAAAAAATATATTCACAGTTGTAAAAATAAAAATGGGGGGAGTGTGGGGAGGATGGGGAACCAAAACAGACCAGGAGTGAGTGAGAATAAAGTTTGTTTTGGAAGACTAACTCCTGAGATTTAGTTTTGTTTGAAATACTTTGTATATGAGATGATATTTATCATTTAGTTCAATATTATCATGTGTCTAAACCACAGCAAACACAAGAGTATAGACAACTCTAGCTCTACACCTCTACTAATTCTAGCCAGCATGTCTATGATTATGAAGATTTGGACACTTGTGTCCTTGGAGGAGTTCAGATTTATGTCACAGCTATATATACATGTGAAATATAAATTTTGGATTTAGGGTCTTCTATTCTGCTCAAAACTGTTCTCAGGTGCTTAAGGTTTTTTGTAGATATTTTGGATTGTGTTTGAAATTTTCCACTGGCCACATACTACATCATTATGTGCATAAATATCTGCAGTATTCAAGGTTTCAGAAGGCTGAGTCATGCCTAATAATAAACATTTTTCTTAAGCACTCAGACTTCTGGTAAATTCATAATAATGCCAAATTCTCCTGGCTATTGAGTATTCTTAAAAAAGTTTTTATAATGTTCATTTAGGAATTTTCTATGGCAGATTTTCTATGGTTTTTTCAGATTGCATTTATCAGTAACCAAATTCTTCAGTTTTAAGTAAAATTTCCTACAAAGCTTATAATATGTGTTCTTTTTAAGGACTTTAACAATCTGCCTAATTATATCACTGTAATGTTTTTCTGGTCAAGTTATAAATTGTAAATAGTGTCTTCTGTGTAAGCAATGTTGTTAGATGCTGTTTTCCTTCAAACAAATAGGATCGGGTTTACTGAAGTAATCTCTAGGGGGTTTGCTACATTTACATGGCATTTCACAAATAGATTCAATATTTTCCAAAACTCTTGCAATGTAAGATTTTTTTTGCCTTGTGTTTTCAAAGTGGTAGAGTCTATACATTTACTTTAATGAGAGAAATCACCAACCTGCAGAGAGAAAAAACATTTCTCACAAAGGGACCTGTGAAGACCAACTCATTTTTTATTTGACAAACAGCACTATATTTAAATATTTAAAGCTTTTCACTCATTGGTTTAAGGACAGTAAAGCTATCATACAAAATCAAATGAAATATTTGATGTTCTTAAGTAGAGAAAATACAAAAGATTGAAAGAAAGATGTATAGGTGAGAAATACCTTACATTTTCCATTATTTTATAACGAGCACTGGTCAAAACAAGTAAAAATAACTAATAATGTAGGGGTTTTGAGCTTGGTAACTAATGAGATACTTTAAATCCATTTGAAAAATAAAAAGTTTAATGTTTTGAAAAGACCTCAAAAAGACACTCTGCTGAACTTGGTTATAAGAAAATACATGTTCCAAATTATATTAAACTTTTTGCAAATCAGGTAAAATGTATTCTAACAAGACAATATCTATAAAATTATGAACAATCTTATTTAGGGAAATAAATCTTATTTAGTCGTTTCAATGTTTTCAGTGTTCCTTGAACCTGTCATGAAAGCTGATAGTCATGTGCATGGCAAGCACATTAAATGCTTGATTTATTGGGATTTTCAAAGTAGTTTCTCAAAATATTCAAATAAATATCAGAAAACTCTGACATTATATGTACTTACAGATCACTGAAGCTCATGGTTTTCTCAACAAAAAACTATTCTTATGTCTCATGGTATCTTCAATGTTTAGGAACAGGTGCTTGTTTATAAGTAACTTTTTGCTTACAACAAAACAGTGTATCCAATTAGCTGTCAATATCGCTTTATTCTCTCAACTACCACATGCAAAACATATACCTCTTTATTAGGAAGTCAAAGATAAAACCGTTTTCTTTAGAGTAATGTTTCTTACCTGTAATGTAACTTTTCCATGTCATTCAGATATTAAAGATCACAAAAAGAAGTAGTGTATTTTTGTATGCCAATAGTTGTTGTAGTCCTTGGAAACTCCAAGAACAGACTAGAAATTTTTAATAGAAAACATTTAAATGGGTAACACGGCCTTGCAGAAGGATCTAGTTGGATTGGAGCATTGGGCAACTATCAATGGGCATGAAATTTAACAAGAACAAATGTGGAAGTGAAGAGGGAAGCGCTGAGTTTTTCTCCCTGGTATCCAGTGACAGAACACATGGGAACGGCTCAAAGCTCTGTCAGGGACTCACAGTCGTCTATACCTGAACTAGTACATTTCACTTATTGTGAATTCTCAATTCAAATTCATAACTCCAGCAAATCTGAAGCCAGCACCAAATTGGTTAGCTCATTTAACAGGAAGAGCCAGCAGGTCAATGACTGGCTCCGAAC
>VZSZ01003724.1:0-19938 GCA_013398815.1 Ibidorhyncha struthersii
CCCTTCTCTTCCCTTCCCTTCCCTTCCCCCCTCCCTATTTTCAGGTTTACAGTCATTGAAGGAAGCAATGAAGAAGAGCAGGTAGTGTGATTTAAGATGTTAAGATACAAAACATCCAGTTACATAATTCAGAAAACACAGTGCAGTTTAACACTGACATTTTGCATGGTTTATTTCTTAATGCTTATCAACTCATTTCCTTGAGTTTACTTGGGAAAAATTAAAAATGCTCAATATTTCACTTTAGAAAAGCAGGCAATGAATAGAAGTGTCTAAGGTGCTTAATGGCCTCCATTACCACAGTATTTAACCATGTCATAATCCTTAATATTTGTCATCAGTACTCCATGATAAGATAAGAACATGCTCTTATCACCATTTCACAGAGAGGGGACAAAAGCAGAGGAGATAAAATGACTGCCCTCAGGTCACAGTACAGCCTGTGGCACAGCCAAGATTTACCTTTCTTCTGGACCATTTTTTTCTGGATTAGTCAATAATCGGCACATGAAAAAGCTCAACGATACATCCTGAGGTCCTGATTCTGCAGAAGCTCATTCATGACAGTGTTAAGGAAACACATCATGTGTCTGATTCAGCCCCACTTAAAAACTTCTGCTTGATTTTAGATCAAGCTTGACAAGCTGGGCTCAAACAATTGACTTGTTTTTTTTCCTCAAAGCCAGCTATTAAAATGGATTAATTCTGTAGCACTTAACACCTGTCCCTTGCAACGCCATTAAATTCCACATGGGTCTACAAGCCCACGCTGAGCCTGTCCTTGGAGACCTCCCTATCGCTGCACACCCTTGCTCCTTTTTAAGTTGTGGGAGTTCTCTGCAATCAACAAATCACTTTCTTAAATGTCCGGGAAATACGAAGAAATTCTTGCAGTCTTCTTTGGGCAACTGGTAACTGCTTGGTGCAGGTGCTAACCAGGTAGTAGTGTAAGATTGTGTCCTGAGTATGAAGAAAGAGCATCTTCAAAGTAAGCAGTGCAATTCAATTGCACTGATCCCAGGGCTACTGGGATATATCCAGAAATTCTCCTCTTCATCCTAAATACTCTGACAGCGTAACTCAGAGACCACTCCACATCCCAAACAAAATTATTACAATACCATATAGTGGGACCGAAGTCCCAGACTGTATATACTCTCTTCGTTCACTACAAAGCACTGCCCAGTTCCCTTAATGACAATCGGAAGATCTTTACTTTTTTTTTTTTCTCCTAACTGTTACCCATAGAAAAGAGGCCCCTGTTTTGCAATCAAGAAAGCAAGAGGCCAGCTCCATGTGGGAAAGGGACATAAAGCTGTAAAAGACAGAGATTAATGTTAAAAGGCAGTAGACACGGTGGGAGGCAGAGGTTTTTGATCAGCCTATACTGAAAGCTCCCCAGAGTTCTTCATGGAGGAGCAAGAAATTGAGGGAGAAAGGGAAGAGGCTGTAAAAATTTCTGGTGTACTCTCTAGCCATACAATCTCAATGTGCTATAAGACAGACATATGGCCACTGCAAAACTCTCCTTTTGCTGTGTGCTTTGTCACTCATAAATCATAATGCAAATAATGAGCTTGAAAACCCCCAAGTACTGCTGGTATTTATACATAAATAGGTAAATTCTCTCAGCTTATCAGCCTTCCCACAGACTATTGATAATATATCTTACAACACCTTTAATGTGCATGACTGATAATTGGAAAATTGTTCTTGCACACAAATGACAACGTAAAAGACTACATTTTCATTCCTTCTGAAAGAAACCAAGCCAGTATTTTGCATGAGGTATTCCTTAAGGGTTAGTCAATGATACTGAGGGACTATCTACCTGTTGATACCCTTGCTCAGCTTGTTTCCAGCGAGCTTCAGTGAGTTTCAGTTCATGAACTTGGGAAGAATGCCATGAACTGAAACGCCATAATTTCATGAACGGAGTACCACAAACCTGCAGGAGTGTTTTCAACTCTTGACACACATGCTGTGGCTCACAGTTTCACCCATTTTAATCGGATTTCTACCTCCCTTTCTGAATAAACTCTAGTGACCAATTATTATGCAAAGCCTGAAAATTTTTGACGTGCTTTTTTGAGCTAGGTGATGCGAGCATGACTCTTGGAATGGACACACTGGAGCATCCAACAGACCTAGCATATGTGTGTCGTGAAACCAGACAGGTGAGCTACATATAGGACTCATAAGTTACTGCTGGAAGGAATCGTTAAGAGTCTGCCTTTGCTCTCTGCTGGATAATATCAGAAATATTTAACTGTGCATCCCAGACTGTTTTGCCCAGGGATGGGTCTGGGTCTCTCTCTGTGAAGGAAGCCAGGCTGTTTTCCCTTGGAGATGGGAACTCTAGTCTTGCCGCTGCAGCAGAGGGACGTAAGAAGCACAGCAAATTGGAAGAAATCACATGGATTGTTAAATTTCATGACCCACTTTTACCTCTCTGAAAGCAATCCTCTATCCAAAAAATTATTGAGGCTGTTTCCTGAAGCAACCTGATTAGGGTGACGCCTCAGAAACTCATGCTGGTTCCGGGGTCAAGAATTTTTTTGTAAGTGTTGTCTCTATGTATTTGTGGCCAACTGATATACACTAACTAAATCATCCTTCACCTGACACAGATTTCTTACCTCTAGTGTTTGTACCTGACATAAATAGACAAAGGAAAAATCTCATTAGTTATATTTTGTTTTCTTAAATAATCAAACTTCCTTCAAATACTGGCAGAAGAATTACAGACTCCTGGAAAATACTGGATTTATATGATTACATGATAATTTTACTTAAAACAACTACTTGGACAAGCTTTTTCACAGTATGTCTCCAGGAATTTTTTCAGGACTCCTGAAACGGCCTATGCCAAAACCCCGAGTCTAACTTCTTAAGAAGGGTCTACATTTTCACATTGTAGAGTGGTCGAGTGGTAAGGAAAACATTAAACACCCCCTCAGACTAGCCTACCCTTCCAAATAACAAAGAAGATGGAGACAACAATTAATTAGAAGTCCATCTGATCCAGATGTGCTAGCAGCTAAAAGGCCCCTTCTCACAGTGAGGTGTGAGGGTAGTAGGTACCTATCTCCCATTAGCATTAATGGGAGTTAGCAGTGTGAATTCTTCAGGGATCAACAAAAGACTTGGTCTCTACAGCAGTCTGTTAAGCATCTGTTCTGTACCATTTTATCACAAATGGCATGCCTTAAAAGGTTTTACCTTCACACTTCTGTATCATATCCAGGTCTGTAGAAAGAGGAAGAGCATTATCAGACAGTAAAAGCTCTTACAGTCTCTGACCGCAGTGAATTAATGTTTTTAATGGATGGTAAGGATCTGGCCGACTGTGTAATCTTTTAGGTTGCCAAGGGATTGGATGCAGCAAATAATCTACTTTTTGTGAAAATAATAAAAAAAGAAAAAAGACACAGCAGCAAGAGGAATGTGTAATGAACAAATGCTTCACTTGGAGACAGTGAGAAAAATAACCTATATGGGACTTCCACTTAATGGTAAAATAATTCCAAGCGAATAGTTCCATTATGCCAAATATTCACAAATTTTACACCATCTGAAAAAAATATGAAAGCCAATGATCTTTGTAAGCTGCCACTCTTCAGAAGCGTTTTCTCTCCCCCACCTGATACTGACTTTGCAATCTGATTCTGAAATCAGTTTTCCTAAGCAACTGCAGCACACAAAAGTCACGGTCTGTTCTGAGAAGAGCCAATTACAGGACATCACTTTGTTACAGGAGTTTTCAAGTACAGTCAGCATGGTGGCTCAAGCTGCAAAGCAGCTTGGAGGCAGAGAGGGGTTATTAGCGCACACAGGCTTTTGAAGCTGGGGCTGTGTAGAAATCAGAGTGGTCTCTGCAGAGCTTCTTACCAGTTCATTTCAAGAGCTGATTGTATTATTTTACCATTTCAGTAATTAAGTTGGGACTAGGTATAGTTTATAAGGCTGAAGAAGACACTCTCAGACAAAAGAGGAATTTACATCTTCCTAAGGCACTTGTTTCAGGAAAACAAGTTTTGGGTGAGTAGCGTCACCTTTAAAAATACTGACACCTGGTTAAAAACTGTTTCAGCTTCTTTATTATGTAACAGTCCTTGAAGATTTTCTACATGCTACACTACAGAAACTTAACGTTACCTGAGAGCTCATCCACATAAAGAAGCCCACTTTCTCCAGCTTTAGTTACGTAGCAAAAGCAGTACAGTTCTCCTGATGGCAGAGACATAAAGGCATAAAAATGCTGTAACCGGTACAATATTTTCTATGTAGGAAATCAAATAACAGTATCAGGCACCTTGATTATCAGGTGTAACTCAATCCACTCTACACACTGCTGCTGCTCTCTCAGTTTAAAGCAATAGTTCTCAACCTTTTAATTTGTAGACCCTTATATTTTACCAGTGTCTCTTAAGTAATAAATTTAAGCCCCCTTTCTTTGATAGGTAACTGTGACCCATGGATTGATCACAGGCTGAAACTGTCAGCTTGAAGGGAGGAGGGACGCCGACCCACACACTGCGCTGTGTATTGCAACAGTGTAATAGCTTTTTATGTAGCCAAGGGCTGAGTATAAAATGAACCCAGCTCAAAGCATCACAGACAAGTATTTTTGCATTTGCTCAGCTGCCCAGGTAGGATAGGAATAATCGGAGATACTTGGTCCAGTTTGTTGGACACAGCATTTGTTAGAAGACTGATGAAGAACTGGTGGATTTCTCAACTCCTGTTACTGGGGTCCATTACAACCTACAATCCTCTGGCACTCCTGTTAATTAAAATGACATTTTTCTCCTGGCATCTCTCTTTTCAAAGTTAATAATTCTAAAAAATCTAAGCTGCATATAACCTTTGCTATTATTTTGTGTTTCCACTAGAGATGGATTTGCTCATAATGGCTTTTGCTTCCATCTCTTCCACTGATTCTTTTGGAACATCTAAGAAGATGGAAGGAAGACCACCTTCATATCCATGGTACTCCTGGGCAGGTGCCTGGCAAGGGCAACTCCTACAGGTATCACAACAGTAGATGGAAACACGGGCTGTTCTGGGAAGAGTGAGAAGAGCTTGGAAAACATCCCCCACCCTTCTGAGGGATCAATAATGACATGCCATGAACAAACTTGATAACTCCTTGGCTGCTTTCCCTCTCAGACTGCTGACAAGGATGCTAGAGCATGTTCTAACCCTTAGGATGATTCCTCTGACATCAGCACTGAAAACTGTGTAAACTTGAGAGGAGACAAGGTGCCACCCCAGTTGAATGCATCACATGATAGCGTCCTGCCAAAAAAAAACTCAGAGAGTCCACAAATTTTCCTAGATCCACTGAAATCTGACACTGACTTTATTAACTAAGAGAGATAACTGACATCAGTAGCAGTTTGCCCCCCCTTCCTTTCTCTATCCTACATACCCTACTTGCTCAGCACACTTCTCCTTTGTGGTGGAGAAACTTCAGGAGATGGACATAACCTTGTTTCAATCCTGGGCTGTTGACTGTCAGCTTCTACTGCAGCAGAAATGGGTGTGCAAGCACTTGTCACCTCAAGCTGTGCTTGTCCAAGAACCACATCCCTGCTTCTGGCCAAACAGTGGATGAATGATTCTGTCCTATTGTTTTTTTTTTTTCCCCTTTCCTCACTGGTAACCTGTAACCATTGCCTTTGTAAGAAAAGGGCCCATTAATTTAAAGACTATTAAAAATGCCTTTACAACAACAAAGGAAAATTCTTTATAGATCTACCATGCTGTTTCCTGAGGATGCTGGCAATGGGGATGCTCACTTGCCCGTTCAAGAACCACCAAAGGAAGGCATATATGTTGTAGGCCTGATCAACTGCTCTCTTTGCTCGTATGTTGAGCTAAGTGTAAAGTGGGTACTTCCCAACCAGTCCTGCCTTCCTCTTAATTCTTCACATTAGTGACTTGAGTACAAGAAGCTGTACACATCTATGTAACTCAAGGTCTGCACTTCCAGCTATTCTGTAGCTGTTCAAACCACAGGCTGATGCATGGCACCCATCGGATCCTGTAACAGATGCACACAAGTTAGGGGTCAGATGGCATTCCTCGTTCTGTTTTCATGGTAAGGCTGCGACACCACTGAACACTGCTCTGCCGTCTCCTCTCACTGATGAAAACCAGTGCTTTAACGCTACTAAACTTGCTGGTCTTTTCCTTCTATTAACTCTCCTCTAGCGATGTTTGAATACCACAACATATGTGTGGAAGTGTAACATATGCACGGCGCTGCCGTATGAAAACCCCACACGGCTACAAGCTGCAACAGCCTTTCTCCCTTCACAATCTCCCTGAGTTCCTGCTGAAAGGGAAGAACGCCAGTTCTCCATGCTCATAAGGCAGTATCTGTGCAAGCTATCGATGACTGGGAGCGGAGCTGGCATGGGCAGGCACCAGTCTCCCTGCGGAACGCCTGATCTTTGTCTGGGACCCTGCACACGGGGAGGACAGGAAGGCACCCGGAGTGCCTCTGTCCCACCCCTGCCCTGCTTTCACCCCGGGGTCTGTGGACCCAATACTCCGTCTTGTAACAGCCTGACCCTGCTCTTGCTGCATTCATCGCGCTGCTGACGAGCTGGGCTGCCCTGGGACAGCCTCTTTACATGCCTGCCAAAGTCTAAACTCACTCCTCCTTGATGCTCAAAAGGGACAACACAGGTCTTCTCACTCTCTTCAGAGGGAACAACGCACAGCAGTGGATGTCCCTGCAAGCTTTCGGTGGCCAGACACAGCTATGGATGCTTCCACAAGATTGTACATACCTCAGAGAGGGGGGGGAGATGAATGGACAAAGAGGAAAGACTCAGCAGCACAAGTGTTGGAAAGTGGGAAAAAAACAGCAGTGTCTTTTTAATCAATAACAGCGCATGAAAGGCATTTCCCCCACGGCTTGAAGGGGGAGGAGATGGATCCACAGCACTCTTACAGCATCAGGTAATACCTGTGTTGTCCTATGCAAGGGTCTCTATAAAAATCAATACTAATGATATCTCTTCTTTAGCTAGAAAGTAGATAATAAATGCTGTGAGAAGGCCTATCATTTAGCTCCCCCTAGTATAACCCTGAATAGCAATACATCTGTTCAACCTCTTGCAATTCCTCTGTTTTGGCAAGCTATACTTCATTATAATAACCTGCTTTCTTTACAAAATTTTAAAGATTCCTTCTCTCATTTAAGATTTTGTTCCTTCACAGTCATGCTACATTATTTTGTCCCTATTACTAAACAAACAGTAAAAAGGATTCATCTATGACAATTGTAAGGACTTTTTTGTCGCTACTTTTGTGATAGCACAGGCCTTGTTATGGAGCAGACTTAAAAGAAATAAGATTTTATTTTAGATGAATGCAGTTATGATGAGATACACGCTGGATTTTTTCTTTTTTTAAATTTAAGGAAAGTATTGATGCACAGTACTGTTAAATATTGAGCTTGATCCAAAGTAGATCTTTGAAGGCTTATCAGCAGGGGGCATTAATGTGACATTAAATTCCAAATGCCAAACTACCAAACAACCATGCAGAGTCTGTAGTGGTTTATGGTTTTAATATGTTTGGTTTCTTCCCTGTATTTTTCACAAGATCATCTCATTTTTTAAAGTAGAGCTGCAACTCCAGGCCATTTGCTGACAGCAGCAATTTGTTTAATAACCTATTGTGGGCTTCATCCTGATTTTAGAAAGAAGTCTTTGTCCTGTTTTATGTAGTTTAAAAGAGGAAAGGCTGATCTTAGGATCAGTAAATTTTCAGCCAGCAATTTCAAAGGGGGATTACCTCCAGCAGGAAGAATCAATGAGTTCAACACTGGTGGAGGATATTTGGTCACGAGCATCAGTTGCTCCCTGACATCAGATCATGCACATTTGAGGAAATGACTGACAACACCCCACTATCCTATGGTTGCACTCTGACAGCAGCTACTGACCTGGAGAAGAGAGGTATTTCCAGGAGGCAATTTTAAAATAGCACCATTTTCCCCTCAAAATGCCCATTTCACTCTCCACTGATTCTGAGGGAAAAGTAACCACATTGATAATTTAAATTATCTGTGACAAAGAACGAGTCATGGTGTTCCTGCCAGTAGGATTTTACCTTGTGTTAGTTTTCCTACACTAACAAACAATGGAAACAATACACTTTTTCTTCTAAACCTTATTGAAGACAGTTCACAATGCCCCTCTGTCAGAGAGTCAGTCTGGCAGTGAGCTGGTGACTGAAGGCGTCAGAATTAAAGAGGAAGAGGTAACTGGTGCATCAGCTCTGCGCCTTGGTCTTTCACTCAGGGTTGATCCTTACTCCTGGCATGTTGTGATCTCGCTCTTACTTTCCTCACTTTTAGCATAAAAGTTATTGAATCTGGTCTGATCTTCCTGGATTAAAATCTACATGTCATTTACAATGATCCATAGTACCTCCATATGTGTAGCATAAAAAGCCATTAATTTAAAATTTTAACATAAATTAAATTCCTTGGGCTAGCACTGTATTTTTTTTTTCCTCCACAATAAAAAGCTGGAAATTTAGCTAATGTTTTAAAACCAAAGTTGAGATTGTCACATCATTGCCTGACTACAGGAGTTGAATTTTTAAGGAAAATGAAGAACAGTTTTAAATACACAGCAACATTGGGACTTTAAGCAACATTCAGACAACACCCACATTAAGGATGTGGATCATTATGCCGTTTGTCAGCTATGGTAGCAAACTACTCTCTGACGTAACTTAGGTCTTGCTTTCAGCACAGAACCCTCTAGCTTTGGCTCCAGTATCTGGGACACTCTGCTATGTCCCACACTTTTTCTGTCTCCCACACACAAATTCTGTAATTCATTTGACATATTTTCCCCAGGTGCATGCAGCCTGCTGCCTTTGTTATGGCAAAAAAGTAGTTATGCAATAGAAAAGCAAAACATGTTTCCTCAAACAGCTGTAGTAATAAAGGCCTTCTGAACCTCCTGTGAAACTGGTGGCTACCTTCTGTGTGTGAAAATTAAGACTCCTCTCTTAGCAAAACCTTATACTATCATTTTCCTTGAAGGCCCCAGAAACATGGAGTAAGGTTGGGGCTGATAGCCTTCTGATAAATTCCAGGATGAGATTGATACAAGCAAGGGGAGAAGAAAATTAAACTTCCATCTGTCAAGAAAGAGAATATATCAGGGGTTTATTTCTTTTTTTTTGTATATGAAGAATGTTATCACTATTACCAAGTGTTATTAAAACCTCCAACCCCCACATATAGCATAGATTTTCCCTTGAGCAGGTCCCATGAGGATTTTCAGCAGGTGGCACTCTATCCAGTTCCCACCAAATGGAACACAGCCAGGAAACTGCTGCTTCCAGCACTTAACACCTTAAAATGATCAACAAACTATGGCAAAGAGTAAGTAATTTTCTTAGGAGAAAAAGGCTATGTTGAAATGGCATCTGTTCTGAGTGATTTTTTTTAGCAACAGAAGCAGAGCATAGATATATTTTGACTACTCTGATATTAAATTAGAAGCAGCCAAGGGCATGTTTTCTTTTCTTTTGATTTGCCCATCAAGGCATATGCAGAATCAGCATTTTCAAACAAAGAGAATGTCACTGAACTTTTTAGTGTTCAGGGCTGTACCAGCACCAATAATACCTATCAGCACTTCCAACAACAAGAACAGGTGCTTTTTTTCAAAGCAGCCCTATACAGGTTTCCCCAAGTTTAAAGATTCGCTGTTGCAACTAAAAGAGAGAGGAAAGGGAGAGATACTGAGGTGGCAGATACATATGACCACTTGGGGCTGAGTCAAAAAGAGTTACACTCCTGGACTGGTTGGCCTGCATATCTCGGGCTTGCCCAAAACGAACAGTACAAAATCCTGGGACCATCTTCAGGACTTGTTAAGGAAGCTCTGACCAACTCCATGAAATCCAGCATCTAACATACAGTAAAAACTTCTATGTTTCAAGCATCATACAAACAGCCACTGCTAGAAACAGGTGCTTGGGAAGAGCTTGTTTTGTTGGAAGACTTGGAAGGTTTGTCGCTGACTCTTCTAAGCACAGGCTGAGTTCTTTGCATCTCATGAAACTGCCCGCAGGAGAGTAAGGAAATAGAAAACAGTCTGCCAGGATGTCCTCCAAGAATTGTGCTTCAAAGGATTCAGGGTTTGCTCCTCTAAAAAATGAGGTTCTGTTCAAAAATATAATAGATCAATATCTAGCACTGAGCCAGCCAGAGCTTTTCCCTCCCAACTATGTCCTATCCCAGCCTCTCAGCGGAGGGCACGTTTTACAAGGCTTTAGCAGCTCCAGTATCTCAGCACTCGCTACACTAAACTGCTCCCTGGGGAGCGAGTGTAGGCACTGGGTACGTATCTGGAGAGCAGATCTTCCCACAGTTATCTGCCTGATAACGGATTTCAGTCTGTCTCCCCTTAGCTTAGGGCAGATTTGACAATGACTGCAATGCAAAGAGCGTTCTACAATGCAATAAAGCCTAACAACACCCCTGTGACTGCAGGGATCAGCACAGGGACCCAAATGAGGTATACACTGGTGGGCAGACAGGACAGGACAGGACAGGACAGACAGTTGTCCTCTCATGACGTCTTCACACCATGTGAGATGTTTTTATGAAAGAGGTGCTTTAGTCACGAACAAGACATTGTATTCGGGAAAAGGTTGTCTGGATAAAGTTCTGCAGCTTGCTTTTCACTGCAGATCGCTCTGGATCTACCTAATGGTCTGTTCCAGCCTCAGAAATACCTGCATTCATGAAACTTGCTGGAATACTTAAATATTGCAATATAGCAAAATAATAGAAGTCTTGTAAAACTCAGACCAACTCCAAAAAGTTTAGTGAGAATTTGGTGTTGAATTTTGTCCTTCTAACTTGAAATAAGATGTGTTCTTCTGTGAAAGGGCTGTTTTGAGTTTGATTCTTTTTGACAGCAGTTCTTAACCTGGACTATACTGTCATGAGTCATCCAGTGCATTACAAATACTGTGAAATCTTGTCATAATTATCTTCCTAATTTCAGTAACCGAAACACAAAATTGCAGCTTATTTAGTTTTCAAGTGCCTCAGTCATTCCACGCAAAATACGTATTTGATGATTGGCACACACAGAGATTTTATTTGCATGAGGCTGTGTGCTCCAGAAACATACAATACAAGGACTGCCCTGGAAAGCTGAAACGCTGCCCTTGGCTAAAACAACTTCCAAGTTGCTGTACAACCCTGAGAATGGTTCACTGACTGATGGTATTTCACTGTACAAATGGCTCATAAAAGCTGTTAAATCCGTCATGCGCTCTAAAGGCATTTTAATCTAACAACTATTTTCACTTATACAGAAGCTGTCATGAACACCTATTCCTCAAATGACAAGAAGCGACAGATCCCTGACAAGACACAGGATTCTGGCACAACAGACTAATATCTCTTTTCAGTATGCTTTTCATGACTGCTCTGTAGTATCTTCGTGCGGTGTCTTTAAGCAAAGCTGTTCACTGAGGGATGCAGAGGTATATTTTGATTTCTGATGTGCCCTTGGCAGGTAGAAGAGCAAGTATCTTTCTGAAGATTGAAGGGACTGACAGTGGGCGAATCAGATGAAAAGGAGAATGGGGATAAAGCAAAATACAAAAGGAACAAAGATCTGAACAAAGTGAAAACCAAACCACATCAAAACACAATCCTTACTTTCCCTGTGCTTGTTTTCAGATCGTAAGCTTAAATGTTAGTGATGGATTGGGTGACATTTCTAGCAACACATTTGAGGAAAATTCAAGGGAAAACATAATCAAGAGGGGACTTTTGCCCCTGCTGACTTCTGCAGAAATACCAAGGTGCACTACAGCAGACTAGCCTTCTACATCATAGTACATACTCTCCTCCTAATGAACAGTTGTTTATTCTTGTCCCCCATGCATCTTTCTTTTCCTGAAGATCATTTCCTGGACTGTTACTTGGAAGAAAGGAGCTACCTTCTTGCAGACAGCTGCCATGGGGTCCATGGGCCATTGCCTCATCCACACATTACTCTTCCAGGAAGACCAAAGAAGCTATAAAAAAGCTCCCCATCAGGCTGACAGATCTAAAAGCTGCTGGGATCACATCTGGCCAAAGGAAAGGGAAGCTGTTTTCCACTCCCCAGCATCCCTGCCGTGCACACTCAGGAAAGCACCTCTCCAGGGAGGGAAACCTTGCAGTAAAGTCATAGAATAACTGTGTGTGGTTATGAAGAGCAGCTCGTCAGAGAGCCCGTGCCCTTGCCTTCCTCACACTGAGAATACTCGCCAAATCCGCTCTCTGCTCAGACATTTCTGCCTGTACTTTCATTTATTTTGTTCTGGTCATCAATCTGCCTGTTAGGATAGAGAATCTCAATCGGAAACCATACCTGTCAGGTTCTTAAAAGATGTTGCTTTGGGCAATGCAAATGTGAGTAGAAAGTAAGCCTAACTCCAAAGCAAATCAGTGCATATACCCACATTTACATTTCAGTGAACATTGAAGGTAGACTTGCCAAGTTGGAGAGCTGTGAGGTTTTGAAGAACAGCAATAACTTCTATTTTGTTCTTAGATAGAACAAACTATTGCTCTACAATATTTCTCAACCCAGAAAATCCAATGGTAAATGTAAAGCCTCAGAAAAGCCAAACACCTAGGCACTGTACATTCTTGGGCCCCCTTTCTGCTGCCTGAGCCAGCAATGTGTCCAGGTGGCCAAGAAGGCCAACGGCATCCTGGCCTGCATCAGGAATAGTGTAGCCAGTAGGACCAGGGAGATGATTTTACCCCTGTACTCGGCACTGGTGAGACCCCACCTTGAGTACTGTGTTCAGTTTGGGGCCCCTCACCACAAGAAGGACATTGAGGCAGTGGAGTGTGTCCAGAGAAGAGCAACAAAACTGGTGAGGGGTCTGGAGCACACCTCTTATGAGGAGCGGCTGAGGGAAGTGGGGTTGTTTAGCCTGGAGAAAAGGAGGCTGAGGGGAGACCTTATCACTCTCTACAGCTACCTGAAAGGAGGTTGCAGAGAAGTGGGAGTCAACCTGTTCTGTCAAGTAACAGGTGATAGAACAAGAGGAAATGGCTTCAAGTTGCACCAAGGGAAGTTTAGACTGGATATTAGGAAGAATTTCTTTACTGAAAGGGTCATCAGGCATTGGAACGCGTTACCCAGGGCAGTGGTGGAGTCCCCATCCCTGGAGGTATTTAAGGGTCGTGTAGATGTAGCGCTCAGTTTAGTGGTGGGCTTGTCAGTGTTAGGTTAATGATTGGATTAGATGATCTTACAGGTCTCTTCCAATCTAGGAGATTCTGTGATTCTGTGAAATGGTCTTGTTGCCATTGATTTTGAAAGGTGTTAACAGCTGGCCCTTTCCCTGAAAGCTGCATTAACTACGGCAGTGCTCTGGGTAGATTTTTGTGGTTAGAAATGGGCAAATAATTTTCCAGCAGTAAAGGTGCATGCAGAGACAAGATGCTGCAGTCAGACCCTTTGCCACAGCTGTCTTTCCGCACACAGCAGGGGGCTCTCCTGCCACCAGATCCATGATAACCCAGGGACAAACCAAAAAGGATCACATCTTACTGCTCTTTTGCTGCGCTCAAACTACTGGTCTGTTAGGAAGATTTTGATAGGCATTCAGATCTCTACTCTCCTTGCAGTCAGAGAGTGCTTACTCATGTGTGCCTGGACTGTTCATTTCCCTCACAAATGATGCTCTGATACATCAATTACAACATATGACAATTTTAAATTCTTCGCCTTGCTGCCAAGTTCTTCATTTATTATTATTAACTACTTGCAGCAGCCTCTCTAATAGTCTACCTCTCTTTCCTATAGCGGCATGGGACTCTGACACATTTTAAGCATCTGTTTAATCCTCCTCCTTTTCCCATAAGCATGAAAACACTTTATCACATTTTTAAATGACTAATGCTTCAATATTTCTATTCTGCTACCTGCTGAGGAAAAGAAGAAAGGAAAAGGCTGAGTAACTGTGTTTCAGAAACAGCAGCTTTACAGATGACTGCATTTATTTATTACTAAAATATATTTTAAAATGTTGTGCCAGTGCAAATGGAGCCACAACTTGATAAATGTTTAGTTCTAAGCAAAACCTACTTTTTTAGCCATGAAAAATTCAGTTGATAGTTCAAGGGCATTAAAAAAAAAGACAACACGAGAAGAGGTGAGTATTCAACTAGCAGGTACTAGTTTTCTCAGACAAATCTGAGACAGTAACATCTCAGACCAAAGCAAAAGTCAGGATAAAAGACTTCATATGCAGATGACAAGATCCTGACACTAGCCAAAGAAATAACTGTAGACAAGTCACTCTGTGACTTGGTTTCCCCATCTGTAAAACCAAAGTACAGCTCCCTTTATAATCCACGTTACAGTAGTTATCTCAGTACCAAAGAGACCTGGCGAATGAAAGAACAACTATACGGAGCCAACAGCTAGAAACATGTCTGAACAAGGTGCCAGGCTGTCACCTATAATTCACAGAATTGCTGTGGTTAGCATGCACCTCTGCTTAGTCCAACACCATGGCTCAAAGCAGGGTGAGCTAGAGCAGGTTGTCCAAGTCCACGTCCAGTTGGGTTTTACATATCTTCACAGAGACTCCGCAAGCTCTGTGCACCACGGAAGAAAGCTTTTTGTTCTGTTAAATGCAATTTCCTATTTCAGTTTATGCCCACTGCCTCTCTCATCCTTTCACTGGGTACCACAGAAAAGAGCCTCTCTCATACCAGGGAGCCCAGAACAGATCTCCAGATGTATCTCACCAGTACTGAGCAACGGGGAAGGATGATCTCTACTGAACTGCTACCAATGCTCCTCCTAGCGCAACCCAGGAGGTTGCTGGCCGCCTTTGCTACAACAGCACATTGCTGTATCATGTTCAACTTGTCCACTAGCATCCCCAGGTCCCTTCCCCTTCACAATGAGATCAGTCATGCTGAATACTCCCAATCACTTTCTCGTCCTTCATGTGTTCAGAAATGGTTTCCAGGATCAGTTGTTCCATTGCCTTACCAAGGACTGAGGAGAGACAGACCAGCCTGTAGTGCCCTGGATCATCCTTCTTTACTTTCTTGAAGACAGGAGTGACATTTGTTTTGTTACAGTCCTCGCAAGCTCTCCCTGTCACCAAGACCTTTCAAAGATACTCAGAAGTGGCTTGCAGTGACACCAGACAACTCCCATGTGTGCATCCTGTTGGGGTCCATAGACTTGTGTCTGTCTGTTTGTTTAAATGTTCCCTATCCTGATCCTCCCCCACTGAGGGTGGCTTCCTCGATCCAGATTTTCCCACCAGACTAAAGGGCCTGGGATATCTGTAGGTCAGTCTTACTTGAGGCATGGAAGGCACTGAATACCTGAATAACTTCTCCGTGTCCTTTGGGCCCAAATTTTCCTTAATCTTCCTTTTGCTGCTGATATACCTGCAAAGACCTTCTTGTTGCCCTCCACATTCCTCATCTGATTCAACTCCATGTGGGCTTTGGCTTTCCTTATCCCACTCCGGCATGCTCAAGCAGTGTCTCTGTATTCCTCCTGGGTCACCCATCCCTGCTACTGCCTCTTCCGTACTTCTTTTTGTGTCTGAGGTTGGTCAGGAGCTCCTGGTTCCTCCTGCTGCCTTTGCTTGATTTCCTGCTCATCAGAATGGACTAATTTTGAGCTTAGAGGTAGTGGTCTTTGAAAATCAACCAGTTCTGCTGGATGCCTCTTCTCTGCAGGGCTGTATCCCATGGCATTCTTCCCAGCAGTTCCTTGAATAGGCCAAAGTCTGCTCTCCTGAAATCTAGGTCTGTGATCATGCTTTTTGGCTCGCTCCCTCTTCTCTCAGTCCTAAACTCCACCATCTCATGGGCACTGCTGCCAAGGATGTCCCAGACCTTTGCATCCCTGACCTTCACTTCCTTCACAAATTCTACCTTGTTTGTAAGTAATAAGTCTAGTAGTGCATCTTACATCAGCAACTTGATCACCTGTGTTAGCAAGTTGTCATCAGTGCATTCCAGGATTCTTGGATTCAACTTCCTGGATTGCATGGGCTCTACTGTGTTGCCCCTGTGGCAAATACCAAGGTGGCTAAAGTCCTGCATGAGGACCAGGTATGTGAAAGTGAAGCTTCTCCCAGTTGTCTGAACACCTCATGTACTGCTTCTTGATCAGATGGCCTATAGCAGACACCTACAACATCACCTGTTTTGGTTTATCAACTAATTCTGACTCTCAGGCTCTCTGCTGGCTCATCACCCATGCCAAGGCAGATGTGTGATGTGTCACAGCTGCTCCCTTATATAAAGGGCAACTTCTTCCTGCCCCAGCCTGTCCTTCCAGAAAAAGTGCTGTGGCAGCAGCACTCCAGTCCTGTGAGTTATCCCACCACATCACTCTGACACCAAGGAAATCATAGTCCTGCAAATGTACACAGACCTCCAATTCCTCTCATTTCCTTCCCACAGTGTGTGCGTTAGTGTACAGGTACTTCAGAGAGTGTGACTGTGCATTTGTCCCTGACCTTGAATAACAGAATCACAGAATGGTTAGAGTTGGAAGGGACCTTAAAGATCGTCTAGTTCCAACCCCCCTGCCCTGGGTTGGGACACCAAATTTGACCAATATTGTCAAAGATAGAGTGTGCAATCCTGGTCTTGAATGTTGCCCAAATACAGCAACCGTGAAAGCTGGTTTCAAGCTGAAACACTGAAACCAATAATAAATGGCCACTTGCTGGACCGAGAACACCTGCCAATAAGCTAGACAACGAAAACCTGTTAATGGTACGGCCTGCGCTGCCTGCCAAGAAACCAGGTATAAATACCATCATGCTGGGCCCTTTGCTCAGTCCTGGTCCTTCACTGGTCCTTCCAACCTGCTCCTTCACTTCCTCACATGATTGTCGGTCATTATCTCCCTCCCCCATCACTATTAGTTTAAGCTCTCCTCTCCAGGTTGGTCAGCCTGTTGGCAAAGATGCTTTCACTCCATTTCATCAGGTCAATCCCCTTCTAAGCAGCCTTGATCCTCAAGGAGGGTCCCATGGCCGCAGAAGCCAAACCCTGCTGCTGACATCAGCTGTGCAACCAACTGTTGATCCACAGGATCCATCCAGTCCTCTTCAGGCCCCCCTCCTCCTCACTGGCAGTATCAAGGAGACCACTGACTGGCCACCCACGCCCTCGACCGTTGCACCCAGAGCCATGTAGTCATGCTTGGTATTTCCCAGGTCACTCCTGACAGCTCACTGGTGTGCAGGCTGAAGAGCAGCAGGGAGTAACAGTCTGAGGGTTGAAACAGTCTTTCCACAACATCCCACTCCTGAGCCCCCAGTAAGCAGCAAACTTCTCCAGACAGCAGGTTAGGTTGGCAGATAGGGGCCTTCATTCCCTACGCGTAGGGAATCTCCCATCACTATCACTCACCGTTTGCTCTTCCCACATGGTTCAGGTTCCGCTGGCTCAAGTGCTTCACTGGACAGAGCTCTCAGCCAGGGAGCTGCCGCAGCACTGAATCTATTTCATAGTTGCAGATCTGGATGTGAAGCAGGAGCCTTCTCCCCAGGCCCAGAAATCACCAGCTTCCAGCCTTCACCATCATGGGAGTTTTCTCTTTCCAACCCGGTAAGCAGGAACTCTACCTGTCCCTCTGCTGCAGCCGAAGGTTCAGGCTTTTGAAGGGGCAGGGTCTCAGGGAAGACACGATTGATCTCTTTCTTGTCATCTCTGATGCTATGCAGTCTGCTGACCTGCTCCCACAGCTCATGTACTTGGTGACACACATCCTTAATGAGAACAACTCTCCTGCTGGCCAAAAGGCCATCTCCCATTGCCCCAGCCACAGCAGGAGGCCCCAGGTGCCCCTGCAGCCTGCAACCTGCAAAGCTGCATCCTCCTTCTGCAGCTCTCCATGTGCCAGTCAAGCCCTCTGTTGTTACAGGAAAAATTGCTCCAGTGGCTGATGCGGACCGGTGACACATCACTGTCATAACTGAGGACACAGGTGCTGTTATGAGCAGTTACAGGTTCCCTTCTACACACACTGCTGTACAAACAGCTGCCTCCGAGAGCTGTGCTCTGGGCCAGGACTTACAGGGGCCTCTGCCTACATACTGATGGAAGAGTGCTTGACCCCCTGACCAGGACTCAAGATCTGCAAGCTCTGAACTCACTTTGATCAAGAGCAGCTGGCAGAGCTTGCAAGAAGCTGCTGGAGCTTGCTAGCAGCCACCAGCTGATCCAGCTGTCCTCGCTGCACCCTATCATTCCTCCAAGGGTTCCCAGGATTCCCCTTGACCATCCCAGCAAAAGTTCCCAGAAGATCAGGAAAGTCTCAAAGCAGAGCCCAGAAATGGCTGCGCAAACGGCTGTGCCTGGCATAGAGGCACAGGCAAACAGGGACAGACCGTAGTCTTTTCAAGCACTAGATGTAGGAGACTTCAGATGAAGCTATCAGGTGACATAAACAAAAACACAGATGGCATAGGTAAGCTGTAAAACTCCCTGACATAGGAATTATGGGTGGTAGCAATTTACAAGGGTTCAAAAAGCAAGTGTAGAAAAAAAGGTGGAAGAAAAATCTACCACAAGCTATTAAATACAGTGACATTCACTCTGACCAGGGGAAATACCAACACTATGTCAGAGATAGATAGTCACCATACAACAGTCCTCTTTTATACCCTTTCCTAGCTATCTCCTGTTTACCACAGGTGTTCACAGCCCTGCTGCCAAGACATGCTTGTGGTCTGGCTCTCAACTGCCTTATATTCTACTGGTGAAAGATGTTGTTCTCCTGGGCCCAAGGGTTGCTGGAGATGGGAATAACACAGCTCATTACCTCTCTCTCCTAAATCAGCTCACTATTCTCTTAATAGCTGTGAAGCACTTTGATGTCTTTTGACAGAAAGATCTCCAGTGGAACTACATAAACAAATCACAGTGTAATTAGCATTAACAGAGCAGTGCCGAGAAGACAATGGTTAGCATGGACATGTGATCAGCCTTGCTGCCTATTTGATTTTCACATAAGGACAGCACACAATGAAAATATCACAGGGAAAACAGTGCAGGACCCCCGTGTTGCAGGTCTTGCCGGTACCCCATCCTCTCAACGCACACACGGAGGCGCAGCAGCTCCCTGTCCTCCTGCCTTTGCTTTACAGTGCCTCAGTGTAGAAACGCAGCACATGATTTTGCACCACTGATGTCTCACAGCTTCAGACAGATCTGCTTGTGGATGCTATGCCACATCCTAACCCAGATCCCATAGGAGCAGAGCATGCTGAAGAGCAAAACTTGCACTTTTAATTTCAAAATACAAAAATATCTCACTGGGAGATATCTTTCAGTTTCAGAGCTTCCAGGCTACATGCTTCTTCTGACATGTTATGTCTTCCAGATCCTTCTCTGACACTAGAGCCTACAAGGCTCTCTGCTGGTATCTCCAACCAGCTGATGTGCCTCAGACATAAAACCTCTCAAAGCCACAGACCCTGCAAGTCTACCTGCCCAGTTTGCTTTCCATGTCCACATGAAGAAACCAAGCCTCCAGACTTGCAGAGAGGCCCTCTCCTGGAAGCAGGAGCCCAGCTACACAAACCCAAACTGCAGCTCCCTAGCCTTCCTGTTAGTCTCAAAGTTGACAATACCTTGGGTTTTGTATCAAGCTGTGCCACAACAGTGAATCTCAAAAATCCAGGATCTCTAGTTGCCTCCTAAGTGAGCTCGTGGGACAACATGGTATCTACTACCAGAGTTTCAGTGACTACACCAAATTAAAAATTACATTAAAAATTCAGTTCCAAACAATGTTTTCTGATGGAAATTTCCTGATGTGTTCTGCATTTAGGTATTTTGAGTTCCAATATCCTTACACTGGACTGCTG